>CM042994.1:13921072-14521072 GCA_023678885.1 Pogostemon cablin | reverse complement strand
TTTTTATTCTCACACTATTCTCTCTTCCTTGGCTTTCAATCCATAAAAAGAACTTACAAAAAATTCAACATTTAAGTTGTAATAAGTCATGAAAATGGCACAGTCGTGCTGAGTAGAAACAACTTGAGCGACGTTACTATTTTGTTCATAACTTTCTCGTTTGGACTCCGATTGAGGTGTTTCTTAAGCCAGAACGATCCTTTCTTTTGTGACTTTACAACGATATATCACATTTCTAGTTTTGAGCTCCACAAGAACACAGAAAAATTACACAAGTTGGACATGTATTTTTCAGCTTTCTTGTACAAGTTGCATCTTTTCTCAAACTTTGTACTTTTGATCCTTTTTCCACTTAAAAAACAATAAAGCACCTTAAATGCACCTTTTTCTCACATATATCGAATATAAGACATTTTTCTAATATATAAAAACAATTCCCATAAAAATTGTTAAATAGGACACTAAAACACACTTATTTTCACTCTTATCAATCCTCCAAACTTACCCATTGCTCGTTCCGAGGCAACAAAATAAAAATAAAGAGAGACAGAGAGAGAGTAAAATTAGTGGAGAACAAGGACTACGACTCATATCATATTCAAAAAACAATTGTCCTCTATTTGGGTAATCAACTTTCATTACATGTAAAATCAATTCATAGCATACAAGATAAGACAATCACCACCAATTCAAATGCTCCATTGACATGTTCTCACGGGAAGTATTTATCACTCGCACTCAAGTATAAAAGATGTACACCTATGGGTTAAGGTGTTTACGCTCAAATTCAATTCAAGTGCATGCGTAACCATAAGCTTGCTAAAAGTCGAAAACTCTCTACCTCTAAAAGTATGATTCGACAATAGGATCAAAAATAATTTTTTATGTAACATTGGTTCTTTGATTAAGGTAGGAAATATATAGATAATGTGACTCAAATAGTGGAGAACTAAAGCTGATTGATCACTTCATCTTTCATTCTCTCTTTCTTTTCAATGCAGAAAATTTTCATTCCTTTTTCACCTTCAAGCACAATATTTTTTTCTTTCTTCTCTTTTTTTTATTTTTTTCTCTCGAGGTACCAGTTTCGGGCACTACCTCGCGCATCCTCCATAGGGTACTAGATTTAAGCACTACCCTAGGGTGTTTCATTCCATGGAGTAATAGATTTGAGCACTACTAAATGCTTTTCCTTAGATGCATTTTCAAGCTCAATCACTATTTCAACACCAATTTCAATCCTTCCCAAACTGTTATCAAACTCCCTCAACACACTTTGAAAAATCATTAATTCTCATCATGATAGAATCAAGGCTAAAAAAATTCAGATGCTCAAAGTGGTTACTTCTCGAAGGCTGCCAAGAATGAGGTTTTTAGGCTCAACAGGGCTAACTACGGATAAACAATATTTGGTAGGGAATTATTTGGCTACGTGACTTATAAATTCAAAGATGGCCTTAAATCATCTCCTATCATCTAACACACATGTACTTTCAAGTAAGACAAGAGGCAAGTTTTAGAATACACATACAAGAACGATACTCACCAGAAAAGAAATATCATGTGATTATGTACATGATCAACGAGGCTCAAAATCTCACATGTGTTTTTAACAAGTAACAGAGCACTTTTCATGATAGATAATATCTCACAAGTACACATAGAACTTCATACCATAATATAAGTCAAGTACACTTCCTTCATCAATTTCAAAAGCTTATGAATTTCAATTTAGAAATATAAGCTCATATGGATCACCAAAAATATAAACTCAATCCTTCCACTCCTCGAATTGAAAGCACACAAAAATTAGAATAAGGCAACGAGGGCACATGTTCCTTTTCTCCTTCAAAACGTTCATGAGCTCCTCAAATTGTTCAACTCGATCAGGTCAAGCCTCAGCGTAGAACTCGTCTTACCACTCGTTTATCTTTTTCTATCATTAAAACTCAAACAAACATCATCATCACAGATTTCATCAATAATAAAATAGGAGACACCAAAAAAAATCAAAAAAAATTGAAAACTCAACCACTTAACACTAGGGAACACATAAAAACAACATACGAAATATTAGATAAGTTGCAAAAATCGACATATCAACACCGGTTAAAATATTAATAAGCAGCAAATAATCAACCCCCGTTACAAACAAACAACCAACAAAAGGAAAGATTATACCCTTGGTGCTCAAAAGACAAGGTGAGTACATCACACTCTCCCCTAAATTTAGTAAAAACGTAAGTCGAAACTAAGTTTGAAAAGATATGTAATTGCGGAAGCATGAGCACCTCAAATATAATAAATCCTAACTCACACAAAATAACTAATAAAGCAATAAAACGGAAGGGACAAGCCCCCAATAGGCACTCATGTTTAACGTTGAAGAGTCATGACGGAATACCGCTTTTTGAACTACTGGATAAGATGGCGTCTTCTCGCATCCTCACCTTCAAGTAATTTTTTTCCCTCTTCTTGTCTATACTCAGCTCCTCACCTTTCTTGGTCACAAAAATATGATCCTCAGAATTTCCTTCCACCCATGTATGTCTAGACACCTTCTTGTCAATCTTAGACTCAAATTCAGAATCATCATTCCTAGAAAAATCAAGATTAAATAAGTTAGAAACCACATCTATGTTCTCGCATGATTATGTCTCCATGGGCATCTTCATTGTTTTATCAAGAGAGAAAACCACATCTTCATTATCTATCTGCAATCTAAGCTTTCCTTCCTTAACATCTATCATTGCTCTAACTGTGGCAAGGAATGGCTGCCCTAAAATAAGGGGAATGTCATCCTTGTCATCTTTCATCTCCAGTATAAGAAAATCCACGGGAAAGACCAACTTATCCACTTTTACCAAAACAACTTCAATCAAACCCTTCGAAAAAGTCATGGATCTATCCGCCAACTGAAGAGCAATATTTGTGGATGTCAACTTCCCCAAACCAAGCCTTTTAAATATGGACAAAGACATCAAGTTGACGCTTGCTCCCAAATCACACAAGGTTTTATGTGCCGCCCTTTTCCAATGTCACAAAGAATAGTGAAGCTTTCTAGATCCTTCAACTTTGCAGACAACTTTCTCAGAATGATCGAGCTGCAGTTCTTGGATAGATTCATCATCTCCACGTCGTTCAATCTTCTCTTCTTTGATGTAATATCCTTGAGGAATTGAGCGTAGTATGGCATCTCTATGTTGGCTTCGGAGAAAAGGATGTTCAAGCTTATCTTGTTTGTTGATGTCTTGAAACCTCTTAAACTTTTCTTCCAATCCCTTCTTTACTAACCTCAAAGGAAACGGAGGAGTTACCTTTGTCTTTGGTCTTTCCCACTCATCACGTTCAACCTCCTTCAGCTTGACCTTCTCGGATCTCAATCTCTTCGCTCTTTCCCACTTCTTTTCAGCTATAAGCTCAGTATTCTATTCTTGTGATAGTACTGGAGTGTTCTGAACAGCAGGGGTACCGTCCTATACGGAAATTGGAGTCGAACGAACTTGCTCGATCACTACTGGACCAGTATGGTTTGGTCGAACGAGGTGATAATGGTCGAGTGAGGTCCCTGTTATTGGAAGATGACTGTTAAGTTCCTCAGATGGCCGCTCGACCTCAGCTCGACCAAAATGATCTGGTCGAATGAATCCATTTTGATCGATCAAGGTCACTGTAAACTGATCGTGATTTTAGCTCTACAGTGTGTAGCTCGACCATTGCTTGACCAAAGGGTTTGGTCAATCGATGGTCGAGTGGGGGCCAAAAAATAGAGCATCATTTCTCTGTTTCGAGACGTGTTGCTCGACCGTGGCTCGACCTGGTGGTTTGGTCAAGTGATGGTTGAGCGGGGACACTCCATCTCTATTTTCGCTCACTAGCGTCATCGACCTTCATACTGTAATCCTGACCTCATCGTGATGGCTTTGCACTCTTTCAGTTCATTATGCCTTGTGACGGGAACATTCTTTTCTCCAATGTTTGTGTCAATTGATTCACACTCGCGGCCATCTTACTCATTATCAAGGTAAGGTCCTTCATTTGCTTAGATAAATCTGCATGATTAGCATTCATACTCGTTTTGATGTGGACAACTGATGGCGTTTTCTTTACACGCAAAATTAATCCCCAAGTATTAATGATATCAGTTGCAGCTTAAGCAAGTGACCAAGTGAATTATCAAACCCAAAGGACGGCTTATTATCAATTTGATTACTAACTAAATTAATTAAGACTAGGCAATAAGATTTGGGATTTTAATCTAATACTAATATGCTGAAAATTAAATAACAATTAAAATAAAATAAACACTAGAAAAATACTAATGTGAATCTAGAATGGAGAATAGGTAGTTCTAGGATAATTCAGTTTAACTCATTAATATCCCTTCCGTGTATTGATGTCCAACTCTGCCTTATGGAATATGGACGCATCACTAAACCATGCATATCTACTCTATAGACACAAATAAACATGCGTGTAACACGTGTGAATGACCTCGGAGCAAGAGATATAATTCCACCCCCTTTCTAGGTACTATCAGTATTAATTATTTCCCTGGCCAATTGGTACTTTTACCTGATATGATCTCCCTTTATAGGTACTATAAAATTATCCTCTTTGTCCTACTTAATAACCTGAATTCAATTCAATTAATAAGTATTCATATATGATAGTTCTAATGAAGCTTCGGAGTCCCCTCACTTATAATCATAACATGGAATCCTGTTCAGCGGTGAATGCACTCAATCTACAACCAAGATATATATTCAGACTCTATATATCAATTGAAGATGCATAAAACGACCGTGAATATGGATTAAGAAAGAACAATCATATATAAAATAAATACACAAGCAGTGTTGTACGGAGTTTACACACGAAAGTTCAATTAATTCGTAAAAACCTTCACAACCCTAGTTCTACCAAAAAGGCTCTAGCCCATGCTGTTACGAAGAATAATCATGGGTGTTGGATAGATCTTACCCGGATGTCTGGAAAATTACAAGATAAATTAGGAAACGAAATAAACCCTAGATTTGGGAGTCGTCGCGTCCTTCTCCATCTTGAATCCTCATCTTGGTTCTCCTCTTAATTCGACAAACGAATCTTCAAAGTGATGGATGGATGGAGGAAAGGATGTGGATGATGGTTGGGGGGTAATCCCCCTTGTGGGGTGTAGGATGGATGTTGTGGCTCTCTCCAATCCAATATGACACTATGATGTGCTCTACTTCCCTTTTTATACTTGTAAAGTGCTCCTCACGGACCTTGGATGGGCTTTTACTTGAGACATACGCCAAACTTGGTAAAAGATACCCGAAACTACCAAAAATAACATCAGCGTAATTCTGTTCGACCAAGCCTTCAGAAGTCGAACAAGGCCTCCAAGTCGAGCAATGGTCGAGCAAGCTCTCTGTAAGTTTTTGCACATTTTGTTCGACTTGACCTCTTCCATTCGACCAAGACGATGTTGGTCGAACAGATCTCCTTTGGTCGAGCAAGCTTGCGCAGTCTCACCGTTTCGCGCATAACTCAATAAAATACCTCAAGTGCATATTTTTCTCATATATATTGAATATAAGACATTTGTGCTAATATAAGACAACAGTTCTCATCAAACAAATGTTAAATTGGACACTAAAACACGCTTATTTTCACTCTCATCAAACCCCCAAACTTACCCGTTGCTCGTCCCAAGGCAACAAAATAAAATAAAGAGAGAGAGAGAGTAAGAAAATTAGTGGGGAAATAAGGACTATGACCAATACCCCATTCAAAATACAATTGTCCTCAACTTAGGTAATGCAACTCCTATTACATGTAATAATCAATTCATAGCATACAAGATAAGAAAATCACCACCATTTCAAATGCTCCATTGACATATTCTCACAGGAAGTATATATCACTCGCACTCAAGTGTAAAATATGTACACTTATGGGTTATGGTATTTACGCTCAGATTCAATTCAAGTGCATGTGTAACCATAAGCTTGCCAAACGTCTCAAACTCTCCACCACTAAAATATGATTCGATAACGTAATCAAAAAGAACTTTTCTTTTGGATGTAATGTTGGCTCTTTGGTTAAGGTAGGAATTATATGGATAAGTGACTCAAAATCTCAGATCAATCAAGCGTGCACTCCATCATGATCTTCTTTCTTCTTACTCACTTCAATTAAGCACATCCTCCTTCTCTCTTTCACTTTTTTTCTTCAAGCACAACAATTTTTTTTCCATATTTTTTTCTCTTTTTTTCTTTTTTCCTTGAGGTACCAGTTTCGGGCACTACCTTGCGCATCCTCCATAGGGTACTAAATTTAAGCACTACCCTACGGTGTTTAGTTCAATGAAATACTAAATTTAAGTACTACTCCACGATTTTCCTTAGATGCTTTATCAAACTCAATCACTGTTTCCACACCAATTTCATTTCTTCCCAAACTGTTATCAAACTCCATCAGCACACTTTGAAAAACCATTAATTCTCTTCTAGAAAGACAATCAAGGCTCAAAAAATTCAGATGCTCAAAGTGGTTCTTTCTCATAGGCTGCCAAAGAATGAGATTTTTAAGCTCAATGGGGCTAACTACGGATAAACATCATTCTGTAGGGAATTATTTGGATAAGTGGCTTATAAATTCAAGGATAGCCTAAATCATCTCCCATCATCTAACACACATGTAGTTTCAAGTAAGACAAGAGGCAAGTTCTAGAATACACACACAAGAATGATACTCACCAAAAAAGATATATCATGTGATTATGTACATGAATAAGGCTCAAAATCTCACATGGATTTTTAACAAGTAACAGAGCACTTTTCATAGTAAGCAATATCCCACAAGTACACATAGAATTTCTTATCACAATATAATTCAAGTACAATTCCTTCATCAATTTCAAAAGCATATGAATTTCAAGCACGATTTAAACATATAAGCTCACATGTGGATCACCAAAACTCAATCCTTTCACTCTCATGAATTAAAAGCACACATAAAATTAGAATAAGGAAATGAAGGCACCTGATTTTCTTCAAAGTATGCACGAGCTCCTCGAGATGTTCAACTCAATCAGGTCAATCCTCAGCGTAGAACTTAACTTGCCACTCTTTTACCTTTTCTATCATCAAAGCTCAAACACATTCATCATCACAGGATTCATCAATAATAAAATAGGAGAACTATAAGAAAGACTCAATGGACTATCTAATCGACTCTACACACTAGAAACACCACTGAACACTGGGCAAATTTCAAAAAATCGACACATCAAAACTGATTAAAGTTTCAATATACCGCAAAAATCAATTCTCCTAGCAAACATTACAAAAAAAAGATTATACTCTTGGCGCTGCAATGAGGTAAGAACATCACACCCCCCAAACTTAGTAGAAACGTAAGTTGAAACTAAGTTTGCAAAGAGATGTAATTGTCGATTAGTAAGCACCTTAAATATAAAAATGTCTTACTCACATGAAAGAAATAAAGCAATAAAACGGAAGGGCAAGCCCCCTACAGGCGCTCATGCTTAACGTCGGAGAGTCACGACGGTAGAGGACGGTCTTCTCGCATCCTCACCTTCAAATACTTTCTTTTCCTCTTCTTGTCTACACTCAACACCTCACCTTTCTTGGTAACAAGTATATGATCCTTGGAATTTCCTTCCTCCCATGGTTGTTTAGACACCTCCTTGTCAATCTTCCACTCAAATTCAGAATCATCTGTCCTTTTAAAATCAAGATTTAACAAGTTAGAAACCACATCTATGCTCTTGCATGATTGAGTCACCATGGGCATCTTCATTGCATGATCAAGAGAGTAAACCACATCTTTATTATTCATCTGCAGTCTAAGCTTCTCGGCTCTCAACTTCTTTGCTCTTTCCCACTTCTTCTCTACTATAAGCTCATTATTCTGCTCTTGGGATGGCTCTAAGGTGTTCTGATCAACAGGTATAGCATTCGGTATTGAATCGGGTGCGAAATGGGACTGCTCAACCTCCGTTCGACTTTGGTAAGTTGGTCGAGCAACTTGTCCTTGGTCGAACGATGTAGGCGATCGCAACCTATGCTCCTTTATGTGTTGCTTGACTTCTGCTCGACTTAGGTGGTCTAGTCGAACGGAAGAGTATAAGTCGAACAGAATGTCAGAAAACAGAGCATCGTAATTCTATTTTTTTGGAAATTGTTCGACCTCTGCTCGACCAGTTGATCTAGTCGAGCAACTTAAGTTTGGTCAAGCAACTCCTTAGCTCCCTTTGTTTTTACTCGCCGGCATCATCAGACCTTCGTACTGCGTCCCGGACCTCAATGTGATGGCATTATCTTCCAACTTTTGTGTCAATTGATTCACATTAGTGGCCATATGCCCCATAATCGAAGTAAGGTCCTTCAACTGCTTAGACAAATCTGCATGATCAACATTCATGGAAGCCTCAATGCAGTCAACTCTTGTATCATTCTCAGTTATGTATCGATTGAAGGTATCTTCAACTCTTCACTTCGTGTTGTTGCGTACTAGGCCCTCTTTGTGCCAACTTTGTAATCTGCTTCTGCTGGGACTCTAGTAGCTTGTTGATATTAGTTAGACTAGAGATGATCTTATCATCCCTATTCGGCTTCACCACTTGATGTTCAACCTGCGCTACCTTGCCAAGTACATATGATCCTCTATCTCTCTCTACAGGCCAGTCACGTAAATTCATAGAGATGTCTTTAAACAACTTTTCTGCTTCAAGTTCTGTCTTAGATAACAACGCTCCTCCTGATGATGCATCAATAAAAATACACGACTCACAATCCAATCCATAGTAGAAGATACTTATGTATTCAGCCTTAGACATCCCATGTTGCAGACACCTCCTAAGCATGTCTTTAAACCTGTCCCACGCCTCATAAAATTTCTCACCCTGATTCATAACAAATTGGGTGATCTCTTGTCTCATTCATAAGATCCTTGAGGGTGGCATGTATCTCTCCAAGAACTTCTGCTGCAGTTGGTCACATGTAGTGCAGTCTGCTGCATCAAGAGTCTCATACCATTCTTCCACCCTATCGATCAAAGAGAACATAAATAGGATGATCCGCCTAGCATTGTCATTAGCTCCAGCACCCTTTTGAGTGTGTGCATAACCAAGAAATTTTCGGAGATACTGATATGGATCTTCAAAACAACCTCCAGAAAAGGGATTCTTCTCTACCATGTTAATAAGAGCGGGATGTATCTCAAAATCATCATCTTTCACCCTTGCTCATATCAACCCCATGTTGCCAATCCCATAGTTTATGAAAATTTCACGTATGGCAACATTATCCGGATTCTGCCTTGCTCCGGCCATGTTTAGCTCAATATGTTATTCTTCTTTTCCTTTCTTTCCTTTTCCTAGTGCACAACTAAATATCTTAATCAAACTAGAAATAATAAACTAACAATAACAGTCGTCCCCAGCAATGGCGCCAAGAACTTGATGCGCATTTTCTTTGCATGCAAAATTAATCCCCAAGTATTAAGGATATCAGTTGCAGCTTAAGCAAGCGACCAAGTGAATTATCGAACCCAAAGGACGGCGAATTATCAATTCAATTGTTAACTAAATTAATTAAGACTAGGCAATAAGTTTGGGATTTTAATCTAATACTAATATATTGAAAATTAAATAACAAATTAAATAAAATAAACACTAGAAGAATACGAATGTGACTCAAGAATGGAGAATAGGTAGCTCTAGGATAATCCAGTTTAACTCATCAATTTCCCTTCCGTGTGTTGATGTCCGACTCTGCCTTGTGGAATATGGACGCATCACTAAACCATGCATATCTACTCTATAGACACAAGTAAACATGCGTGTAACACGTGTGAATAACCTCGAAGCAAGAGATATAATTTCAGCCCCCTTTCTTTGTACTATCAGTATTAAATATTTCCCTGGCCAATTGGTACTCTAACCCGATATGATCTCCCTTTATAGGTACTATAAAATTATCCTCTTTATCCTACTTAATAACCTGAATTCAATTCAATTAATAAGTATTCATATATGTTAGTTCTAATGAAGCTTCGGAGTCCCCTCACTTAGAATCATAACATGGAATCCTGTTCAGCGGTGAACGCATTCAATCTACAACCAAGATATATATTCAGACTCTATATACCAATTGAAGATGCACAAAACGACCATGAATATAGATTAAGAAAACACAATCATATATAAAATAAATCCACAAGTAGTGTTGTACGAAGTTTACACACAAAAGTTCAATTAATTTGTAAAAACCTTCACAACTCTAGTTCTACCAAAAATGCTCTAGCCCATGTTGTTACGAAGAACAATTATGGGTGTTAGATAGGTCTTACCCAGATGTCTGAAAAATTACAAGATAAATTAAGAAACTAAATAAACCCTAGATTTGAGAGTTATCGTGTCCTTCTCCGATTTGAGTAATTCTTGTGCTCACGTGATCTTCTCTTCCTTGGCTTTCTATCAATGTAAAGAACTCACAGAAAATCCAATATTTGAATGTGTAACAAGTCATGCAAATTGGCACAGCCGTTCTGTTCGACACTGCTTGCGCGACGTCACCATTTCGATCATAACTTTCTCGTTTGGATTCCGATTGAGGTGTTCTTTAGGCCAAAACGATCTTCTCTTTTGTGGCTTTCCAACCATGTATCACACCTCCACACAAACACAGAATAATTACACAAGTTGGACATGCATTTTTCAGCATTCCTACACAAATTACACCTTTTTTCCAACTTGGCACTTTTGATCCTTTTTCTACCTAAAACACAATAAAACACCTCAAGTGCACATTTTTCTCACATATATTGAATATAAGACACTTGTGCTAATATAAGACAACAATTCTCATCAAACAAGTGTTAAATTGGACACTAAAACACGTTTATTTTCACTCTCATCATCAACCTTTGCATCATTCCTTGTCATGTATTGATTGAAGGTATCTTCAACACTCTTCACTTCTTGCTATTGGATACTAGGACCCCTTTGTACCAACTCTGTAGTCTACTTCTGCTGGGACTCTAATAGCTTGTTAATGTTAGCAAAACTAGAGATGATCTCATCATCCCTATTTGGCTTCACCACTTGAAGTTCAACCTGTTGGGATCCTGTTCATGAACCAAAGCTCGACCCGAGCTACGTTACCTGACTCTTGCTCGAGTCGAGCTTGCTTTACCACACCGCAACATGCTGGACAACCCATCCACAGTGCATCACAACGCGCTCACCATGCACCATAACAAGAGCCAAGAAGCTCCATAATCGTGTGCGCAAACAAGCCAGCTACCATGCACCCGACCTAGCCATCAGGAAGACTCGCTCCAGCCACTCCATAGACTCGTCCAGAACCACCTGGCAGATTCGCCTGGGACACAGCAGGACTCGCTCGGAACCGGCGCACCTGGGCCATGACTTGTCCTGCAAGCCATCAACTATCGCGACTAACCACTGCCTCCAGCCATCTTGGGAAATGGTGTGCACCTGCTCATCATCTTCGGGTCCAGCCAAGACTCCGTCAGCCCATACCGTTCCCGTCAGTCATCCGACCATGCCTTTTCTCGCACGCCTTCCAAGACTCACCCGAAAAAATAGCTAGTCTCGCCCGAAAATTCAGCAAGACTCTTCCTGGAATCAACGATGACCCACCCAGAAAGTTTGAAGACTCGATCGGAAAACTGATGCTGATCTGATCCAAACTAACCCACTCAGAACTGAAGCAGACCGATCTGGAAACTCATCTGACTCGACTATGCCGTCGCCTACGTGCCGCCAGCTGGTGTGACTCGCGCCACACACCACGCCACCAACGAGCCCTATATCTTCAGACTCGATTGGCCAAGTGCAGACACGATCCAGTCACCGTGATGACTCGACCAGAATCACCTTCAGACTCGCCTAGAATCTCGAGTCGACTTGCTCAGAACCTCCATCAGATGCGCAGAATGTTGCCCACAGCCTGCTTCAGTCGGTGTTACCGTCTACAGGTAATCCACTGTGGAATTTCCAACAACGCCGCTACCACCTGCTCATCGCCGAATAACACCATGCTGTCGCTTCTAGCCGCCATAGTACCATGTGCAGTTGCCTGGAGCAACACGCCACTGCAGCCATCATCGTGACTCGCCTGGCATCCAACTGCATCCCATTGCCGACCTCGCTGCCGTGTGCCTCACTAAGTCGCGCCGACGTGCCACCATGCGAGCTGCACCGCCGAGGCCTGCTTTCGCCAGTGATCGTCCAGTCTGCATCTCCCGACGAATCTGCTGCCTACAATCATTGACTTTGCTAGCATCATCATTCACTGCAAGTCTGACGCTAATGTCGTGCAGCCGTCACATTGTCTTCACCATCACCCCACCGAACCATCATCGTCATCGACCCATTGTGTGGTTCTCGTGTACCAAAGTGTATAATTAGAGTATCTAACAAGAATTAAGTTCTAAAAACCCTAATAGCACGTATGCCACATAAACCCTAGCCTAACATGTCATGCTTCACCACAAAACTGAATTTTTGATATCAATTATTGGCGTTCGATCATTTGGTTAACGTGAACCATTAGGGTTCTATACGATTCTATAATCAGCGGAAGCAAGAAAATATAGAAATGTATTACCTTTCACAGGGTATGTTGGAGAAGATGAATTCTCACCGACAGCATGCGCAATCTCACCGTTTTGAGAATAACTCTATTATTTGATCTTCAATTTGAGTTATCTACACGTCAAAATGATTCTCTCTTAAGTGGCTTTCCTACGGTGGATCAGACATTCAGTTCTGATGTCTACACGATTTTATAAAAACCATGGAAGTTTACAAACAGCAGCAGCAAACAACCTTACGGTCTTCTGTTGTATTCCCAAGTCCAATCTCGACATCGTGTGGGCGACAATCCTCGAGATCTTCTCAATCTGCTGTCCACCATCTCTAATGTCTTTTAGGCATGTGAGTTAGGGTTTTTGGATAGTTGAGATGACTTATATATGGACTACAACAAGGACCAGGAGATGAAATTAGAGTCAGGCCTCCATTGGTCTTAAGTATCCAAGTTTAGCCCAAAACTTATATTTAAGTCAAATAATAATAATATATTCTACTAAAATATTATTACTGCACTGCCGTTCCAATCCAAAATTACGTTTTGAGCTCCTTTTTATTATGAGCCCAACAATCTCCCCATGTTTAAGATATACAATGTCCATTAATTAATTAAGTTACTAACAACTCCATTAATTAATATCTCATCTAAGAGTAGTACCACTCAACCTCATTATCATGCCGAAATAAATCCACCTGCAGGGTTTACATGATAATCCTTATGAACTCCTCAAGGAAACATCATCAACCTATAGCGACATGGATTCCTTCTATAATCAACAGCACACCATAGAGACAAATAATATTTTCCAACTCACCGAGTTTATTGATTTAATATATAAATCTCACCCATTGATGAATTAAAAAAATACATATTGTCTTACGTGTTGAGGTTATTTTATAGGGATTAAGAGCACGAACATTCATAATAACTGAGATCAAGTTCTCCTATATAGTCAGTATAAGTCGAACGATCTCAAGCGGTCCTGCTCAATGCACGCAAAGTGTACTAATGTGATTCTATAGTCAAGACAAACTAATACCAAATCACACTACAACCATCCGATAGAGAGTCCCCGTCTATCTCGGTTGTGAGCCTCTGTTTATACTTTATAAGGAAACCGATAATATGATCTTTCACGTATTGTCACAGAACATATTATCTACAGTATAAAGTAAGTGGACTATTACACCGAACATATAAATAAATTATAAGACGCAATCATTTGATCATATGATTCTCATTTCAAATAAATTGTTATAACATTGATCATACAAAAAGCTAGACTTTTAGTATACAATCCAACACAACCTGTGCTACATTACCTAGTACATAAGAACCTCTAATCTTGTGTTATCAATTCAATTATTTACTTAATTAATTAAGACGAAAGGCAATTAAGTTTGAGGTTTGATTATCAACTACTGAATAATTAATTAAAATAACAAATAACATAAGTAACACTGGAAGAATATGAAAGTGTCTCAAGAATGGAGAATAGGTAGCTCTAGAGTAATCCAGCTTTACTACTTAACTTCCCTCTCAAGTGCAGGCCGACTTTGCCTAGTGGACTATGGACGCATCACTAAACAATGAAAACCTACTCTATAGATATAAGTAAATATGCATGTAAAACGTGTGAATAATCTTGAAGCAAGAGATATAATTTCACCCTCATTTCTAGGTACTGTCACTATCAATTATTTCCCACATCTGGAATCTAACCCGATATGATCTCCCTTTATAAGTACTATAAAATTACCATCTTTATCCTACGCACTATCCCGAATTCAATTCAATTAAAAAAATTCATATATGATAGTTCTAATGAAGCTTCGAAGTCCCCTCACTTACAATCATAACATGGAATCCTGTTCAGCAGTGAACACGCTTGATGAGAATGAAAGTTCACGTAATTTGAGCTCTGATTTCTGTGATAATGATGCGTCATTGATCAGTCGAGATAAATCGAGATATGTAGTGGAAAGTCACGGATCAAGTGCATTTGAGTCCATTTGAGTGGATTTTTGAAAGAAAACAGGACAGAAGTGCTCGGAATTGGAAAAGGAAGAATCATGCATCTGGTTTGACTAAGAAGTCTGTGGTTCGACCACTGGTTCGGGCCGAACCAGTAATCTGTATATTCGTTATAGTATGGTTCGACCATGATGATGTGGTTAAACCAGCTATGAAGGTCTAACTGTGGTCAAACCAAATGCTTAAAGCTGTGTTAAATCGCCGAAGATGATTCAACCCTGGTTTGACCAGGGTGTTACCTGTTCAACCTAGGGCTTGGGTCAAACCACCACGCAGTAAATCTCCGGATCTGTATTCTTACATCTTCTGTTCGTGTTTTCACTTAAAAAGCCCATTAGAGGTTCATTGGAGGAGCTGGAAGTATAAAAGGAAGACACTACGCAGCAGAAAGGTACCACCTTCATTCTACACAACATTCTGTCGAATCAAATGACAACCAAGTGAAGATTCAAGACAGAGAGAGACGTGACGGCGCCCGCACTTAGGGTTTACTTCGCTTCTTAATTTATCTTGTGATTTTCAAGACTATAGGTAAGATCTATCCAACCACCATGATTGTTCTTTGATCAATCATGGGCTAGAACCGCTTCGGTAGTTCTAGGGTTTATTGAAGGTTTTATGATTTAATTGAACTTCTGTGTGTATACTCCGTACAACACTACTTGTGGTTTATTTTATATAAGACTATGCCTTTTTAATTCATACTCAGAGTTGTTTTGTGGATCATTAATTGTTATGTAGAGTCTGAATACATATCTTGATTATTGATTGGTGTGTTCACTGCTGAGCAGGAATTCATGTTATGATTCTAAGTGAGGGGACTCCGAAGCTTCATTAGAACTATTTTATATAAATACTTGTTAATTGAAAGTGATTCGGGTTAATAAGTAGGACAAAGAGAATAATTTCATAGTACCTATAAAAGGAGATCATATAGGGTTAGGGTACTTAGTGCACGGGAAATAATTTATACTAATAGTAACTAGAAAGGGGGTGAATTATATCTCTTACTCCAAAGATATTCACACGTGTTACATGCTTATTTACTTGTGTCTATAGAGTAGATTTGCATGGTTTAGTGATGCGTCCATATTCCACAAGGCAGAGTCGGACGTTGATACACGGAAGGAAAATTAATGAGTGAAACTGGTTGCCCAAAGAACTACCTAATTTTTCTCACTTGTTCTCTTTCGTTTAATCTCTACTGTTTGCTTACTCTATTTGCTATTTAAATTACTTTTTTAGTAGTTAATTAATTATTCCACAACTCTATTGCAAACTTAGTCTTAATAAGTTAGATTATAATTAAATTAATAATAATACGTCCTTTGGGTTCGATAAATATAACTTGGTCGCTTATCAAAACTACAATAACATTTCATACTTGGGGATTAATTGTATGTTGAGAAAATGCTCATCAGCACTCAATCAACAACTAAGATATATATTAAACTCTATATAATAGTTGAAGATGCACAAAACGACTGTGAATATGGATTAAAAATACATAGTCATATATAAAATCAATCCACAAGTAGTGTTGTATGGAGGACACATAAAAGAATTTAATTAATTCATAAAACCTTCAAAACCCTAGATCTACCAAAACGGTTCTAGCCCATGATGTTGCAAAGAAAAATCATGGGTGTTAGATAGATCTTACCCATATGTCTGGAAAATACAAGATAAATTAAAAAACGAATAAAACCCTAGATGTGGGAGTCGTCACGTCCTTCTCCGTCTTGAATACTCCTTTTGGTTCTACTCTTGATTTTATAGACAAATCTTCACAGTAATGGATGGATGTAGGAAAGGATGTGGATGATGGTGTGGTGGAATCCCCCTTGTGGGGTGTAGGATAAATATTGTCCGCCCCTTACTTGGTGTGATCTGCATTCCATTTTATATTTGTAAGCTCTTCTTATGGACCTTGGATGGGTTTTTTCTTGTAAAATATGAAAATACACACACTGGGGTGTAAAACCTGTCAAAAATAGATTTGTGTGTCCCCGCTTCACCAGATGGTCTTGGTCGAGCGGAGTCGACCTTGGTCGAGCATCATTGCAAAGTTTTACCGTTTCATGCATAACTTCCATATCTAAACTCCAATTTGAGTGATTTTTGTGCTCTCGCAATCCTCTCTTCCTTAGCTTTCAATATATATAAAAAACTTGCAAAAACTCCAACATTTGATGGTGTAACAAGTCATGAAAAGTGGCACAGTCGTGATTAGTAGAAACAACTTGCGTTACGTCACCATTTTAATCATAATTTTCTTGTTTAGACTCCGATTGAGGTGTTTGTTATGCTAAAACTAGTGTTTTCATAACCGGATCGGAGGACAAACTAGTAGCTCAAACGGTTCGAGGTCGAACCGATCGGACTGGTTCAACAAATGGTTCAACTGAAAAAATGAAAATCATATATTTTTAATTATATTTAAAATAACTATTAAAAGAAATATATAATAAATTTTTATATTTAACAAAAATTTCAGCCCAATACTATTTCTTATGCAAATGGCCCAAATAATATAATTAGAGCAGCACATTTCCACCTAATATATTTTAGGATTTGGCTATTTGTAATTAATTTTTTTTATTCATCAAGCTCCAGCAATATGCGCCGCTCTCTCTCTCTCTCCCTTCTATATCTAATAGAGTCACCCTCTCTCTTTCTTCCTCTCTTTCTTTTTCCGCTTTCTCTCTCTCTCCAATTTCTCTCTCAATTCAAAAATGGTGAGTCTTAACTCTTGACTAACCCTATTCTCTTCTTCTTGATGTTAATTCTTTATCAGTCCAAGCATCAATTTCCTCTTGTCATGATTTAATGTCAGTTTGCAGTGGAAATTGAATGGTAGAAGTGGTGTAAATTCACTTATTTTCAATATTTTCCTTTTTTTAATTGGATCTGACCAACAACAACCACATGTGTGTATATAGTATGAGTGACTTCAAGTTATGTTTTTGAGATTTTATTGAAATTACAATATTTGAAGATAGTAATGTAGACGTTTGGAAATCATTTAGATTTGAAACTAAACAGACAATTTTCGGTTTAGACGGTTTGTCCAGTTTATCTGATTCTGATTAGTTTATTCTGATTCAATAATAAAAACAATTTTAGGGGATTCTGGACCGATACTGGTTCCCGGTTGAACCGGTCGAACCGGCCGGTTCGATCCAATTCTGAATCACTTGCCAAAACGATCCTTTCTTCTGTGGCTTTCCAACCATATATTTCATTTTCAGTTTTGAACTCCACATGAACACAGAAAAATTACACAAATTGGACGTGCATTTTTCAGCATTCTTGCACAAGTTGCACAACACACCTTTTTCTCACATATATCGAATATAAGATATTTGTGCTAATATATAACAACAATTTCCATAAAAAAGGTGTTATATAGGACACTAAAGCACACTTATTTTCACTCTCATAGAGACGCAGAAGGAACACGGAACAACGCCGACATTAGGGTTTTTCATTTCATATCTTATCTTTTTGTTTGTCAAGATTTCTCATATGACTTTGATAATAGCTAGCCATGGGAGTTTCTTGTAACCCCATGGGCTAATTTCATTTACAGTTTTAAGGTTTGATGGTTAAAAGTAATTGGTTTGATGAACTAGATTGATTTTTTCGAATTCATGTGGATTATTATTTTGATTTATCTTTTTCATCTTGAGACTCTAAATCATGCTCCATAGCGACTTCATATTATTTCATGACATTGCCCATGAGATTGATTTATTATATTAGCTTGTGTGCGTTCATTAATTGAATTGTCTATTTGTTAAGGATTAAGGTAGTTTGCCCGTGAGCACGTTAATTCTTCAAAAGTGGTAAATTAGATGTTTGAATAATCTAGTGGAACAATAAAATTAGACTTTCAAGCACGATATTGAATAAAGTCTTGTAGTATTGAATAAAGTCTTGTAGTATTTGAATTCTATTATTCCGGAGGTATTGTTTTTCTTCGATAGTATCTTAAAAGAGGGCATGGTAGTATTCAAGCGCCTTTAGAATTAAACCAGATTAAATTATTAGCTTTGAATCGGATCGTATCCTGTGGGATAACAAGTTTATGTGGTATGTTTTCGTAAATTCTGCATAAATGAACAATAGGATGTCTAGGGATTCATATTAATTATTCGATACCGAATTGTCTTAGAACTATTGATCATCTCTTGGTTAAATCTTGAATTCTTTCTTCTATGATTTTAATTAATTTTGTTATTTACTTTATGTCATCTAGTTAGTGATTATTCTCACAATTGGAAATTGGACACTTGTCTTTGTTAATCTAGTAATTTGAAAAGTAGATAATTTGTTATCCTTTGAGTTCGATAATTTAGCTTGATCGCATGTCCATTACAATTGATATCCTTCACACTTGGGGATTAAATTGAAGTGTGTAGAAAACACGTAACAAGCTACTAGTCGGTAATTCCTATGTGATATATTTTTCAACTTTCTCTTTTGACTTCAAATATGTAACAATTATGAGGTTAAGGGTGACTTGATGTAGTTTGTAGTCATTGTTACTTATGATGTTTTATTAATTATGTTCTTTAGGTCTTTTTCTAGTTGAAAATCTTTTCTCTCATTTTATCATTTTCGTTGCTCGGTGATGAGCAACACTTTAAGTTTGGGGGTTGATCGTCGCTATTTTCACTTAGATTTTAGTATCTTTTAATTATGTGCATTTTTGTATGTTTTTATCCACTTTGTGTATCTTTTGGTGGTGTTTTATGTCATCATGTAGATTTATGCTATAAATTGATAAATGTGTGAAAATGAGCTTAATTATATGAAAAACAGGTGAAAATGGAGTCGGGAGCCAAAAAATGGAAAAAAGGGCCAGAACTCGAACTGACTCAACTCGATTCATAAGCTCGAGTCGAGTACGTGCACATAGCCTGAGTTGAGTTGTCGCAGTCAATCTTCGATGGTCAACTGTACATGCCGGAATCAAATACTCAGCCTCTCCTGTTGCTCGATCTTCAGAGCCGAGTTGAGCTCTTTCTGTAAGCCGCCGAAATATGCTGAGCTCGAGTCGAGTCACCAGCTTGAGTCGAGTTCGCTCTTTAAGTGGAATTTAATTCGGCGGTTATTCTATAAGGTTCAAGTCCTATAAATACATTATTTACGTGAATATCAAGGGAGGTTTCATTCTTGACAGTTTCTACACATAGTTCACACCACTTTTCACACACATTTCCTCTTCATTTCATCATTCCATTTTCATACCATTCATCCATCCAATCCACTTGATTTCCTCAAATCCATCCACTATCCCATCAATCCATCAATCTAAGAAGGGAAGATCATCAAGGAGTGAAGATTGGAGCATGTTGAATGAAGAGAGGCCTTTGAAAGAGAAGCCAATCAACATTTGATTTATTATTTTCTTCATTATATGGCTTAATTGGAGCATGCCATGGATTGTAATGAATTTATAATAATTTGTTGTGGCTAGTCCTCATGTGAGGCTAGCAACATGATTGGTTGAGGATTATGTAGATTTTGTACACCACATGTTTGATAAATTTATTGTTATGAATATTTTCTATCATGAATGCTTATTCTCATCTCTTGTTATAACTCGTGTGGTTAAATTCTCTATTCATGATATTAGGATGGTCATTCCAATATTATGCTTAGTGTTTTAACTGAATCCTTGATTATATGAGATGACTTAATTAGTTTGTGGAGAGTTTGGTCATAACCTTCTTGTGCTTAGAATCTCATGATAGGACATTAGTGATGATTGCTTGTGAAAGTGTTTGACCTAATGAGGGGAACCAAGCCAATACTTATTTAACCTTAGAAGGGAACATAGGATAACGTCCCTACCTCAAAGAGAAAATTCTTCTTGATAATATCTCTAGTAGGTATATTAATATCTGTAAGTACCGATAGAAATAGTGAGGATTGAAGATATATTTAGTGAGTGCTCTTAATATCATAACATGATAACCTCCAATGTATGTGTGTGTGAGTCTACATGAGCCTTTTCCATGATGTTGCTAGTCTTCATACTTCTTAGATTGTTCTACCTTCATCCATCTTCCATATCATTTGTATCTTTTTATCTTTATTGTTTTCTTATTAGTTAATTGTAGTGTAATTCTCAATTCAACATATTATTGATTAGTCCTTCTAGAGTCAGCATATTTTGAATATGGATACACGTACTTTTTCCTTTGGGTTCGATATTATTTTTGTTACTTGGTCAACTTGTTCAACACAACGATAGAGTATGCTTGCTCTAGTCGAATACGATGAAAATTTCAATCAAATCAACAATGAGTGTTGCAACTTGCAAGTATAGTCCTGAATTAAAATACTATCCAATTAATGATGTCATTTATTGGAAGCTAATTATATGAGCTAGCTTTTACTGCATCCACGGTAAATTGTGTGACAACTAAGCAGTAGATAACAGAGTTGTAAATTTGTTGATGTCAAAATAAAAGGGAGATCGATTCTCCTCCATCACACTAAAACACACATCGCCGTTAAACTAGACGTCTCGACATATGTAGGTTGCTAGAAATCAAGATCCACGCGGATGACACGACGGCCCTTCCGATCTCGTCTGATACCACCGGGCTTCCCAAGGCTGTGATGATGAGTCATTTGCAGGCTCGCAGCAAGTGGACGATGAGAAACAGAAAAGCATGGATGGCGAGAAATATAAGTGTGTATATGTGGAGAGAGAAAAAAATAAGAGAGAGAGGAGAGAGGTGGTAAAGGATAACTCATTGACTCATTTTAATCCATTTTGATTAAAGAGATTCGGTACCAAAAAGTTAAAAAAAACACGGCTCACCATAGTTATTGTTTATATAACTACAAACTACATATAAAATAATAATATTTTATGTTGATGGTCGTTTTTAGCGGGTTAGATTAAGATAAATCAAGATTGAAGTAATCATTAATAGGACACTATAACAAACACATCAAACAAGTAATTTTCTCCGGCGCCCCATAAATTTGGTGCCCTTTCCATATTATTGATATTGTATTCAAGAGTTCAATCCAGGAACATTACAAAGTAGAGAGAGATAGTAGAGAGAGAAATGCAAAATGGATTTCTTGAGGAAGAAGATGAAGTTCCCGTGAAGTGTCAACCCAAGTATTGTGTGTCATCTTGCTGCAGATACATTGTCTTTATAGGAAATATTTTGTGGATGGTCCCCCCTTGATTTGTCAAGTGTTGCCATGTGTCCCTACAATGGAATCTTATCTGTAAGAAGGTACGATGATATCCTGATAGATTATCTCCATGCAGAATGCGTGTCTCTTTGGTCAGCTGGTCATGCTTATCTGACCGATGGTAATTCTTAAAGGGCTGAGATCCGATTACAATAGCCGATGTAAAAGGACGATGGCCGAGACCGAGGGTTGATCTTGTCCTCGGTGTCGGCATTTAGTCTGCCTCCTCAGTGTCGGCATCAGCCACCTGTCTTCTTCTTATGCCCCTTCAGCATGTTGGTCGGCTTCTTCTGTTGTTTCCTTCTTTCTTCGGTGTATGTTCAAATCTCCACTCTAGCCTCACTTATCTTCCGGGTTGCACCGCGTGTATAAGTCACGCCCTTTTATGGGGGATAAACACCCATAACATTAGCCCCCGAGGTTGCTTCTTGTGTGAAACTACAAGGAGCAATCTCGAACCTGAGCTCTAAAACTCCATCGGTCTCGTTAAAAACCTCCATACGAGAAAACCTAGTGGGAAAAACTCGTACGTAGGAAAAAGAGTATCGTAAGAACTGAAGAACTCTGATGCAGAATGAGCCCTCCTCTATCTGCTTATCCATCAGTGTGAATGTTGCACATATGTAATGATCAGAAATCTTTTCTTCTTTCTGCTTCACTTTGTTCGATCGTTGATTCCAACCTCGTAGAATTGACATATTCTTCCATACTTTAATCAACTGAGCTATTTGATTTGACTTTCCTTCTTCAGCCCCTAAGACGTAGTATCAGTCTTATCTTCAGCCCCTCGAGTTCCCGAGATGGGGTGTTGGGTTCTTAATCTTTCATTGCAGTATCATCGGCCTTTTGCATTCAGACCTCAATCTGATTTTCTTCTATATTTTAACTGACTGAGCTATTCTTCTTGGAGGGAGTTGCATCGGCTTTCCATCCAGAATGTTTCTCCAGTTCAGCATCCGCATCTGCATGAGATGTTTTTTTTCTACTTCCCCAAATGCATTTTCTCTCCCTACTTCTCTTTTAGTGTTTCGATCCTCTTCTCATTGATTTGAGATTTCATCCATGCACTAAAAAACTGAGCTATTTCCTCATATTTTTGTTAAAATAGGAACTTCAGCCCCCGAAGTGTACACACGGGTTCTGAAATTTTTATTTTCTTTCCATCCTGCAAAATTGAGTTAATTATAATAACTTTAACATTATTCCAACTTACTTGATTTGGAAAGTTCATGTCGATCTAATCCCATTTGATTTTAGCCACTCTATTTAGTTCTAACCTTTGAAAGGACAACCATTCCATTTGAGATTATTTATATTGTGAGCCCCCGAGCTATTCCGGCCTTTGAAGGGACAACCATTCCGTTTGAGTATTTGAGTAAACTGCTCTAACCAAGCGTGTTATTTCTCTTCGTAGGGAGATTGTCAATATAATCCAATTCGTTTTTAACCGTTCCCTTTGAGTATTTAAGCGAAACGCTCTAACCAACCGAGATCTCTCCCCTCATAGAGAGATTATTCACATTGTCAGCCCCCGAGCTACGTTTATTAGTCATATTGCGAGCCCCCGAGCTACACTTGCAAGCCATGCCTTGCATTTTTACTGATTCTTATGCCAATGATGATGTTAATGATGATGCATATGATAATGATGCTTATGATGATGGTATGGTGATGCTTATGATGTGAGGATATGTTTTTTAGTAGTTACTCATTTTTCCATTGGTACTTTGCATTTTATTTCCGAGTTGTAACTTGCCTTTTCATTGGTACTTGACCTTTCTCCCCGAATCATAACTCGCATTTCCCTTTATGGGTTGAGGATAAGACCATATCCTCATTCCCGTATTTTTTCCAGACCGATATACGACCTCATATTCCTTTTTTTCTTGGAGTAGATATTACAATATCATATTTTCCATACCAATTCCAATACCATAATTTTCCATAAAATCTGATATCATAATTCCGCCAATTCCCATACCATAATTTTCCATACCGATACCATAATTCCACCAATTTCAATACCATAATTTTCCATAAGATTCGATATCATAATTCCACCAATCCCATATAATAATTTTCCATACCGATACCATAATTCTACCAATTTCAATATTATAATTTTCTATAAATTCGATATCTTAATTCCACCAATTCCAATACCATAATTTTCTATAAAATCCCGATACCAAAATAAATTCCAATACCAAAATTTCCCTAAAATCCGATATCGATAATTCCACCAATTTCAATACCATATTTTTTTATAAAATCTGATACCAAAATAAATTCCAATACCATGATTTTCAATCCAACAATTTTTTATGCCCGATATCAGACTTTCCATCCAAAAGATTTTCCAACCGAGATACCTCAACCAACCTTTTCTGAATAAATGTTGTAGTTCTTTTTAGTAGCATAAGGTGTTACTCAACTACCCCATAAGAAACCCAACCTTTTATTTCTTTGAAGATTGAAAACCGAGCCTAGGCTAGCAAGAGCTGACCCTCTTTCTTTTCTTTTTTTTTATTGATTCTGATTTCGAGTTCTTTCCTTAGCATCCGAGCTGTGTATTCTTCTCTTTTTTCCTCTGTTTACGCGCTAACCAATTGCGCCACCATCGGATAGGATTTCCCTTTTTTTTTTCTTTTTCACGCTCCGAGGACAGCGTATCCGAACATCTGACAGGTATGAGGAAAGAATATCTGATCTCTAATGGATGAGGCCAGATTTCCATTTTCAATCCACCCTCTTGCTTTCTTTCTTGAAGATTACATGACCTTCGCTGACCTCCGAGGTAAGAGAGCAGAACATACGACCACCGATGGATGAATGAGGTATTAGGTTGGATTTCCCTTTCAATCCACGCTCCACGCTCTAACAAACTAAACTACATGCTTTCTTTCTTGAAGATTAAGTGACCTCCTTAAGAGGGCAGAACATCCGACCACCACCGATGGATGGATGGATGGATGAAGTTGGGTTTCCATTTCCACCGATGGATAGGCAGATGGATGAGGTTAGATTTCCCTTTCAATCCATGCTCTAACCAACTGAGCTAACTGATTTCTTCCTAAAAATTACATATTTGACCTCTGATCTCTTCCTTTCTTTTTTGGCTCATTGGCCTCAGACCCTGGACCTTGGCTTCGGTCTCCTCTTGGATTTCAACCTCAGTATCGGTTTTTTTTTAAAATTTCAGTTTCCTCTTCTTATTTGGGTACGCCTGAGTTATGTCGAATTCTTTTCTTTCTTTCTTCCATTTGTAAACACATGTTCTTCATACTCGAGCTCATGGAGACATCGGCCTCGACATCTCGGCCTTGGCGTCTCCAGCTGAAATCTTTATTTCTCACGTGAAGTCTCATCCATTACACGCTCTAACCAATCGAGCTATATACCGACCAACCTTTTCCTTATCGTTATTTTTTCTTTCTTTCTTTCTTAACCATCTGTTCCTTCCTCATCGGGCCTCAGACATTTATTTATTTATTTATTTATTTCCTCCTCTTTTACCATTGTGATTTCTTTTTAGCTTGAATCTTTGCAGTTAACAATCCACGCTAACACCTTTTTCTTTGCTAACACCTTTTTCCTCCATATTAGGAATCATTTTCTTTCCTCTTCCGATTTGAAAACTCATCTTCTTCATACCCAACTGGAGGGAGCCTCGGCCTCTACATCTTCAGTTGGGTGGAGATCCTAGTCTCTACATCCTCAACTGGATGGAGACCTCAGACTCTTCATCTCCAGCTGAAATCTCATCCACTACATGATCTAATCTATTGAGATATATACCGACTGATTTCTTTCTATCTTCTTATGTTGACGCACATCTGCTCTCTCGGTCTCATGCATTTTACTTTTCATTCTCCTTTATTTCTGCCTCTTATTTCATTGTTGACTTGATTTCTTTTCTTTCACGCTCTAACCAACTGAGCTAAGAAGGAAATTGACATCATTCTCTTAAAAAATTTAATGTCAACTCTTTTTCATAATGGATACTCCACCTCGGTTACCAACTTCAACCAAGGTTGTTTAGTCAGTGCGTGTTTCAACGTCAGCCTTCCCTACTTTTCTCATTTTCTTTTCCTTTCTTTTATGGGTCTCATCCTTCCTCATTACAGAGATGAGAAAAACACGCTCTAACCTACTGAGCTACACGTCACTTGCGCATTAGTTCTGCTCGGCTAGACATTCTTCTTTTCTTATCGGTTGACCACCTCGGCCTCGGCTTGTATTGATCCTCTTTTTTTTTAAACACGTCATACATTTCCCCCTTAAATGAATGGAGCATCAGCTCTACACCCTGGGTAAAGCCTCAGCTTCTACACCTCGGCGGAACATCAGCTACGACACCTCTTTTGGATGGAACGTTTGCTTCTATACCTCACTCGGGTGGAGTCTTTGTTTCTACATCTCATATGGGTGGAGCTTCAACTTCTACACCTCAAATGAATGGAACATGCTTCTACACCTCAGCTGGGTGGAGTCTCATCTTCCTCGTCCAATCTTCATGTAACCACACCCTACGCTTTAATTGATTGAGCTATCTCTTTTCCTTTCTCATTTCTTATTTAGCTTAATTTTTTCGTCTACTGACCACTTCCTTTCTTATCGGTATTACCGATCTTTCTTTTTTTTGCGCATAAGTATGTGTAGGATGCACATTCTTCCTTTCGTATCGATATCCAGGTGGGATTAGCCTCTTTAACCAACTGATCTACAGATCCTCTTTCCATGATTTCTTTTTTAAACGCCTTTTCTGCTTTTCTTCCCTTTCCTTTCTCTTCTCACGCTCTAACCAACTGAGCTACACATCACATGGGTCGACCTCGGCCTCGGCATTGCAATATGGGTTGGCCTCTTCCCTGTAACATGGGTCGGCCTCCTCAATAACTTCGACCTCGGCCTCCGCTAGGCTAGGCTTCTTCCTTTCTTATCGATATCAGGTACCAGACAGTTTATTTTATTTTGTCTCTTTTGCTTTTCTCTCATATTCTCTTTCTTTCTCTTATGGGCCTCTGCCTGACATGCTTACAGTTGATGTGAAAAACACGCTCTAAAACTGAGCTATAAACTGAAGCCGAAACATGAAGAATACGTAAAACATGCTTCCAACTCCCGCATCCTTCCTGGCATCCTTCATTTCTTATCGGTATCCACATGGGATCGACCTCGATATATATATTTAAAACATGTTTCTGCCTTTCTCTTCCTTTCTTCTGCCACGATATGTTTTCTGGATTTCCCTTTCTTTTTCTGACGGTCTTTTTCCTCGGTCTTAGCTCTCTATTTTATTTTTCACCGACATGTTTATACTTGATGAGAAAAACACGCTGTAACCAACTGAGCTACAAATCAGATCTTAGCTGAACCCAAATTTATGCTTTCTTCTCGCCTCGACTTCCTTCATCTTTAACCTCAGTCTTGGCCCTCGGCCTCTGACTCTAACTTACCTCTTTTTTTTAAGAACCCGACACCCCATCTCGGGAACTTGAGGGGCTGAAGATAAGACCGAGACTACGTCTCGGGGGCTAAAGAAGAAAAGTCAAATCAAATAGCTCAGTTGATTAAAGTATGTAAAAATATGTCAATTCTACGAGGTTGGAATCAACGATCGGACAAAGTGAAGCAGAAAGAAGAAAAGATTTCTGATCATTACACATATGCAACATTCACATTGATGGATAAGCAGATAGAGGATTCTAAAGTTCTTACGGTACTCTTTTTCCTATGTACGAGTTTTTCCACTGAGTTTTCTCGTATGGAGGCTTTTAACGAGGCCGACGGAATTTTAGAGCTTAGGTTCGAGATTGCTCCTTGTAGTTTTACATAAGAAGTAATCTCGGGGGCTAATGTTATGGGTGTTTATATCCCCATATAAGGACGTGACTTATACGCACGGTGCAACCCGAAAGATAAGCGAGGCTAGAGTGGAGATTTGAACATACGCCCAAGAAAGAAGGAAACAGCAGAAGAAGCCGACCAACATGCTGACACCGAGGAGGCAGAACTAAATGCCGACACCGAGGACAAGATCAGCCCTCGGTCTCGGCCATCGACCCTTTACATCGGCCTATTGTAATCGGATCTCAGCCCATTAAGAATTACCATCGATCTGATAAGCATGTCCAGCTGACCAAAGAGGCACACATTCTACAGGGAGATAATCTGTCATGATATCATCGTACCTTCTTACAGATAAGATTTCCTTGTAAGGACACGTGGCAACACTTGGCAAATCAAGGGGGACCATCTACAAAATATCTCCTATAAAGTCAATGTATCTGTAGCAAGAGGACACACGATACTTGGGTTGGCACTTCACGGGAACTTCATCTTCTTCCTCAAAAAATTCATTTTGCATTTTCTCTCTCTACTGTGTAATGTTCCTGGATGGAACTCTTGAATACAATATCAATAATATGGAAAGGGCACCAAATTTATGGGGCGACAGAGAAAATTTACTTGTTTGATATGTCCGTTTTAGTGTCCGGTTAATGGTAACTTCAATCTTGATTTATCTTAATCTAACCCCCTAAAAATGACCATCAACACTTTATATTCCAAGTAAAAAAACAAATTGAGATTTATGAATGAAACAAGGGAATAGTAATTTTGTATAATAGAAAGCTTAGGGCACCGGATGCACAAAAATTTTATTAATATATATATATATATATAGTAATTTCGATTCTCAATTCTGTATGACAGTAGACCTAATCAAACAAGGTCAATTCTTGAAGTGGTATTACTTCTTTATTTCAACTAATCAAATTTGTTTATTTCAACTAATCAAATTTGTTGAATTTCCTATAGAAGAAATCTTCCAACTATGATTATGTTTTAATTAGAAAAAGGCTGGAAGGCAAAAGAAAAGAAATCAATTTTAACCCTTATAAGTGGAATAATATCTGAACATGTACGAATACTTACATTTACATCAATTCAACTCTTCCTCATTTTAATATCCATTGTTTTTAGAATATAATTATATTTAATTTAATAGTAGTAAAAAAAATAGTAGTAAAATATTTTGTCAAAATAATATTACTCCCTCCGTCCCACGTATTTTTACTCACTTTCCATTTTGGGGTATTCCACGTATTTTTACTCATTCTATTTTTGGCAAAAATACATAATATTTTATTACCTACTTTTTACAATCCTAACAACTTTAATTACTTTTTTATATTTTATTCATCATTCTCAATAACTTTATTCACTTTTTCTTTTTAAATTACTATTTTATCCATACTTTCTCTTACATTATATATTAAAAAAATAAAACGTCTTAATCTCTGTGCTGTTCAAACAGGTAAAAATATCCGGGACGGTGAGAGAATTATATTTTTATAGCATGCATTTCAGGGTAGCAGGTGCTCTTTGACTTTCCCGCCATATGATATGACGAGCAGGTTCAAGTCCAAACAATTTCCCTACCTAACCTAACCCCCACCAAACTTCTAATTCCCAAATCATTAAACCACCGAATTTTTATTATCAATTATTCAATTAATATCCCAATCCGCTTCTTTCAACAACAGAGTTCAATTTTTACATCCTGATTTTCTGCCTCTGCTTCTCTTTCTGCTGGAATTGATTTTCCGTCAATTGTTCGAAGATAATTTCTCCTTCCGTTTTTTAATTTATGGCCAGTAATGGTGGAGGCAGGGGTTGTAATAGTCGGAAAGAGGCGGCGCTGAGGCTGAGAGCAGGGGCGGAGGAGGCGGTGCAGTGTATTGGGTTGGGGTACGACTTGACGCTGGACTTGCGATTGAAGTACTGCAAGAAGCAACAAACTAAAGAGCAGTCAACGTTGATCTCCATAGATGATGATCAGGTACGAGATATCGCCATACCTGGGGGAATTTTAGTCCAGAATGTGCCCAAGACTATTAACTGTGATAAAGGCGAGCGCATGCGGTTCAGCTCTGATGTACTGACATTTCAGAAGGTACTAGTGTGGTTGTCATTGAGTAATAATTTATGGTATTTATGTTTGAATGTTTAATTTTTTCTGCGAAGAGAAGCTGAATTCTGCAGTTTGAGAAGGTGGCATATTTGAAAAAATAAGTTGAATTTAGGTATATACTATGATACATCACGGTTGACAGTTCAGCTTATTTAATTACATAATTCTTGGAATTGAAAAGCCGAATTCTGTAATTGAGAAGATGTCATCATCATATTGAAAATTTTGAAATATGTTTGTACTAGTGTGATGCATCACGATTGGGAGTCTTAAGTTTTTTTCTGACAGATGTAGTATAGATAGCTTCTAAAGCAGGTGTTTATAACTCCTTTCATTTTCTAGATGTCCGAGCAGTTCAACCAAGAATTATCACTTTCAAATAAAATCCCAACAGGCCATTTCAATGCCGCATTTGAATTTACGGGGTCCTGGCAGAAAGATGCTGCCTTTACAAAATCTCTAGCTTTTGATGGGGTCTTCATCACCCTCTATAGCATAGCATTAGAAAAATCCCAAGTTACGCTCCAAGATCATGTCAGACAAGCAGTGCCATCGTCATGGGATCCTGCTGCATTGACAAGGTGAGCAGTAAATGTATCATGGGAAAGACTTGTATGCAACTGGGGGTACAAGTTCTGTGCCTCTTTGGTTATAGATCTTAATTAATTATTGGAATGAGCCTTTTTTAATTAATATTAAATTTGACTTAACTTATGATGTTTATAATGTATCATGACTAATCTTTTTTATTTTTCTGAGAACTCCATTTGCAGGTTTATTGAGAAATATGGAACCCATATCATTGTTGGTGTAAAGATGGGCGGGAAAGATGTTGTCTATGCAAAGCAGCAATACTCATCGCCCCTCCAGCCCACTGATGTACAGAAAAGATTGAAGGATGTGGCAGACAAGAGGTTCAGTGATGATAGTGGACAATCTAGCGTGCAACCTGAGAAAGCTTATGGCAGGGAAATGGTTCGTTCTCTTTGTTTAAATTTCTATCATCATGCATTTTTCTATAATTAGATCCATATGTGGACTACGATTTTAGTTTCTGTTTCTACCTAAACCTTGTGCATATGGAGCAATTATTATCAGACACTCAGAAGGAACATGATATAGTGTTTTCCTTTTATAAATAGTTAAGCTGCCTAAGTGATGCATTTTTATCCTGTATATTGAAAGAAATTATAAATTTGCCATGGAATGTATATAAAAACACCTGAGGAATGCACAATCTAGTCAATATTGAAAGAACTGCATTCCAAGAATATTGAAGGTTGTAAAAGCAGTGTGAATTTTCTATCACTGGACCAACTAGTACTCATGAGTTATGATTCTGTGGAAATTATATTAATTTGCATGTCAACTTCATTTGGCAACATCAAAGAATGTAAAGATAACTAATTCTCTGGTTAGTTCTTTTTGTATTCTAACTAAACAATGGAAAACAGAAGAACGCTCAATTAGTAGCATTAGATATAAGGGTTTATTATATGAAAACATGTTGTAGGGATGATAATATTGAAAAGACACAATGCTTAGGTAAAAGATTGTGACCTATCTTGTGGCTGTTATGTATAATTTTCTTCTCAAACCTTAATTACAGAAGTGAGTCATCATTATTTTTAAATCATAATCTCCTAAAAATAAAATACAGAATTTAACTGTAACATGTCAATTTTAAGAAGACATAATATGTGCCATATTTAAGTTGCATTAGAAAGGAAGACTGATCCTTAAGTGTTATATATGGATCTTTGCAGATGCAGTGATGTTTATATGATTCAAAATTAGCATCTATGCAGATGGGGATATCCTGTTGGCTGTTGCCTTGGTTTATGGATTATTAAAATAGTCACGTCTAATTGATATACAATCATAGTTGTTAGACAAAACCGGATCTTCTACGCCATTTTCGTGCATCATCTTCTGTACCACACGTTAAGTGATTGACACGTAAGAGGGGGAAATAAATCTAATCATTGCCCCTAGGGTTTAAGGATTAGGGCATAGTTTTTCTCTCCTATGTGTCGTCCATCCAACGATATGGCACAAGAGATGATGTAGCAAATGGCACAGAGAATCCGAGCCGGTTGTTAGAGGCGAGAGGTGCATAAAGGCGTAACCAAATAAAGGTGTAAATCACATAACATCACATGATAATACATATTAACTCATAAATAAATAACATAATAACAAAAAAAAAATCTATACATAATCAACTACAAAGTTAAAATATTCAACACCAATAGACAATAAGCCGATAACACAAAGTCTTCAAGTTTCAAAAGGTGAGCAAGTTTCAAAAGATTAGAAAACTAATCAATTATCATCATGATTCATGATTTGACTTTTGAGCATCTTTTCGTTTGCCTTATGTTTTGTTTATGAAACCCTAATTCTAATTCAAATAAAGCCCTAGATAAACTCAACGTCTCCCCCAAGACTTAATATGAGGTTAAATTAATTTAAAATAATATTATTAATAATAACCCTAAAGATAATCCATGTGCACATGTACAAGAGGCGTGCCTCAGGACATGATGAAAGGCGCAGAAAAGGCACAGGGAGGCACACGTCTCTTGTACAGAGCCTGAAATCTGCAAAACTCTAAAAGAAGAGACTCATTGGCTTGAGCACCCTCAGGAGAGTCTCTTAACAACTATGCATACTTTGACGAAGAAGATTTTCTAGTCTATCATCTTTTGTTTGTTTACCTGAAAGATTCATTATTTGATCTGAGTTATCCTATGACGTCTTTTCCATCAGTTACCAACTCGAGCTGTTATCTATATAAGCTATTTGTGGTAATAAGCTTAGCTCTAATTCAATATGTGATAAGGAATTTGGTTCTTGTTTTGCATGTTAAAAAGAGATTAGAAGACTCATTACTCGGTTAGAATCTCAGTATGTTTTGAGTGCTAAAGTGATTGAACTTATTTGGTTATTCTGAAGTTCATACCCACACCTTCTAAATTTTGATATCTGATGCGCTATACTTTAAAATTTTCATGAACTTCAATAGTTGCATTTAATTTATTTTCAGCGAGCAGCAAATGAAAGAGGAGTTGCATTCTTGGATCCCAGTACCCCGAGTTTTCACTCAAACCAAGAGGTAACAATTTAAAAAAATAAATTGAATAGTTAATGGATGATTATCAAAGTATCCTTTTATTTAAATATTGACACTGTGTATTTGACTGGGGACTTATATAAGAGTTAACTTTATTCATTTTAGTCTTAGTAAGATGATATTCTTTTTCTTGATTCCTTGAATCACATTGGCCATGGAACTTCATACTGGTTGCTCATTATAATTCCAGGAAGTAACTTTCTTCTGGAGGAGGAGAGGAGGAAGCAGTGAAAGGAATTTGCCTCATAATAAGTGGTGTCAATCTGTTCAGCTTGAGCCTGAAGTGATCTCTATGTCCTTTATCCCTATTTCATCACTCTTGAGTGGAATTGATGGGAGTGGATTCTTAGGTCATGCTATCAATCTATACTTGCGCTGTAAGCAAAATTTCCGTTCATAGTTGATCGATGCCTTAGTTTTATACTTTAAAATTTATTTGGTCCTTTTTTAATTTCTCATGTTCTGTGATCTAATTTCAGTGCAATCTAGAGTTGATATAATGTTGTGAGATGTACGTATGGATAATCACTTCTCTGCAGACTATGAAAATGCTAAATGAAGTCTACTTTATTGATGGTTTACCATGACATGTGATTATACCATTTTTATGATGCGCTAACCACTTCAAATATGGATAAGTTTATCTTAATTTCACTAGCAGTAGTATCTCCGGAATTATGATTCCCAAGCCTTAAGAGCGATTTTCTTTGGAATAGTGTGTTGTTTCAAGTCTTTTTCTCTACTTGCAGATAAGCCACCTATTGAAGAATTATATCAGTTTTTAGAATTTCAACTTCCAAGGCAATGGGCACCTGTTTTTGGTGATGTTCCCCTAGGTCCCGACAGAAAGCAGCACGGTGCTGCGTCTTTGCAGTTCAGTTTGATGGGACCCAAACTTTATGTTAACACTGATGAGGTATACTCTAAATTTCCACATTCCAGGGCATGCAATGAAGAGAAACTAATACGTAGAACAGCTTTCTTTTTCTTTCTAAACAATCTTTCTTTGAATAAAATAAAATACTAGCAGATTCAGCCGTCAGTACATACAATAAACAATCCTATTCATTCAAATTTCAAAGTACAAGTCTTGTTCTTTTTACTATATTATGACGGAAATGAGTAGGCATATGTTGAGGCATAGCTACTGGTTGAGTGTTTGACATGTTAGAAGTCTTAAATCTCAGTTGGTTAGATACCATGATTCTGAATTGCTTGGTACCATATTACTATGTGATTTTATCTAACTTAGGACAGTCCCAACTAATGGGTGGCCCAAACAACCACTCGCTTTTTTACCTTATTTCCTTGTACTATTTGAGTTTTAGAATGTAATCAATCTTGTCTTTGAGGAAGTAGACTCTACTATTTGACCATTCATCCATTTGCATATAGCTGCTGGACCAATGATGAGTTATAATTTCTATCATCTCTAGTTATATTTGTTTCTCTAAAATTCTGAATTGTCTTTTTTACTATCAATAGTTAATATAATTTGTGTGGCTAAATTTACTCGAACAGGTGGACGTGGGAAATAGACCAGTAACAGGGCTGCGGCTATATTTGGAAGGAAAAAGGAGTAATTGTTTAGCAATCCATCTGCAGCACCTATCGTCCTTGCCTAAAAGTTTCCAACTTCATGACGAGTCCAGTGGGAAAAACAATTCCTCCTTTGATCGGAGGTATTATGAGAGGGTTCAGTGGAAAAGTTTTTCACATGTATGCACCGCTCCTGTCGAGTCCGATGATGATCTCTCCATTGTCACTGGAGCACAATTCCAAGTGAAGGAATCCGGCATGAAAAACGTTCTATTTCTATGCCTCCAGTTTTCCAGAGTGAGTGGTGCATCTGTGGTGAAGAAACCTGAGTGGGATGGTTCCCCTTCCCTTGCTCAAAAGTCGGGTATTATATCAACTTTAATTTCTAGTCATTTCTCCACTGGGCAAAAACCTGCGCCAAAGCCATCTGATATTAACATCAACTCTGCTCTATATCCTGATGGGCCTCCTATTCCCACGCAAACTGTTAAACTTCTGAGGTATGTTGACACCATGGAAATGATGCGAGGGCCCCAGGACTCGCCTGGGTACTGGGTGGTCTCAGGTGCTAGGCTTGTAGTCGACAATGGTAAAATATCAGTACGGGTCAAGTACTCTTTGTTAGCTGTGATCTTGCCGGATGAAGAAGCAGTGTAGCTAGGCTGATTGTTTCTGTACAAAAATGTTTTTTTGGCAATAGAGAAGTAGCAGAATTTCGTTGTGGAATGTTGCTACGACCATGATTTAATGTGTGACCATTCAGACAATACTTTGGCTTGTATTAGTATTAGATGTCATTCTCCCTTTAATATGCAGGCGACGTTTCAATGATAGGTTTTTACTTGTATCACAAGAATAACACTTGTTTGTTTTCAGTTTTTTAGTTGTTTAGATCAGGTAATTCATTCCCTTTTTCAGTTGAAGTTCACTAAAATCAAATTACATATTATTAAAAAATAATACTAACTTTTATAAAAAAAATAATATTTAATTAATAAAAAATGATAATGCTATTTAATAAATAATTTATAATATAAATGAAAAATAATAACGTTTTATAGTGAAAATGATAACATTATATAGTGAAAGTGATAACTAATTTAAAAGGTGTAAAATTATCTTGGCAAAAGCTTCTGTATTTCTGAGCGCACGGATTTAGATCCGTATAACCAAACCAGACCCTGCCTATATTATCAACCCGACCCTGAATATTTAAAGAAAAAAAATCAATTCATCTAGGGTTCACATCTTTCACGTTGTTCTCTCCTTCTCACGCCATTACCCCTCTCTCTCCCCTGGGTGATTGTCTTCTTCACTGCTCCGGCCACCACACTGCGGGCTCGCCGTCGCCGGAAACTTCTCCAGCATCGCGCCTAGAAGAGGCAGCGAGTAAGCCTTATCCAGAGCCAACACCTTCTCCATCATCTCCCTATTGAAATCTAATCATGGTTGACATCGGTTGACAAAACATAGACATTTTCTGTGGATTTTTGCTTGTTTTATTGAATATTATGTTTGTCTCCTGAAATTGGTCCTGATATTCTGAGTTTTCCCTCCTGAATTGACACTTGGAAGTCTCCACTGCTATGATGTTGTTTGAATAATTCATTGCATGTTAATTGTTGTTAGTAATTTGCATTGAATGGGGTAATTCTTTCTTCTAAGATTTAGGATTTTTCATGTGGAATGCTTACACTAATGCATGAGTGTGCTTTGGGCTTGAGGATGAATGTCTTTAAATATAAAAGAGTTGCTCTATCCTAGTCAAAGTGACATCAATCCTGCCTCCAAGCATAAGATTAGATGTCACATTGTGTAATGTCCTAGGCTGTGTAACATATGGGATATCAGGATGCTAAAGCACTCAAAGTTGGGGATCCTGTATATATTTTCCGGGTGTTTCTCAAAATAATATCAGCTCTATATAATCATACAACATAATGTGTTTAAATATAATATATGTTGACTAATATATGTTTTGGTTGTTTTTGGTTGTGTTAAATGGATACTTAACAAGTAAAAGAAGATGGCAGAAAAACTTAAAAGCATGATTAAGTACTGCCTTTTAACAATTCCATTTGTTTTTATTCTATTTGACTTTCATGAGTTTGATCTTTCATTTTCCTGATGTTTGGCCTTTTTGGCAGCAGTCAATGATTTTGACTCTCATCTGTCTGTGTTTTTATGGAAATTAATTAATTTTCTTGGTTAATCTTTCTACAGAAGTTTGTGTTGAATTTGGATTTGCAAAATGACAAGAGAACAGCAGAGGAGGGCATTGAAGACGGTGTCGACTCTTTCAGGTATGACTACAGTTCTTTGAAGTGGTAATTTTGGTATTTTCCTCTGATTTTTCAGTTTGTGTATCAAACTTGCATTTTTGCATTCTTGATTTTGACATTTATTCTAAGTGTTTGCTGTATTGGTTATGTGATGATCTGTTTTCTTATGCCTGTGAATTGTTTGTCCTTTATTATTAAGATTTGGAAGGAAGAAATGCATAAATGCAGAGTAGAAAGGCTGTGACTGTTTGTACATGAAAAAAGATGACGGTGATGCTTAGAAAACAGCCTATACTAAAACTCTAATCTTCTAATATTAAACTGCTTTTAAAATTTCATCAACTGGCAATTGAAGGTGAGACTGGAGAGTGTATGTGGAAGGAAAAAGAACTTGATATTACTGTGCTTCTGTATTCGTATATAGATTACTTAGATTCCTATACCTTATCCATCGGATACCTTTTGACTATGTAAAGTTTGGGGACTTGTACAAATCGGATGCATTCGATCAATGCATCCATGTTGACACATACATGAATTCAGCCAAGCATTGCCTAAAATTGCTGTCGAACGAATGGTGATTCAATGTAAACGTGCAAGAACATCTAGAAGTAGCCTTAACCTCATTCAATTTCAGTAATCTTATCTAGCTCTTGCATCTTATTTTAAAATTGAACATACTATACTCTTTGAGGGTCACATGATCATTCTTGGTGAAGAATTTTTGGTATACATTGTAATCAACGATGGCGTTGTTCTCCGACCCGGATGCATTATCCACCATTTAAATTTTCAAATGCCCTCCTATGGATCTACTTGGGGTAAATAGGTTGAATTATGTAGGAGAAACTATTAAGTCACCAATATCATGATTATATCTGGTTAGTTCAGCTATCGTATCTTTCATTTTGACCCTTCTTTAGGCTTCAACAATAGCACATAAATCACTAACTACTCCTGGTAAAGATTTTACATTTGAAGAAATATTAATTCTTTCCCTATTTTTTGTTAATTATTAATAAATGAAACAATCTTAACCATATAAGGTAGGATGCATGTATCTGCCACTTAATGTTGAAGCTTTGATGCTCTGCAAAACAAGTTTTATATGTTTCCTTTTCGTTCTAGGAATCGATAAATCTCTATTGATCTGAAAGAAAAGAAACTAACAAGGGGTGGGTAAACACGGCATACCGAACATACCGAAAATACCGATGTTGATACCAAAATTTCAGTATATAAAAATGCATACAGTTGCCAAACTGTAATAAATGCCGAAAATTTATTACTGGTAGAAAATTCAATATACTCAGCCATACCGAATTTCATCAACATACCGAAAAACAAACCATAAAATCCACATTATTTTTTCAAAATAAACCATTTGATTAAATTTCTGTATAAGCATCACACAATACTGATTAAGTAATTGCACAGATAAAATAACAGATTCAAACAAGTTCTGGACAACTTTTCCAAATTTAATGCATGAAATACAGATATGGTGAGAAGAGCACAACGTGGATTACAGAGATTACTAAGGTGGAAAGAATAGAATGACTTGACATAAGTTTAAGAATGCCTAAAGCCCATTATCAATACTGTAATTACAAAACAATAAAAAAATCCGGACTAACATAATATTTCCTCAGAGAGGCAAAGATTCTCAATATCCCAACTTAAAAAAATGTAGACTTAAAAACACTTTCTTGATCAAAATCAAGACCAACGAATCAAAAAATGTATGCCCCCTATGTAACACATAACATCGGAATTCAAAAAGGAAGCACAAAAATCTAATGGTGAGAGAGAGAGAGAGAGAGGAGAAAGAAAGAGAGGCCGCAGATCCTGATAAGGGCCTGAATGGAAAGGAGATTGGGCTGAGAGAAGAAGATTTAGCGGGTGTTCACGCAGATCTGTCGGATCTCCACCTCCAACAACTGCAAGAAATGAATTTGCAGTTAACAGAACTCGAAAAAGAAACGCCGATTCAAAAAAAAAAAAAACAGAAAAGTATCAACGAAGAAAAAGAAACAAGCAAACTTACATGGATTAGAACGATGAATTTATAGATAACCTTCGGAAGCTAAGTGTTATAGTGAAACGATTTTACAGTTTTTTTCCTTTTCCTCTGTGTTGTGTTTCTCTCTTGAAACTAGGGCAACTGAAAACCATAGCGGCGTGAATCTTTAATTGTGATTTGGGAATCTATAGTCTGGAATCGGTAATGGAGACTCAAATAGGGTTGAATGTTGCAGCGTTAAATGGGCTTAGACCAATAAGTAATAATTTTGGGCTTACTTATTATATTGGCAAAGTTAATTGGGCCCATAAATAAAATTACAAATACTAAAATAAAATAATAAAATATAGTTTTTTTTCGGTATACCGAAATACTGAAATTTTAAATCGGTAGATACTGATATCGAACCGATTTTTTCAGTACGGCAACTATACCGTACCGAAAATTTTGATATATCTATATTTCGATATTTTTCGGCACGACGAGCTCGACATACCGAGTTTTCGATTTTTTTCCCCACTCCTAAAACTAACTGTAATCGGGAAAGTTGATCCGATGACTGTTGTAAGCCAACTGCGCAAGAAGAGCTGGTGGCCAGCAAGCAACATATCAGTCGAGCCGACTAAAGAACCCGAGAAGAAAGAGGAGCCAAAGAAAGAAGAACCTAAGAGAGAAGAGGCAAAGGAGGAGGAGCCACCCAAGGAAGAAGACAAGAAAAAGGAAGTTAAAAATGAACCTAAGAAGGACGAGGCGAAGAAGGACGAAGCAAAGAAAGGAGAACCCAAGAAGGTCGAAGCACCGGGATATTCATCCCGACAGCAATCTCGTACCCACAGCATTTTTGTTCCGGCGATACAGACCGTACTATCCCCCGATGAACACTAATTACTACCAAGTGCATCATAGCGTGGAGGAAAACCCGCATGCGTGTGTTATCTACTGAACTAATCGGAAGGGATTCGCAATATTTTGTTGTTCTACTCTCGGTTTAGTATAGAATAGAAGAAAAATGTTGGGATATTGTATATAGATCGTAATAATAGTTTTGATCATCAGGTGATCTTGTTCATGTAACTGATCTCCATGTTTATTTCTCTATGAAGACAAAAAAACGTTTTACTCATTAGACAAAAATAAATTACTCTTTAAATATAACAATAATTACTCTTTAGATAAGTCAAGAATTACTCTTTAGAGACATAAATAATTGTTTTTCAGACAAAAAAAAAGTTACTCTTCAAAAAAAAAAACTTTTTTAGACAAAATAACTTACTCTTTAGATAAAAATAAATTACTATTTAATGATAAAATATATCAATAATTACTTTTCAAAGATAAAATAATTACTCTTCAAACAAAGAAAAATTACTCTTTAAATATATCTAAATTTACTCTTTAGACACATTATAAATTACTCTTTAGACAAAAAATAATTACTCTTTACACAAAAATAAATTACTCTTAAAAAATATGTATAATTACTCTTTATAAATATCTAGATTTACTCTTTAAGCGCATTAATAATTACTCTTCAAACAAAAATAAATTACACTTTAAGGATAAAATAAAATAATTACTCTTTAAATATAGCAATAATTATTCTTTAAATATAAATAATTACATTTTAGATAAGCTAATAATTACTCTTTAGAAACATAAAAAATTACTCTTCAGACAAAAAAAATTACTCTTCATACCAAAAAAAAAGTTGCTCTTTGGACAAAAATAAATTACTCTTTAAATATAGCAATAATTACTCTTCAGACAAAAAAAAACTCTTTAGACAAAAATAAATTACTCTTTAAATATAGCAATAATTACTCTTAAAACACAGATAATTACTCTTTAGAGATATAAATAATTACTCTTTAGACCAAAAAAATTACTCTTCGGATAAAAATAAATTATTCTTTAGACAAAAATAAATTACTATTTAAAGATAAAATATATCAATAATTACTCTTCAAGGATAATATAATTACTCTTTAGACAAAGAAAAATTACTCTTTAAATATATCTAGATTTACTCTTTAGACACATTATAAATTACTCTTTAGGCAAAAAAAATTACTTTTTAGATAAAAATAAATTACTCTTTAAGAAATATAATTACTCTTTATAAATATCTAGATTTACTCTTAAGGCACATTAATAATTACTCTTTAGATAAAAATAAATTACTCTTTAAGGATAAAATAATCACTCTTTAGACAAAAAAAATTACTATTTAAAGAAAATTATTTTCAAAATATATACTCCTGACCTTTTCAGAAAAGTAATCAGCAAAGTCTTAATTCATTGATATACTTATTGGTTAATAGATATACTTCTACATGAGTAATGCTTATTGGTTAATAGATATACTTCTACATGAGTACTTCACTTTCTGTATTATACTATAACATTAACACATAGCAAACAGATTCTTCTAAAAACAGTACTCCTGATCTTGAGAATTAAACTAGAAGATAGCTCATGTGACTTTAAACAAAGGATATGAACTACTAACAATTTTCATCGTTCAAGAAAATCAAAACACACACATGAGTCATGACATGCACTGGAGGTGTATTTTCTTGATCATGATCACAATCAAGCAACATCAACAACAATCAAGTAGAATAGCCTTGTCAATGACAGTGGAGAAAGTGGAGGGAAATTCCTTTGCTAACTAAAGTGAACGAGCATTTGGAGTTTTAGATCCAAATTTCTTTGGATTTTTAGATCCAAATTCCTTTGCTAACTCTAAAGTTTTCCACTAACTTTTTTTGGTTTTTTCGAAGTGGCCCTTTATCCTCTTCTTCCTCCCTTTTGTAATTGAATTAACTGGATCCAACACAATATTAGATAAATCCTTGTTTTGGACAACTTCCTTATTTTGGACAACTTGTTCTGATTGTGCTGAAGAATTCGCTACCAAAGCATCAATAGCTAATAAATCTCTTGCATATGCATCATCTATATACTTCTTTGCTTAATATACCTGCTACATTTAATCAATTATTTTGTGATTAGAAGGTAACACACTATCAATACAAAGTTGAACTTATCTAGAGAGCAGTTCCATGTTTTCATACAAGTATTTGCCTAATATACCTGCTACATTTAATCAATTATTTTGTGATTAGAACCAAGTAATCCACAAACTGTGTTTTCCTTTTCAAGATTAAATTTGTGGTACAAATAAGATCATGTCATACAAGTACCCTAAACCAGGTTCCCCAACACGAAAACGCAACTATGAAACTCTAAGAAAGTGAGAACAGACATAAATCTCAAGAGGCAATTCAATAAACTCAAATAGATCATTTACTCTTTAGACACATTATAAATTACTTTTTAAGCAAAAAATAATTACTCTTTAGGCAAAAATAAATTACTCTTCAAAGAAAATATAATTACTCTTTAAAGTAGTTTTGGTATTCAAACATGTTTGCATAAATCAAGGATATAACATCCATACTAAACATTACAAAATTGGATTTGGATGCACGAAATTAGATCCGTGCGCCTTTATTAAATTATTAAGATAAGATAACTATTAAGTTGGCTGAAAACGTAAAGTGTAGTCTACGGTGATGAGGGGATGACTAAGTAAAGTGTACTCTAGGGTGTCTAGGTTTGTCAACAGCTGCATCTATATTTTCCAGTATCTCAACTATTTGTTGCATTGCTGGTTTGTTTTTAGACTCATGTTCCAGACAGTTTAGAGCAAGCTTAACCATTCCTATTGCAGATTCATAACCTGATTTACCAACCAACTTAGTGGCTATAATTTACCCTTCTAAAGAAGAAGAGTTGAGAGTAATTCCTGTTAAATTAATTAAGTTAATCTGATTCTCTATTGACTAGAAGCAAGAGCACACATTAGAATTAAAGTAACTCAAAATAGTTGCGAATTTTCATTCATTAACACTAATTGAAACCAGTAACATCTGGAAATCTTAATATCATTTAAACATATGTGCTGAAAATCTTGACAACAATTCCAACTCAGTTTTCTTGACAGCAAGACTTTTTGATTCCCAAATACACGAAAATAAATAGAAATGAAACTCCAAACTAACCACCGAAAGCAGGATTAATGTATACTAGCTAGTGGTACAGGATTTAGGTTGTATGATGGAGAAAGAGATGATCGGAGGAACGTGGGGTAATAAGATCAGCGTGGGTGTAGTACCCTTGATAATCAGAATCCACAACAAAGATGATAAGAAAGACAAATTCCATGATGATCCATTGAGTTACATCCGCTCCGCTAACCTTAACATGGATTGAAAGAAACTCACACGTGGACAAATATGGTTTCCATGCCATCACACTTGCAACACTGCTTTTTGGAACCAAGATACCTTTTTCTATTACTAGCTACATCTCTTTTACTCATACTAACTTCCTTGATTTGTGTATTTACTGCAGGCAGTAGTGGCTATAACCAAGGCACTTCACAAAAATACAACATTAACTATTTCAAACATAGTGGGTCCACCACAAGAGATCAACTTATTTGGCCATCCTTTATCTTGCATGACTCCTTCTGTCAAGGCATTCCACAATCATTGATCCATCTCAATAATAACCTACATGCTTATACTATTACTATTAAGCACAAGGTAGTATACATTAATCCATCTCAATAATAACCTATATGCCTTGTAATTCCGTACAAGGCCCTACCCTGCCTTTTCAGAGCAAAAAACTTGAAGCACAACAGGCAGAAGATGAAAACAAGCAGCAAGCGAAATGTAAAAGAGTAATGCTCTCAAGTCTCAAATTCTATGAAGAAAGGAACCATTCCACATAAAAACAAATTGAAGTAATATGCACGCACAGAAAACAAAGCAAGCGTTAGGTATTGAATGGCGCCATTGATTTCAATAAACAAAGCAAATTAGCGCTGAAATTATAAAAAACAAGATAGGGCTAGTGATTGTCTGGTGAGCGCAGAAGACACAAATCAACTTTATTATGTGTTACGAAAAGTGATCTGGAAACACCTTCTCAACATCCCACCACTTGACATCGGCGTCTTCGACTATCAACAGAACACTTTTTCGCCCTGCTGCCCTCAATCTCACCTCCAATCAATGGAAAAAAACTGGCTTGTTTGGTTCACGCCTTCAACCCTACCTTCTCTCCCTGCTGTCCTCAATACTCACCTCCGCACTCCGTCTTTCACACTCCAGATTATCGCGCTCCAACGCTGAAATCACACTATTGAAGGTGAGGTATGTGTTTTGAATTTTTTTTTTAATTTATATACGATCATTTTCTAATGGGTTGATCTGTGCGTCCGGACACACAAGAGTTTCACTCAATTATCTTAAGTGAGACGATCTCACGCAAGACTTGTCATTTATTTTTATGTTTAATTACATTGTTTGCGTGATTAACTTTTTATTTAATTTTTTAACTAAAATAAAATATAAAAATAATATTTAATAAGAATTAAAATTTATCAATTAATTTAATATATTTCTCTAATGCTATAGTGCAATCTGTTACGTGATAAGATATCAAATTTTATAAATAAAATATATTATTACTATTTATTTTTGTTATAAATTATTCAAGCATGAAATAGTTGAATGAATAGTTATCATTTTTTCTTTTTAGATAAATTTTTTTATTAAAAATGTTTATCAATTTATATTCGTCCTATGATTTTTAAATAATTTAATTAAAAGAATATAATTTTTACATTTTTATTAAAAATATTATCATTTTTTATTTGTCTTATGACTCTTGAAATAATTAATTTCAATAGGTATCACTTTTACTTATGAGATACTCTTATTTTTTTATTAAAAATATTATTACTTTATAATTTCTTTGAAGTCTTTATAAAAAAATAAAGTCTTATTTTAATTGGATGTTTTATCACTTTTTCATAATTAAATATAACTTTTTATTAAAAATACAATTACAATTTATTCACCTTACTAATTTTAAAATAATTATATAGGACAAAGTATCACTTTTGCTTGAGGTTACAGAATTGCCCTTCTACTGTTTTCCATTTCTCTCCTTAGCATGCTCTAGATTTCAGCTTAAGAGCTTCAAGACAGGGCAATGGACCTATCTTCGTAGTCAGATCCTCCCAATCGAGCATTGTGCCAAGTAAACTCAGCTTTCTTAGGTGATATTTGTTGGTGTTTGAATCTTTTGGTTAACGTAAACCGTTAGGGTTCCATGTAATTCTACTGCAGTGGAAGCATAAACATAGAATTGATTACATTTCACTAGGGTTCGATGTAGATGTTGAACATCAGCAGCAGGAACAAACAACCTTCCGATCTTCTGTTATATTCCTAAGCCACGTCTTGACGTTGTGTGGGCAACGATCTACAAGACGAACTCAATCTGCAGTTCAATTCTCTCTTTCACGGTTTTTGTCGTGTAAATCAATTATCCGGGCTGCTGAGATTGGCTATTATATAGGCTACAACAGGGACCAGGAGGAGAAATTAGAGTTTGGGCCTCCCATTGGGCTTAAGCATTCAAGTTTAGCCCAAAACATACTTGGATTTTATGATCTTCAGGAAAAACACCCAAGTATAGAAAACATATTTGTTCGCAATATTTGTAAGGAATATTTATCATTTTCCAAATGTATCAGTCAATTTACATTTTTTAAAATACATCTCCAATTCATTTCAGTCATGTTAGATCTCTTTAAAAGTCCTCCCATCACCACTAATGACAAAGGAAGCCCTCTGCAATTTATCTCCCTCCCTATGCTCACCCATAGGACATCCTAATTCTTTCCCAAACACAATCTTGCAAAGTAAATCCCAACTCTTTTCCACATCAAGAAAACTCAAATGAAAGATGTGAGAACCACTCAATTTCAAAGCCAAGTTTGAGAGTCTAGTGGTTTATCATGATTCTACTTCCATTATCATTATCAGGAAAGAAGAACTTAACTCTTTCCCAATGTTGAACACTCCATATGTCATTCATTACAATTAAGTACGTGTCTAAAATTTATTATTAATTAAATTCAACACAATTAATATGTAGATTCTATACATTTTCACTTAACATTTAATTACATTTTGCATGCTAAGTCCTTTTTGCTTTTGAAGTTTCTGCAAATGAGATGTCGGTGTTACATATTGGGCAGGTCTGCAGAGACAAAAATATACTATATATTAAAAATAGAGAGAAAAATAAAAATACCACTTCCTTTGTACCAACAAATTGTGCACATATTCTAGTGCATGGAGATTAACAAAATTTAAAATTATATGTATAAAGATATGTAAAGTTATTGAAATGTGTGTAAAATGTGAGTATTTCAAATGATTTAATAAAAAAAAATGTGTAAAAGTATTGGGATATATGTAAAAAGTGAGTAGTGTTGTAATATATTTTTTCACTTTAAGAAATGTGTATAATTATTGGGACGGATAAAAAAGAAAAGTGTGCATTAATTAGTGGGAGTAAAGGAATATATAATTATATATTAAATAAGTAAATAAAATTTAGAGAATGGTTAAAAAAAATCCTTAAATTAACCTTGTTAATTTGCAGCCATTTGGATATACAATCTCTGTGGTATAAGTGATCGCAATGCAGGGCCACTAGATTTTCCCCTGTTTCATACTCCACTTGACAAATTACACACCTGCCATTCAACAACAAACCATTGTATATAATTACTTCATTCTCTCATTTTCATTTTTTTGATGTAGGCACATAAATTAAGAAAAATAATTTTATGAGTCACTTTTGAGGTTAATATTTTTGGATAATAAATTTATAAGTATGTGCTAAAAAGAAAACGACAATTTTAAAATTAAAATATTTTATAGGGATTAATTAGTGAAATTGAAGTTGAGGCATGCTAAAACGAAATGTGCAAAGTTAAAGTTGAAAGGAAGGAAATAAATTAATTCAAAGAATAAAAAAAATTATAGTATAATTTTTTTTAACATAACCCTTTTAATTTTTTAGTAATGCACATTAATGCTACAATTTCTAAAAATTAATATGCAACTTTTACACGAATATTGAATCATGTAATAGGTTGAAGCCTATTTGGATTTAATCTAAAATATACTAAATAACACAATACAATCAAAAGTATTGCAACATTATAGTAAGTTAGAGTATTATTGAAAATTATCGTAGTGTTCTAGTGATTCTTTTACAAATGTAACTTAATAACTTTATCCATATATGTAACATTATATTGTTGTGTTTTTGGCATAATATGTTACATATACTTTTTGATAATATGAACTTGATCATCATGAAAATAGTGTCGATTTATCTTTAAAAAAAGTGATGCACCTCTCTTTAGGGAAAGAGACGTATGGAAGAAATATCCCATGTTCTATATAAAAAAATATATATATCACTCCTTGGAAATCAAAACTTAATAGAAAAAATAACTTTTTTAGAGGGGAAATTAAATCATTTTTATACAGAAAGATAACCATTGTTAAAAAGAAGATATCCTTCATTTATACGGTCTACATGAATTGATTTTCTAAAACCATTCCACTGTATCTTCTATATTTTCTCCATTATAACTTTTACTTCGAATTGAATCGATGCAATTTCACAATTCACAAATACAAAAAATTTTAAAATTAATTTTGTAACTACACATAACTTTACCTTTTTTTTTTTTCATTTTTTGTCACGACTTTATATATATTCTTATAAAATCTAGTGCATGACTACAACACAACACAATCAATTAACTGTATATTAATAGCATACAACCTGATTTTTAATTCTAGCTCCTTTTATTATTGTTAAATTCTTTATAATATACCTAAATCAGAAGGTGAAATTACAATAATATATATACTTTTAAAATTAATTTTAAGTCTTAGAAGTAAAATATATCATAAATTATAAGTGTAAAATTATAATTATATTCTTAAAAGTTAGAATTAACCGTAAATTTTGAAGGTAAAATATATTCTAAATCACAAGAATAAAATTACAATTAAACATTTAAAATTAACCCTATATCATAAAAATAAATAATAAACATTAGCAACAAAATATGCCCTAAACCAAAAAAATATAATATACCTTAGATAATTACCTGTATATGCAGTCATTTTAAACAATATAAGACATTATCTAAGTGGAGAACCTCTACTCTGTTCTCCTCAAAGATGTAGGTTTGATACGCGCGTTTGGGTTTAAGAAAGAATACTTTAGAATTAGAAGGATTTAGTAATTCCAACAACAGTGTTAATTTTGTTATGGAGATTTAAGTATAGTAGAACTTAATTTTAAGTAAAATTAATGTGTAAGAATAGAGGATAATGTGTGAGACATTATGATGTAATGTATGTAAAATATTTATAAGATTTATGAAATTTAATTTTACTAAGCTTAACTAAATGAATTATTTAATCTTAAAATTGGATTAGGACATATTTCATTATTGTGGTTAAGATATATTTAACTTTAGAGTTTAGTGTATAATTGTAATTTTAACTTTAATGTATAACCTTAAACCCTAAGATGTATAATGGTCTACTAAATAATAATAATAATAATAATAATAATAATAATAATAATAATAATATACTCTCTCCCTTCGTCATGCACTTACTTGGTGATACAAAGTTTAAGAAAATTAACTTTTTATTATTATAATAATATAAGAAAGAATAAGTATTTTGGGTAATTGAATAGAATAAAATGTATGATATGTTGATTTTAACTAAATTGTGTGTAAAAAGAAAGTGTTATTTTTATAATATTGTATTATTGTAAAGTTATTGATATTGTGTATATATATTATTTTCATTTTTAAGGTGTGCAAGTATTATTATGACGAATCAAAATAAAAAGTGTGCAAGTATTTTTGGGATGGAGAGGGTAACATTAATTCAGGGGACCACAAATTCTACCTAAGATGTGTACAGCTAGTTATACACTAATTGCTCTTATAATAATACTCTCTTCGTCTCATCCTAATATTTACATATTTTTGATTTGGGCATCTCATCCTAATGGTTACATTTCAATTTTTGGTATGTGAGACCCATACAAATCAATCAAAATATCTCCATGAACCCACTTACAACACTAATAAAACTACCCACTATACCTTAAATTATTATTTCTATCACCTCAATACAAATTATAAAAACTATATTTCTTAATCCCTGTGCAAAAAGGAAACGATACTATTAGGACGGGACGGAGAGAGTATATCTCAACCCTCAATTTATAAAATAATATACTCCCTTCCTCTTATATTTATCTTTACACTTTTCATTTTCATCGATTCTACACTTATCTTCACCACTAAAAAAATAAACATCAAATCAATTAATAATCTCAAAAGTTATTTTAATTTAAAAATATTATCTCACCTAACATATGTAACATACTTTATATTTTTTTGTTACTTATAAATAACACAATACCATTAAAAAGTTAATAAAATTAATTAAATAATAACTTTTCTAAAACTAGTGTTGCATGGTTAAATGTAGATGAAGAAAGTATTTCTCTTTGTTATTAAATTTATGTAAAAATTAAAATGTGACGAGGGTAAATCAATGCTACGTGAGATACCTGTCAATAAGTGAGTGTGAGCTTGAGATGGATGTGATTGGACGTAGATATTTACTTAATTCAGCTTCAGGTAATCCTTTGTTCTCCATTCCCACCATCTCTCCAAGAGCAATCAACTCCTGCTTAATTAAATTAATTAAATTGAGTACTTTTTTTTATTATTTTTTTACTTTTTTTAATTTTTCTCTCTCTCAATTAATTAATTAATTAATTTTGACATGATTTATTTTAATTACCTCGTATGATAACTCGTCTGGATCCACATCATCTTCTCCAATTTCCTGATTTAAATTCACGACTACGTTATTATCGATAATATCACACTACAAAAAAATATTTTTTAGCAACCGAATTTAACAACGGAATTTAATCCGTTGGTAATTATCAATGGATTAGCAACAAAAATGACATTTATGTTTTAGCAACGGAATGTCAACGGATTTATTCTCTATTTTAGCAACCGAATTCAATCCGTTGGTAATTACCAACGAATTAACAAGGGAATCATTATATAAATTACCAACGGAATTATTACCAACGGATTACCAAAGGAATTGATTTTTTCGTTGCTAAAAATTTACGAACCACCACTTTAGCAACAGAATTTTACCAACGGATTCCGTTGATAATCCGTTGGTAAGTCAGTTTAACAATGAAATTATGACTTTTAGCAACAGAATATTCTGTTGTTAAAAAACAGTTTTTTTAGTGTCATTCCAAAGAAAAAGATTAATTAAGACTTCATATATATTATGAATTTTTTTTATTGCACAGTATTTATCACGCACATAAAAAAGTTGAGTTAATAAATAGAAATTGAAAGATTGCCTTCTCGATTTTCTGAAGTGTTTTACAAAAAAAAAATGCAATAAATAAAGGGATTATAAAATTAAGTGTTTTTCACGAATTTTTCATTACAAAATCCATTTTTAAAAAAAATTTATGATTAGTAAATCCTTAAAGAAACTAAAATGAGTCATTACTTACGTACATCATTCCAAGAAAAAATTAATTAATTAATTAATTAATTTTCTAAATCATGCCTATCGAATTCTTTAATTAGTTCAATTAACATGCACGCACATAAAAAAGTTGAATGGTTAATAAATAGAAATAGAAAGATTGCCATGTCAATTTTCTGGAGTTTATATGAACAAATTCAGTGAAGGGATTATGAAGTGTTTTTCACCATTTCTTCATTATATATAAAATCCATAAAAATATTAAATTAATTAGTAATTTATTGGAGAAATCAAAATGAGTCAGTACGTACATTATCGGAATAATCTTCTTCCTCCCAGAAATCTAGTCCAACTGCAATATTGCCATTAGCAAAGAAAAATTAAATAAAATAAAGAATAAAATACAATTAATGCATACGCCATCACTTAGTTCAGCCAATATAGTACTCCCTCAGTCCCAAAGTTATCTTCATCGTTACTGTAGATACGAAGTTTAAGAAAAGTTGATTTTTGACTAACTTTATTGACTTTTAAGGGTATTGTGGTATTTTAGGTAATAAATAAATTATAAAGTATGTTATTTGTGTTAAATGAGAGTAGTATTTTTGAAATTAAGGTAACTTTTGAGGTTGTTGGTTAATGTGAAGTTTTCTTTTTTGGGTGGTGTAGATAAATGTGGGACGGATGAAAACGGAAAGTGTGAAGATAAGCGTGGGACAGAGGGAGTATTATTTAAGAGTTGGTCTTCCGTGACCCTGGGACACATCGTCACTACAACATAAATGACTTTACGTAACACATAAAAAATATTACTCCCTCCATCCCATCCTAATGGTTACATATTTTCATTTTAGGCGTCTCATCTTAATGGTTACATTTCCCTTTTTAGCATATGAGACTCACACAAATTAATTACTTCTCTCTCCATGGGCCCACACATCCCACTAATACACCTACCCACTTTACATTAAATTATTATTTCTCTCAGCTCAATACACATTAAAATACTATATTCATTAATCCCCGTGCAAAAAGCAAACGTAACCATAAGAATGGGACGGAGGGAGTATTTAATAGCTTAAATGTGTTATTATAGACGATAGATAATACTCTTAAGGGTATCGTTGTTGCCACTATTACCTATTATCTTATGTAACAATTTTTTCTTAATATAGTAACACTTAAAAAAAAATTTACATTTACTTTAGTAACACTTTATAAAAATTACAATAAAATGTTTATGTAACACTTTATAAAATAAAAATGTGTTATTATAGACAATAGATAACACTACACTTTATAAAATAAAAAAATAAAACTGCAATTATTTGAATTTGATCCCATGACCTATTTTTTAGGATGCACTTCCTTTACCAACTTATATAGTCCATCAATCTTAAAATGTATATTTCTAGTCTTTTTGTCCTTTTTAAATAAATTTTTTGCAATTTACTATTTTAACCATTAACATAAAAGGTGAGTAAATATATTTTAAAACATTTTTTTGTAAATAATAGTATTCTTTTTAATTTTATAATTCAATTTTAAATGATATATATTAAAATAAAATATATTTTATATAACAAACTATAGGGAAAATATCATATTTGGTCACATAAGAATTCCTTCAATTCAATTATAGTCCCGTAAGAATAAACTGGTCTTATAGCTAGCGGTTTTGGTCTCATAAGAATATTATAATCATAATTTTCGAAAATTTTCATCCCAAATTAACTTATATTATTATAAACTACCAGATTTATATTATTTCTATCTTTCAAAATAGACATAATCCATTTTGGTCTTGTTAATGGTTCAAAATATTTCGTCAACTATAAACAAATTTTGATGAAAAATTCCTATGAGACTAAATCTGCCAGTGTTGGGACTTTTTTTACATTAAACAATTTTTATGGGACTAAATTTGAATTATCCCACGAACTATATATATTTTGTATTATATAATTACATTAAATTAATTTATATATATATATATTTTTTTAAAATATATATTAAAAGTATGTAATATATTTTTTAAATATGGGTAATATATCTTATGTATAAGTGTTATATTATAGTGTTATCTTTGTAAAAGTGTTATATAAAATGTGTTATATATATAAAAGTATTATATGCATGTGTTACATATTAGAAAAGTGTTACATGTATTTGTTACTTATATAGAAAGTGTTAAAAATTATTACATATCATAATAATTTTAAAAGTGTTACCATTTTGTGATAAATAAATTTAAAGTGTTACTATGAGGTGTTATTGAATATACTACTTATGTTGTACTGCGTGCGCCTTTAGAATTTAGTATTATGAATAAGGATACATTATTTTGTTCTAAAGAAGATACACTTTAATTAATAAGGGTACACCATTTTGTTCTAAAGAGTATACACTTTTCATTAATATTTTTTATTTTTCTTAGAAAATAAATGGTACACATCTTTATACTAAAGGGTATACAATTTAACACAAAATTTCAAAGGCGCACGGAGCATGCTCCCATACGCCCGGGTGCGCACAAAATTTTGCAATTACTTAATCGATGGATGGGAAAATTATCGGAAATCTTTCATATGGTATCACTCGTTTAACTTGTAATAAAATATGTATTGTACCTTTAAAGGATTACTTTTTACCATTTTGGACGTTTCACTCAAAGTGTCTTATTTCTTTTTTTACACATATGGACTATACGCATCTACTAATACAATTAAAATGAGCTCACAAACCTACTACTATAACTACTCACGACACATTAAATAATAATTCTACTTTAAGTCACGTGAAAAAAAATAATTTTTTGCATGACACGTAGGGAGTAATTAACTGACAATAAAATGTAACGGAATGCTCAAAAACTGGTCTTGTTCAACTCTATATCCATATTTCTCCCAGTTCAAAATTATCAAAATTAGGGTCTGTATAAAATTTTTTAAATTTGATAAATCAAATTATGAGCAACATGGAAGATCAAATTGGGTTATGGTTGAAAGGCATTCGTGTATAAGTTGCATGGCTGGTTGAGTTGGTCTCTTGGGTTCCGGGTGCACAAGGAGCATAAGGGTATAACATTTTAGTTTAAAGGGTAAACGGTGTACACTTTAATTAATAAAAATATAATTTTTTTCATTGAAAAAGTCGGCTCATAAAATATGAATGGTATAAATTTAGATTAAAAAAATATTAAGTCTCTTGCTTAAAAAATTAAGAATATAAATTCTTATACTAAACACTAACATTTATAATAAAGGATACAAAGAATGCGCTGAATAAAGGATAAGCCCTATAACACAAAGTTAAAAAGATAATATAGTTCTTGAGTGTAAAGTATGTTGTGCAGCCGGTGCAAAATGCCAGGATATCAAAATTGAATATTCATTCTAAAGTGGGTAACTTGATACGGTGTCATTGTAAGATTATTTTACCTTTCATAAGTCCTTTTATAACTCAAGATTATTTTACGCTTTCATAATTAGTTATAACTTTCGCTATAAAATTTTATTAATTTATTTATTCTATAAATTGTTCAAGAAATACTTAACTGCACTATTATTACTTTTTAAAGTTTCACTTTTCATTAATCATGCTATCACTTTTTATCCGTTAAAATTTACGCGAGACGGTCTCACACCAATTTTTGCCTTCTAAAGAAAGTTGCTTAATTTGGACGATCATTTGAGAGATAAATTACCAAACGAATTAAAGTATATAGAAGAGGTGTGTAGCCTATCTTGATAGGAAGAAGGTGGTGAATAGAGTACTTACAGTGGGTCTGGCTATAGGAGATGAATTCACCATCACTACTGCAAAATTCAAAATCTTCATCAGAATGACCACATGAATCGGTTGCCTGCTCATTGACATCTGCACTTCCCACATGATGAATTCTCCCCTAAGTTGAACCAACACACCACATCACTACTTCATCATATTACAAAACCTTATATTCCAACAAATTTTAAAGATGAATTTATTACAACCTCTTCGAGTTGTTCCAGCGTCGTTCGCCTCATTCGCTTCCTTCGCTCTTCGTCCATTGACTACCCCACAAGCTGCAACTTTTCTTTCTTTTTCACTAGGGAGGATCGAAAGTGTACGCAAGGAAAATAATTTATATATATATTGTAAAATAAAAATGTGTATACGTATACACATGCATGTACGCATGACTATATATGTGTGTGTGTTTATTAATTATGTGTTGAGTGCAAGCAAAGTTTGTGAGGCATACAGAAAAAAGCAATCCTTAACCATTTCTTGGGTTTCTTGTTTTCTAGATTCCAGTAGGCATGCCAACTTGCCTCTCTTGCCTTCCTTGCCGACCAATATATTTGTCTTTCTTTCTGCCTATACTTTGGGTTAAATTTTTAATTGCCCTAAATGATTTAACTAATTTTATTATGTCATATATTTAGCTATAAATGTTTAAAGGGCAAAAGGTCATGTAGGCCCTCAATCTTATTTCAACGGATCAAATCAGCCCTTGATCTTTTTTTTTTCATCCAAATCCTTTTTATTTATAATTTGGATCAAATGGGCCCTTAATTTTCTTAAAATAAAACACACTGACACTCACGTTAGAAATCAATGAACGGCGTTAAACACATGGCATCAGATGACTCAGACTCTATTATTTTTCCCTCTTCTTTACATTTAGCGCGGCAAAGTGTCTCATCGTCTTCTTCCTTGCGACTGCCTCCATGTCCAAGTAGTATCTTCTGATTCAACACACTCTGTTTAGTTAACAAACCCTAGTTCCCGAACGTATAGTACCCGCTAAGATGAGGGTCATAACTCATATGATCATATCTGTCTGCTAAGTTCGTCATTCGTCTACCAAGTCTTATATAATCTCTTCTCTTTCAATTTATCTCCTGTTATCCCTTTTTTATTGCTCGAAATGAGAGATTTCTTGCTCATCTTTCCTTGAGGGAAAGTGAAGAGACTTCCAGGTAGGGGTCCCCGAACGATCACTCAAAACTTTTCATTGTAGCTCTTGTTCTTATATGTCCTATTTTTATACTTTTATTAGAGAGTATAAAACTCTTCATCCAATAGGAAGAGTGGAACTCTCAGAATTTGAATAGATGGGTATATGTTGATACACATAATGAAAATTGAAGCTTATGTAATAATAATAATTATTATTTTAATTTGCATAACATAGATGGAGTTGAAAAAAATGAGAGACCAACTGCTATACTTTGACAAAACAAATACTACAATATTATTTACCTATTAAGAAAGAAAAATATATATAATTCAACAAATATAAATGTGTGCTTAAATAGGCTTTAATGGGTAGTTTTACATATTAAGAAAACATGCAAATAAAATACATATTGTTGATTAGCATATTAATGTATTTTATATTTTTGCTTTGCAGCATGGAAGCAAGTGTAGACTTAATGTTCCATTATAAGGGTATATGGGTTTTTCACCTAATTTAACATATGTTGATGGAGAGACTAATCTTCTTGAGAATTTTAATGTGGATTTTCTATCTTATACTCACATTAGGAAGAAGTTTATCACCCATTTTGGTTGTTCCTCTCTAGCAAAAATATATGTCCTTAAACCTGGTAAAAATTTAGATGATGGCTTGCTTTTAGTCGAGGGCGATGAGTGCATTAAGATATTGACTAAATACTTGATGAAATCAAAGAAAAAGCTTTTGATGCATATATATGCACATGATGCTCATGATCTTCCTCACTTAAACATAAGTGAACTTTTAAATGATCATGATCATGAAACTCAAGTTAGTCAAATTGGGACTCAATGTAGTTATGTTGAACCTCCAAAACAAGTTCAAAGTGAAGGAAGTATAGTTTCGGATTCGAATTTTTCAGGATGAGTTGAAAATTTATTTATAGAGAATATGACTCCTCCTCATTTGAGTTTATTGCTAAATGATGGTAATGATAAGTTTCAAGGGAGTTGGGGCATAAATGTTAATGATAATTTGAACGATGAAGCTGAGGGGGATGTGTCCTTTGATATAAATGTGGAAAATGAAACAAGTGATGTTTTTGGTCAAAGAGTTGTTTCAAGTGAAGGTGACATGATTCCAGTTGATATACTTGAAGATAGGGAAGATATTTGTGATGAGCCTCTCAATTTAACCAATGTTGTTTGTGATGATAATTATATGAATGATGAAAGTTTAGAAGAAGATACAGATACTGAAGATCAAATTTCTGAAGATGATGGCATTAAAACTGATATTTCCATGATGGCATATAACAGTGATAGATTATTGTATGAAAATGATCGTCATAGTTCACATTTCATACTTGTAATGACTTTTAGAATTGCAAGTGAAGCTAGAGATGCTATTACCAGATATAGCATAAAAATGGGTATGATTTGAAGTTGAAACTCAATGAGCCTTACAGACTCAGAGCTAAATGCAAAGAAGATGGTTGTCCATTTGAGTTATTCATCTCAAGAGAATGTAGAAATAGAGGTTTGGTTGTAAAAAAGCTACTTCCTGATCATAATTATTATAAGGTGTTCAAGAATTCCTTAGCTACTGCTAAGTTTCTAGCAAGCGAGTTTAAGGATAAAGTGTATAGAAATCCAAGTATAAAAGTGAAAGAGTTGATTGGTGAAGCTAAAACAGAAATGAAGTTAGATGTCACTTATATTAAGTACAAAAGGGAAAAAAAGATTATAATGAATGAGTTAGATGGAAGTTACCTATTTGAGTTTAGCCATTTAGCTGCTTATATTGATGCTATGAAAAGAACAAATCCAGGTACAACTGCTGAAATTGATTTATGTAATGAGGAATTGCAGCATGGGAAAAGAATTTTTAGAAGGATGTTCATTTGTTTGATGCTCTTAAAAGAGGATGAAAAGCAGGTTGTAGGCCTTTCATAGGTGTAGATGGTTGTTTTCTTAAAGGTATTGTCAAGGGACAAGTGCTTGTAGCTGTGGGAAAAGATGCACAAGATCAACTCTATCCTATTGCTTGGGAAGTGACAGACAAAGAGAATAAAGTTAATTGGAAGTGGTTTTTAGAATGGCTTGTAAAGGAACTTGATTTGGAAACTGGGGCTTAGCTTACACTGATTTCAGATATGCAAAAGGTAAGAAACATGCTACTCCATACTTACACAAATCTTAAATTATGTCTTTACTTTTTTTTTGGGACTAAATTATGTCTTTGTTAATAACTTTCCTCTTTTGAAATTGATATTATGTAGGGACTTCTAGCAGCAGTTGAAGAAGTTCTACCCGTAGCTGAACATAGATGGTGTGCGAGACACATTGAAGCGAATTGGGCTAAGAAATGGCATAGTGAAGAGTTAAAAAAAAGGTTTTGGATATGCGCTTGGAGCACGTAAAAAGAGGAATTTGAAGATAATCTAAAGCTGCTAGACACAATCTCTACAAAGGTTGCAGAAGAGCTTATGAAGTATCCACCATCAACATGGAGTAGAGCTTTCATTGGTAGTAGGTGCAAATCAAATACAGTGGATAACAACATATGTGAGAGTTTCAATTCAAGCATACTTGATGCAAGACAAAAGCTAATAATCAGCATGTTAGAAGAGATTCGAAAGGAAGCAATGGTTAGAATTGCAACAAGAAAGATTATGATTGAAAAGTGGAAAACTCAGTGGAGTCCTGCAAGAATGGGTCTTTTTCATGATAACAAGACAAAAGCATTTGAATCTATTGTATTGTTTAATGGAGCAGAAAGATACGGGATCATTGATGGTGATGATTCTCATACTGTATATATTAATAAGCAATCATGTACATGTAGAGCATGGGATATTACTGGAATTCCTTGTCCACATGCAATTAAAGCACTTGAACATGCTAGGATTGATCTGATGTCTCATATATCCTATTGGTATCACAAATCGGCCTATGCTACCAGCTATGAGTTTGCTATGGAACCTATGCCAGGTAAGAAATTCATGAAGTGTGATTCGTTTGAGCCTATTCAGCCTCCACCTGTAATAAAAATGCCGGGCAGACCTAAAAAAAGGGTCAGAAGTTAAAGTAAAAAACCACGAGTGGAGAAATTAAGTAAAAAAGGAATGACAATCACATGCTCCAAGTGTCACGGTGAAGGGCATAATCAAGCCACATGTAAAACTCCAATTTCTGATGTATTTTCTATATATTTGTGCCTTTCGATATATGATTTTACATTTTACAATACTAAATTCTTTGTGATTCTTATTTTTTCAGATTTCATTGGAACCTATTAGATCACTACAATCACCATTTCAACATGTTAAAGATGTTTTGGTTTATAAAATTTTTTTGTAATGTTTTTAATTCTATGACTTTTTGGTTTGAATTATAATTCTATATTAATGTTTTCATCACAACTAATAGAACTTCTACCTCTAAAGGCAAAAAAAAAAATTGTTGGATCAGTAGAAAGCCAAGAAAGACTTTCTTCTAATTAATATGAGTGCCAAGTTATTAGGAGGTAAATGTAGTAAATGGTCAAGAGGAGCACAAAGTGGTTTTGGGGTTTATTTTGATAAAAACAATGGCAACATCATAGAAAATGTGAGTATACAATATATTATGAGTGCCTAATTTTATTTATTTTTTTCTGAAAATATTCATTTTGACTTTGTATATTTTTCATTTCTTGGTTCCTAATTTTGATGACTAATATGGATTAAAACAGCCTGGGATGTCAAATGAAAGATTTGTTGTTCAAGCTGATGTTTTAGCAAATCAACCTGCTAGCACAAACTCTGATCCTATAGTCAGATTTTCAATCCCAAATGAGTGAGAAATCAGACAATCAAAACTAGGTTTTAAAGCACCTAGTAGTACTGGCTCAAGAAAGATTGGATATGTTGGTGATGGTTATAACGTGCAGCTGTCCACAAATCTCCCCTTTAAAGCACCAGGATTACAGTGGCATGGCCAACATGCACAACATCTAGTAAACTTCAAGAATGGAGGCAACATATGATTAACAAAGTTAACCAACCACAAAAAGATAAGAAGTGATAAAATAGTGGTTGGAATAGTTTTTTTGATTTTTTGCTAACAATCTTATTAAATCAAGAAAATATTCCTGCAAAAACATCTAAGAATGCTTGAGTTTCATTATTTTGCAGATTTAATGTTGTCTTGCAAAATGATATGTTTTGGGAAACTTGAGCATCTTTTGGCTTTTCTTTGATGTAATGAATGATATTTTGCATCTATTTAGTTAATGATATGAGGAAGTCAAGAGCGGAGGATTCTAATGCCTTCTTGATGAATTTGTTGTTGCTGCTATTTATGTATATTAGGCTACTTTTTTTTTTATTGTTGCTTTTAGTGTTCTGCTAAAATATCTTGTGTGTTGCTATAGTATTATGGTTGTTGCTTGTAGTTTTGCTTATTCTTCATATGGTATCTTATGACTTGTCATGGATGGTTGTCGCTTGTAATTTTACTTATTCTTGATGTGGTATCTTATGACTTATCATGGTTTCAATATCTCCTTTACTAATTATGCTCCTTACTAAATATTTACTTGAGAGTGAGAAGTATTATTAATGTACTAATTAAGTATCTCATAGTTTCTGAGCTTGAGAGGAGAGAAGTTTGATTCTATTTTATGTACTAATTATTGGTAGTGAAACTTTCTTTTAAGGTTTTGTTAAAGCTTTAAAAAAAAAGTTTCGTTATATAAATTTGTCAAAAATTTGGTAGTGGAATTTGTCTTTTACGGTTTAAGGTTTGTAAAAAATTTCGTTATATAAAGCTTTAAGGTTTTGGTAGTGGAATTTGTCTTTTAACTTTGCAAAGAATTAGTAAAAATTTTTTAATATTTTAGTGGATATTTAAAATGAGGGGATTACTTACGTGATCCAGGTCATCTATTACCCTAATATCTACCGGTAGTAACGGTTAAATAATTTTTTTTATTAATTATTGCTCTATTTCTCGTGTCCACGTGTACATCTCCTAATTTATAGTTTTATTTATTTAGTATTCTTTTTTTCTTCTAATTTACATGATCTAAATAATAGTGATAAAATTAGTTTAAAATAATATTTTTATAATAAATTAATTTTGTAATTTTTTTCCATTATTTTAAATTAAAGTTTAAAATTAGTTTTTATTTTCTAAATTATAATTTTTAAATTTTTTTTTCATTTTAAGATTTACAATAAATTTATTTTCTTATTTCAAATTATAAAAAAAATATTATATAATTTTAAACCAAATCATAGCATTGAATTTAATTAGACTAAATATCCTTTGAATTCGGGTGTACTGTGCACTCACTTTTAAAAACTTATACATTTATAAATAAAAATGAATACATTATTTAATAAAAATGTATATATTTAATTTATTTATTTTAATTTCTTCTAATTTCATTTAGAAAAAATTACTAATCAAAAGGTAAATTATTCCCATTCACTTAAAAGTAAAAATTATACTTCAATTATAAAAATAAATAATATAAATATGTCTAATATATATTATGTTTTTAGGCTAATACTATTGTGCATCTGAATGCACCTCAGGATACAGTACACCCACTTTCAGATCGTATACAATTATGAACAAAAATATATATAATTATGAAAAAAAATGTATACAATTTATTTATTAGTTTTTTAATGAAAAATTGAGTGTAAAAAAATATATAACTATTAAAAATATGTATACATTATTGAATAAAAAATTATACGCATATGAATGCTAGTTTTTTTAATGAAAAATTGAGTGTATAAAAAGTATACAATTATTAAGAAACATGTATACAAAATATAATAAAAAGTTATACAAATATGGGTACATCCTTACACCCGGGTGCACCGAATATCTAAATCATGTTTTTATTTTAACATCTTCTTTAATATACTAAAGGAGAGTTTAATTTTGATGAGGTGTCGCCATCAGAATTAATCTCAATTATTTTAATTTTTAATTAAAATTTAATGTAAATAAATACATATATTATATTAAAATTTAATATGATATTACCAAATAAAATTAATTAAAAATTAATAATAGATAAATACATATATTTACTTTAAGATTAAAATTTACACCTAATTTATTTATCATGACAAACTTAAGCTTTCTTCAAATTCTAAGGATATTATGTAATTTTATAATATTTTGATTTTTTTATCGTAATTAATTTTTTTAATGGTTAATTTTATTTATTTTTCTAATTAATTTTTTATGATTTTACTTTTGATTATATTTTTATTACGGTTTCTTTTATATTTTTAAATTAATTTTGTTAATTTTCTTTTATTTCATCAAGTTGATTTATATTGAATTAATTTTTTATTAATAAACTTTATCATAAATTTTTTTCTTCAATAGTTAAATTAACATATTTAATTTTTTTTGCTATTAATTTAATTATGGAACACAATCATAAAAAATTAATTAATTTTTTTATGAAATTAATTAATTTTTTTATGATTTCACTTTTAATTATATTCTTCTTAGGCTTTTCTTTTATATTTTTAAATTAATTTTGTTAATTTTTTTTATTTCATCAACTTAATTTATATTGAATTAATATTTTTATTAATAAACTTTATCATAAATTTTTTTCTTCAATCATTAATGGCAAAAACTTGTGTGCTACGGGCGCACACTTTATGTGCCTTTAGAATTTTGTATTAAATTGTATACTCTTTTTAGTATAAAGATGTGTACCCTTTATTTTCTGAAAAAAAATAAAAAATATTATTAATTAAAGTATATACCTTTTAGAACAAAACAATGTACAATTACCTATAATAGTAAATTCTAAAGTCGCACGGTGTGCCCCCGGGCACGCAAAACCAACTCATCATTAAATTAAAATATTTTAATTTTTTTTTGCTATTAATTTAATTATAGAACAACAATCATAACAAAATTTGAAAAATCAATTCAATAATTTTTTTAAAAAAAAATTAGTAAATCAATTTAATAATGAAATTAAGCTTTTACCAACAAAATTAAATTCACATTTGAGTGTATATAAATTGAATTTTACTCTTCAATATAAACTTATATATATTAGATTATAATTAAATAAATAGTTATATTTACTTGAATTATTATTATTTTTAAATTGTTGAATAAATTGTTATATTAGACTTAAATTATATTTTTTAATATGGTAACTTTACAACCCATGTAATACATGAGATTCATACTAGTTTACTATATTAAAGGAGATTTTTATTTTGATAAGGTGTCGTCTCCAAAATTATTCTCAATTATTTAAATTATTTATTAATTTCTAATGTAGATAAATACATATATTAATTTTAAGATTTGAATATGAAAGAAATCCCATTAAAATAAATTATTAATTTTTTTAATATTGTAAACGAATATCGTCTTTAAAATTATTGTCAATTATTTTAATTGTTAACTAATTTTTAATGTCAATAAATACATATTTAATAATTTAATAAAAAAATTATTACATGTATGGTGTTATTTAAGTTTTTTTAGTTTACATTTTAAAATTAATTTTAAATTAAAAATATCTTATTCTTTTTAAATATGAAAAATATTCTTAAAAATTATTTATTGGATTAATTAATACAAATTATTTTATTTATTTTGATCATATATTCTGTAACCCACCCCACACACGTAATAAAAGAAATGGATAATAACTTGCTACCTAGATAGATAATTAATTTTTTTTAAAATATTTTCTTCATCTAATACTAATATTGGCAAGTTCTTGAGTTACCTGGGTAATATATAACCCAACAAGTAATAGCCGTTGGATTAAGCATTATTATTAGATGAAGAAAATAATCTTAAAAAATTAATTATCTATTTAGGTAGCAAATTTTTTCGTTAAGTTATTATCCGATATATTTGCGTGAGTTGTAATATATGATCAAATAATTAGAATAATTTATTTATTAATGTAATAAATAATTTTTATTATATCTAAAAAATTTATTTTATTTTATTTTTATATAAATTACTAAAATTTATAGGCTTTCGTACCTTAATATCTTTTTACAAATTAAAGAATACGAAATTTTTTAATTTAAAATTACTTTTAAAAATGTAAAGCAAAATTAAAGAAATTTAAATATATATATAATTAATATTTAATGTTTCTTCTATCTTATATTCTTCTTTTCATCTATCATATTATTATTTTGGGTAACTCTCATGTGAGACCGTCTCACGTAAGCTCTAACTAGTGTAAATCAGATTTAACTCTTTAGTTTATGAAAAAATACTCTTTAGACAAATAAATTATTACTTTTCAAAATTAAATAATTAATTTTTAAATTCTTGTAAATCCTGATTTATCAATTACTTTTTTAGTACATGAAAAATTACTCTTTAAAAACATGAATTATTACTCTTCTGTATAAAAATTGTTATTCTTCAAAAAATAAATTTTATATACTAAAAAGTAATTTTAAAAAATAGGGTTTATATATATATATATATATATATATATATATATATATATATATATGCTTCTAAATAAAATTTGATTTTGATTTAACCACATTTATATTCAAAACTTAAAATAAATATATATGTATTTATCTATATTAAATTTTAATTAATATATTTAAATTTAATTTGGTCATATTCATATAAAATCTCAAAATTCATTATGTAATTATCTTACATTAAAAATTAATTAATAATTAAAATAATTAAGAAAAGTTTTATCTAAAGTTAAATTTTAATTAATAATTAGATAAAGTCTCTTGTGAGACGGGTTATTTGTGAGACGGATGTGAGACGAGTCGATCTATTACTAAAGTATGCTTATTGTATTGATAAAGTATGTTTAATGATTATTAAAGTATATTTTCTAAAGTATTATGGATTATGCATTAAATTATGATTTTAGTGTGTTATAATATAATTTATTATTAACATACTTTAACTACAAATAAACATACTTTATCTATACAATAAACATGCTTTAATAATGGGTCGACCCATCTCACAAGAGAGTCTCAATTTTAATTGTATCATATTCACGTTCATATCTTAAAATTAATATCTATATCTATCTAGAGTAAAAATTAATTAATAAGTAAAATAATCCATAATACTTTTTTATAAAAATTTAATTAATTTTGATTTAATCACATTCATATTAAAATCTTAAAATTAATATATGTATTTATCTACGTTAAAAATTAATTAATAATTAAAATAACTTAAAGTAATTTTAAAGACGACACCTATCTAGGTAAAAGCTTGTGTCAATGTGTCCTTTTGGGCGATACCGTACTCCCAAATCCCACATTTTTCAAAAGTTTGTATAGTTTTTTTAGTATTAAATGTTATACGTTTTTGTATAAGAAGTTATACCCTTATTTTTCTAAGAATTTTTTTTAATCAAATATTTATATTATTCATATTTTAATCGATCTTTTTTCAATGTAAAAAGTATATTCTTATTAATTAGAGCATATACCCTTTAAAACAAAATCTTATAATTTTATACATTTTGTACACGCGGGACACCAAAGATCAACTCTCATATTAGAATAAAACTTTTCTTTATATAGTATTAAAGATTTCACTTTTAATTTATGTGTTTCAAGATATATGTTTGTGTAATAATAAATAGTTGTATTAATATGAATTGATATCCTGTACACCCAAGTGCAAGCATGCACTCATATTTGTATTGATTTTTATTTAACAATGTATATTTGTTTTTTATTAATAATTGGATAATTTTTACACATTCAAATTTTCATTAAAAAAAAAGAAGCTAACTGAGTAGTCATTAAATTTATCAATTTTTTTATTCTTCTATAATTCTTTTAATTTTTTAATTTAAAATAATTAAAATTTAAAAGGAAAAAATGTTAAGTTTATTTTAAAAATATTAATGTGTAAATAATTAATGTGTAATCAATTTAAAACTTTTAGGAAAAAAATTATATTTAATTATAGGTGTCATTTTGATTTTTTTTGGAAGTAATATAAAAATTTACACTTAATATTTTATGAATGAATAAAAATTTAAATAATTACTATATAAAAAAACTAAAAAAAATTAATAAATTTATATTTTCTCCATCAAATTTGACATATATATGTTTTATTTTATTTGTTCACTATTATTAAAAAATTTCAAAAATTTTTAAAACATACTGTAAAATATAAAACTTGAGATTCAGAAAAAAAAATTAAATCGTTGAACTTAAAATGATAAAAATTGAAAAAAAAATTAAAATGGTGAATTGAATATATGAAAAGACTAAAAATACTATTTTAAATTAATCATATTTAGATTGTAAATTAGAATTAAGAAAATATAAATATTTACGCTAAACAAATAACTCAATGCTATAAATTAGGAGAACTGAAAGTGGATAGCGAAAATGCTATAAATTAGGAGAACTGAACGTGGACAGCGGAAATGATACGGTAACTAATAAAGATATTAATATGAAACTGGCAATAGTAGGTATTGAATTGGGTAATAGATAATCTGGGTTACACAAGTAATCCTCACTAATACTTGAATCCAACGGTGATTACATACTTGGTCATATATTACTCAGGTTACGCAAGAATCTCCCTTAAAACGAATGTATTTGAACCAACAGTTATATAAATTTTCTAATATTTATGTGAATGTTTTAACTGTTAATTGCATATTCTCCATGTTTTTTTTTTCTTTCTGAAACTTGCTCATTTGCTCAAGTGTCAAAGCACCAATCTTACCAAGATTACTTGTAAAAATCCAATACAACTAGAAGTGAAAGACAATCTGCTAATTCATCCGTGTAAAGTATGATATAATAATGTAAATTACATTTGGTAAACAAAACACTACCACTACCACAACACAATGTGTACCCAACCAATTTGGGTTAGGTCATGTCTTACACGAACAAGAAAACTATATGAGAAGTTATAACTACATGAACGAACAAGAAAACTATTCAAGTCCAAACTCATTCGTAGCTAGTAAAAAACAAATAATCTCTACACAAAGATTATCCATCATCATAGAACAACGCTTTGGTTTCCCTTCGACAACATTTACTCTGGTTGCTTGTCCAACCCTTTGGCAAAGTTTACTCTGGTTGCTTGTCCATCAAAACTCTGCAGCAACACCATCATATAGTACAATTATAATGTAGATCTACTAGTTTTTTTTGCTAGTAATGTTGGTGATTCATTAGTCAAGACCAAAACGTTATGCAAGCATTGCCTCATTCACTGTGACTTAACCACAAGAGTGAGTGCTTTATAAGATCATACTATTTAAAATATTTAAAGACATACTAAAATCTTATTCTCAATAGTGATAGTCAAGTATAGACAAGAGAAATCGCATTGTGAACAAATGTAATTATAATAGCAGAGATTTTTTTATTCAATTTTTTTCTCTATGTATATATTTTTAGCTAAAATTATAATTGTAGTTCCTTACGTAGTAAGAAGACATAAGATATAAAGAGGACCTCTAAAATTCACTCCAATTGGTTTCAAATTTGGAAGCAGTTACTTGTCTCATTAAAAAAATTATAATGGTGTGTAGCCTTCAGCTTTTTTACCTTTAAAATCTTCAAGAACATACACAGAATCCATCAATAAATTGATATTTATACTAGAAAATCAAATTAATCTAAATCAATGTGCATAATATTAAATAAATTAGTCTTTATGAAGTTATGGCAGGGATTTCTCACCATCAGACTTCTTTTCTTTTCAACCTATTCCTCCTCTTTTGGTTTAATGGAAAATATTAGCTTCTTAGAATTTCTATCAGCCAATACCACACCCACTCGAACTTTCTGCAAGCAAGAAGATACCATGTAAATGAAATAAAAATCAAAGGTTAAAAGTTTATACAAGATTGGACATTCAAACCTGACCAACAATGGAGAATAAGAATTTGAGTTTCTCTTGGTCATAGATCATGAGAAGATCCTCTAATTTCATATCTGATGTTATTGCTTCTGAAGTTTTACAACCAATTTTTGAATTAGCCACTGACTCAGAGGTATCCATCATGCTACAAGGGTGGGGAAGATGGCGAAAAGAATGTGTTATTCGCGCGAGAGAGCGTTGATGAAGGTGGGTCCATGGAATTGATTGGGAAGAGGAATTAAGGATTGAAAGATTTCGAAAGAGAATTTTGGGATGGAGGCACTAACGAGTAAGAAGATACTTACTTGGACATAGAGATACTTAATTTGGGAATTTTAGGGTTTGCTGACTAAACAGAGTGTATTGGATCAGAAGATACTTACTTGGACATGGAGGCAATCGCGATGAAGAAGAAGATGAAACCCTTTGCCGCGCTAAGTGTGAAGAAGAGGAAAAAAGAATAGGGTATGAATCATCTGATGCGCAGATCTTTAACGCCGTTCCTTTGATTTCTAACGTGGGTGTCTATGTGTTTTATTTTAAGAAAATTAAGGGCTCATTTGATCCAAATTAGAAATGAAAAGGGTTTGGATGAAAAAAAGAAGATCAAGGGCTAATTTGATCCGTTGAAATAAGATCGAGGACCTATTTGACCTTTTGCCCATGTTTAAATGTTCAAAATGATCTTGACTCGATTTGTGACTTGATTTAAAAGTTTTAATCTAGTCATAATATCTATACAATTGAATCATAAATATACTCCCTCCGTCCCACTGAAAGATCATCATTTTACTATATTAGGTGTCTCATCCAAATGTCACCATTTCCCACTTATAGTAAAAAGTTACAACATGTGGTCCACCACTCACTACTAATACAATTACCCACTACATATAAAATAATAATACTCCTTAATTTACGCACAAAAAGCAACTGATGACGTTTGGGCGGGACGAAGAGAGTATATAACTAGTATAGAATCCCGCGTAATACGCGGGATAAATTTTTTAATAAAGAAATATGTTTTTATTAAATAAATAAATCGATTTATAATCATATTTTACATAAAGAATTTAAAAATATATAATATATATATATATATATATATATTATAACTATTAAATTCAATTGTTATGAAATATATCTCTTTTATATCATTAAACTTGATCAGAATCATATTTAAAATTTGAAATAAAATATTATAATAAAAAATATAAAATCATACGGAACTAATTAAAATATAAATAAATTAATAAAAATTAAAAATATACCTCATGAATTTGAGAGTTAGAAAAAATTATAAAAAAATTCAAAAGAATTTATTTAATAGGATTATATATGTATGAACAAAAAAAATAATAATAAAATCAATTAAAAACAAATTATATTTAAAAAAGTACAAAACCATATGAAACTTATTAGAGTGTAAATTTGACAATTAAAATCATTATACCAAAGTTAATATACTAACGAATTAGCTAAAAGAAATACTCCCTCCGTCTCATTTCAATGTTTAAATATTTCTATTTTGGACGTCTCATTTCAATGTTTACGTTTTTCTTTTGGAATATGGGACTCACCTAAAACAATTAATATATCACCATGGGGCCTACATCCAACACTAATACACCTACCCGCTTTACATTAAATATTATATCTTTCCACCCACTATCTATAAAATATTATACTAATCAACGTGCAAAAAATAAACGTAAACATTGAAATGGAATGTAGGGAGTATAATTTAAAATGTATATTATAAATAAATCATATACAGTCTTTGAAACTTGAAGAAATTTTCATAGAATAATTTATGTGTGCAGGAGAACCTAATTTATAGGTGGACAAAAAAAATATACATGTATTTATTTATATAAATTTTTTTAATAAAAAAAATTAAGAAGCTTTATCAAATCAAATATTAAAATTAATTATATTTGGATTCTATAAAAATTTCCTATAAGATAAATATCAAATATTTTAAATATTTATCTTTTAATTATAAATTTAAAGATATTGTATTTTAAAATAATTAAATTAATTTAAATAAATAATAATTAATTAAATTAATTCAAATAAATCACAAATTAACACGTCACCACGGAAGTTCGTGGAGCGACACACATGCCAAAATAAACTCTCAATTTAAGATAAATATCAAATATTTTAAATATTTTTCTTTTAATTATAAATTTAAAGATATTGTATTTTAAAATAATTAAATTAATTTAAATAAATAATAATTAATTAAATTAATTTATATAAACCACACATTAATACGTCACCATGGAAGTTCGTGGACTAACTCTGATTCGTTTTAGGGCGGCTGACCCAAGTAAATTACTTTTGGAAATGACATTTTGGCAAGGATCTTGTTTACACCTGCTTCCGATCCCCAACTCTGGTCCGTATTATTATGGATTAAATTCATTTTATGCCCATAACTAACAAACTTTTTAAATTTTTGCCCAAATTTTGCGAAAAATGCGAATTTCGCTGGAAAGTCCCACGTGACTTCAATTTGGGGATTTCGGGCAAAATTGGTCAAAAACTTAAACAAATCCATGAGTTAAAAGACAAAATTGAACAATTTATATTTTTTAGGATAAAAATCGAATTTTGTCTTAGTTAAGGGACAAAAAGTGAATTTAACTCAATTTTTGTAGATTATTGTATTTTCATGTTTCTAAGCATTTATATAATGTAAGAACATGTTACCCATATACATTTCAATTTTTCATTGTTGTTTTGATTATTATAACAATGACTTAAAATGACTTAAAAATACTACTTTTTTTAGGTTTTTTTGGATTTCGTAGAAAAATCTTTAAGTCTTTACAATTATATATATTTTCGTGTTTTCAAGTTTCTAAGTATTTATATAATGTGAAAACATTCTACCCAACTTTTACAATTATATAGATTTTCGTGTTTCCAAGTTTCTAAGTATTTATATAATGTAAAAACATTCTACCCACCTTCATTTCCATGTTTTATCACTATTTTGGCTATTATAATAGTATAAAAATACTTTTTTAGGCAGTTTTTAGATTTTATAGAAAAATCTTATGCCTTTAATCACTACAAGAAAAAGGAGATATAGTGACAAAAAAATTACCTGTCAAATAAGATTTCGTCGGCAAATTCAATCTATTGGCGACTAATTATATTTTTTCATTGCTAAATTAATAATTATTAATAAAATTAAATAATTATTCATTTTGGCGACATAAAATAAATTTAATGCTAATATTTGCGATGAGTTTTTTTTAATTTTTGTCGCTAATATTTATATTTGTGACTAAATTGATGATTATCGTTAAATTTTACTTTAAAAATTGATATTTGTTGCTAAAATAATTATTTATTAAAAGAATAATAATAAATTTATTATAAATATTAGCGACAAATCTTTATACTTCGTTGCTGATTTGTTTAATTAATTTGTGATTAAATTAAATTTCATTGTTAAATTTTGCTACAAACTTTTTTATTGGTAGCAAAAATAATTATTTAAAAAAAATCAAATACATTTTAGCAATATTAAAATAAGACAAAGTCTCTTGTGAGACGTTACTTTCATTATACGGTTTGTGAGACGTGTTAAAGTATGTCGATTATTTAGATAAAATGATTATTCCTTTAAATATATACATAAAATATGCTATCATATTAATGCGGTCCAATTAATATTTATCATTAGACAAAGACTAGAATATGATTGACTTATTTTTCAAAATCATACAACCAGATCTAATACGCGGGTCAAAGTACTAACCGGAAATCTGATTCCTTTTAGAACGCATACCCCCATTCCCCCGCCTTGTCACAAACCCAATCAAATACTTTCTCCGCATCTCTCACTTTTTCTTTCTCTCGTCGTCCCCTTCTCTATCATAACTCAAAAATGATTTCCTATTATCTGCTCTCTCCATTTAAAGATATTGACATACTTTCTTTTTAGGGTTGTCACAAAAAAATTGACATATTTCCTTTTTAAGAACATGAGACCCACACACAAACAATTTATTTATTTATATGGACACACACACCCATCACACTCACCATTAATACAACTACCCACTACACATTAAATATTATTTCTTTCACTTCACTTTACATTAAATTATTATACTCCTTAATCTCCGTGCCCAAAAAAATGTATCAATACTTCCGAGACTGAGGGAGTAATAATTACAGCTCGGACTTTTCCCCAAAGACAACTCGGAATTTCGGGTGGAGCATCTGCGTGCCCCGTAGCCGAATGAGGCAAAATTTGAAACCCCGGTGAAATTCGAACAGGGATGCGTGAGTTCCGGAAGATTTTGGGCCGGAGTTGAGGAATAATGATGATGACAACAGTAATTAGGCAAAGTGGAAGAGAACGTCGACAAAGTCGAAGGAAGACGGCGAAAATACGGGACAAGCTGCGTGAATTGGAGGATTCAATACAGATTCAGTTCTAAGCTTGAATTGGGCATCGCTACCCCCATGGATTCTACCACCTACGTAAATCGGCCGCCCCAAGAACTATCCGGCGATGGCGCACAGTCGGTAGAGTTTGTCTTTTAGTCTGGCATTCTCGATTCTGAGGTGTTGCACTTCCGGATATGTCGCCGATCATGACGGGGCCGCCGCAGTTGCTGTATGTGAGATTCATCATCATGGCTTCTCTAATCGTCGTGTTCTCCTCTCGGAGCTTGTCATTTTCTTGCTAGATAATTGAGTTATCTTGGCGCTCCAGTTGTGTCTGAATTCATATCTTAATCTTTCAATTGATGAGAATTTGAATTTGGGTTGTCAGCAGAAATAGTGAAGAATTTAGGTTTAAAATCAAGGGATTCTGAGGGCTTAAGTAGAAAGATGTTGTTCTTTGAAAATGAGCTGGAATGGCTTGTTGGTAAAGAAGTTTTATGTTGTCATTCTAATGATTATTCCTTGTGGGATATCAGTCAGGTTGGTATGCAGAGCTTTTAGTTCCATTAATTAATTATTGTATGCTTTGGTTCTTTGTTTGTGTTTATTATGTTATGTGTGAAAGAAATTTGATTTTTGGTGATATTTTGATTCCTTTTGAATGATGATTTTTAATTTAGGATGGTTTGTTTCTGCATTCGCGGTGCGTGCTTTATAAATATACTACCGAGGAGGTGAGCATTTGGGGATGGCCATTGCAGACTGCTGGTTTGCTTACAACTGAGTTTTCATTGCGATCATTTACAATCATATCTGGAAGAGTTATAGAGAAATAGTGTGGGCAGTGCAAGATTGTGCGAGTGGGTATAGACTGGGGGCAATGAGAGCGAAGTTGTCGTAAATGACGAGAGAAAGGGCGACGAAAAGCAGATTCATATGATATTTTTATTTTTTAAATTTTTTTCTAAGCATGCTTGAAACTATGTTTTGATGAATGCTTGTCTTGATCAAGCATGACCCAAATATTGTGATGAAGCTGTTTAGGAACTCTTAAGTTGTTTCATGTTGTCTTGTGATACTCGATGAGACGAAATCAAATAGCTATGAAGAAATTGATGAGAATTTGAATAAAAATGCAGATTGGGAATGAGAAAATCTTATGATTCTATGTTTCTGTACAACATCACTAACAAAAGTTGAAGTCATGTCCTAAATTGTTATAGTTGTAAAATCAGTTGGGCTTTTTAAAATAGTTGAATCCCATGGATGAATCAAAACAATCCAACTTATCTCTATATAAATTTATTAGTTTTAACAACTCAGTCACTTTCTCCTTTCTCCCTTCACCAATTCCAATCATCAACACAACCAGAAGCTTCTAGAAAGCCCCAAGTTAGACTACCTCAACCAGGGCATTCTCATTGTTATCTCTTAAGCATAGCTTCCAGATAATCTATTTGGTCTACAATTTTTATAAAAATTTGGTTACTCTTTATAATAATTTGGGTTATTCCTTATGATAATTTGAGTTACTCTATAATTTGAGATTATAATTTTAGATAATAAATTCATGTATTTTGAGGAATCTATTTAGTCTACAAATTTTTTTTAAAGATTAGGTTACTCTTTATAATAATTTGGATTACTCTATAAAAATAAATAGGTTACTCTTTGAAATTAATTAGATCACTCTTTGAAATTAATTAAAATCGAATACAATCTATACGATGTTAGATAACTCTATAAAAATAATTAGATTATTTTTTAATTAATTAGGTTATTTTTATAATGAATTAGATTACTCTATAGAAAAAATGTTTGATTACTTTATAAAAATACTTAGGTTATTCTTTAGAATTATTTAGATTACTCTTTATAATGAATTAGATTACTCTTTGATTTTAGACTCTGATTTTTTGAAAATAAGTCATGTATTGTGAAGTACTTATTAAAAAGTATATTTTTATATTAATTGGCTGATTACTCTTTATAAATAATTAGGTTACTCTTTGTAAAGAATTAGGTTAGTCTTTAATTTTATATTAATTGAATTACTTTTTATAATGAATTGTGAATTGAGTTATTGTTTAATTTGAGATTCTAATTTTTTGAAAATAAAGTGATACGAAGAATTAAATTGTATTCCATTTGTAAGTTGATTAAATATTCTTTAAAATTAATTAGTTAACTTTTTAACTTGACATTCTAATCTCTGAAAAAATGAAGCCAAGTATCCATAACAGTTGCATCCTCTCAACCTCAAAATCTTTATCAAACTCTACCATCTGCCTAACTCTAATTTGATACATAAACACGGCAGAAAATCATAAAAGGCATTTAATGCCACAAAAATTGCAAAACAGTCAACGCAATAAACAACTTTGCTCTTTTGGGGTCGATTAGAACAAGTTCCTTCAATTTATCTGCATCATTCAATCATATATCTATCCATTCATAACAAAATTCCCAAAAGAACCCAAACAATACATTTTATTGCTACAGACAAGTATGGGAATCCCACCTCAGTGGGCTAGCACACTCGGAGGAAGGGATTGCTTCAATTTGTCAGCCTTCACAGGACTTTGAGCACCTAACCTAACAACAAAAATAGATTAAATCTCTAATTACCACCAATACCACTTCCAACTCCACCACCAATTGCTCTACCAGCTCCACCCTCTATACCGCCAACCAGCACCATCACCAATTCCTCCACCAGCACGATGAGTGAACACTGCCCCCTCTTCTGTCCTCTTCTGTTGAAAATGCCGACGCTGTAGATCTGTTGCCAAAAATTGCGACGTCTTGCCATGGCAGATTTGGTCCTCTGCCTCCGGAGAAGAAGCATAGCAAATCGCCATTCTACGTTTGCCGCCAGGTTATCTCATCCAGCCATCAGAAATCGTTTTTGCCATCAACCCTGCCGAGATCAGCTCCGTCATGTTAGGATGCGCGATTGGTACCTGTCCGAGGGTGCTCGTGGCAGAGAGAGGGGAAGGAGTCGGAATAGGAGCGGCGACTGGAAGGAAAGCGGAGATGGCGGCCCTGACGTGGGGATCGGTGATTTAATTTGGACATTTTCTTGAGAGAGGCCCGTTTACCCATTTTAAGTCATATACTATGCAGATATGAGATCCGATTCTACCAATATTTGGTAGGACTGATTGCATCAAAGTCGTTCTCAAAATGGCAAAAACTTGCACGAGATATATTATTACGTGAGATGGGTCAAGTAAAATCCTCTCAAACTTTCGTGGATCCAAAGTGAACGGATTACCTTCACTACCGGCTAATACAGTCCACACACTCCACACCCATGCTTCAACTTAATTAATGCTGTTTTCTTTTTACTGTTTTACTCTTTTTCTTTTTACTATATTTATTTTACATTATATGTTAGAATTTAGAACATATAGTTTATTTATATTATTACTCCAAAAGAATATTTTTCTTAGGAACATAATTCATGTAAATTGTGTTGAGGTAAAGTATAACCATCTCAACTGTTAGATTATTTTTTATTTAATTTTCTTCATTCAATAAAATAATAAAATAAAAAAAATTTTAAAGGAAAAACCACTCATTACCTCATTTAAGGCTATAAATTTCTTGGAGTGTATATCCACCTCAAATTAATATATAATTAAAAAAAAGTTTAGATGGTAACTTATTTTTTATTTATTAATTAACATTTTTATTTATTATAATAATAGTTAATGAAATAGTTTATTTAAATAATTATCAATTTTATTTTATTAGTTATCATTTTTATTAAAAATATTATCACTTTTTTCCGTATGATATGATATATTCATTAAATAATTTAATTAAACATTTATCAAATTTCTGTGATCAGTTATCACTTTTCATTAAAATATTATAACATTTTATAGGCCCTATAAAATTTTTATTAAATAATATAATGGATGTGTATCACTTTTTCTTAATCAAATATCACTTTTCATTGAAAATGTTATCACTTTTTATCCGTAATATAAAATTTTCATTGAATAATATAATTTGATGTGTATCACTTTTTCTTAATCCAATATCACCTTGATTGAAAAATGTTATTACTTTTTATCCGTCCTATAAATATTTTATTTAAATACTATAATTAGATGTGTATTACTTTTTCTTAATCAAATATCATTTTTGATTGAAAATGTTATCATATTTTATTAAGTATTTTATAACATTTTATCCATCATATAAAATTTTCATTAAATAATGTAACTGGATGCATATTAATTTTTCTTAATAAATTATCACTTTTAATTTAAAATGTTATCACTTTTTGTCTTTCTTACAAATTATTTATGCAATAATTTGACCAGTTGAATATCACTTTTCCTTATTCAATTTTTTTATTAAAAATGTTATCACTTTCTAAATTTTTTTATAAAAAATATTATCACTTTCTAATTTATTAAATAATTCAATAATAAGTGTATTATTTTTTTAATTGTAAATTATTATTTTTTATTTTATAATGATCACATTATATTTTAAGTGTTATTCGATACTTTAATAATTTAAAATCGTTAATTTTTAACTGCATAAGAAAAGGAAACAACATTTCAGGCGAATTGAATATGACATTCAGCGAGAAGTTTGGATTGGTGACCAGACCGGTTAACGCGGCTTATTTATTTAATTTTTATTTCTTAGATTATATTAATTAATTAATACGGAGTTGATGGATTATCCGTCTCACGAAATGAGATCCGTGAGACGGTCTCATGCAAGACCTACTCTTTTAAAATTTGCGATTAAATTAAATTTCATCACACGCAAATTAAGAAAAGTCACTTTTTGAGTTACTTTTAGGGGTAGTTCAGTAGTTTTGAATAATAAATAAATGATAAATTATTTTATGTGTGTTAAAAAAGTAGTGGCAATTTTGAAATTAAAGAGTGTTAAAGGAATATTAGTTATGTATATTTTTCTTCTATGGAAGTGTGAAGTTAAAATTGGAACGGACCAAAACGGAAAGTGTGAAGTTGAAGTTGGGACGGAGGGAATATTTATTATTGGGGTGCTTAGTATAAGGTACATTAAAAACTCTTTTATTATTATGAGATACAAACATACAAAAATATTACAACTAACTACATAAATATATAGTGATATTTCAATATTAATTTTACAATGTATTGCACATAAATGTTTGTGTGCATAATAAAAGTTCGTGTTCAGCAAAAGTTATGTGCAGTAAAAAAAAGTGTGTGCAGCAAAAAAGTGTGAATTGTAAGCGTCATATGCAACAAAAAAATTATATACTCCTACTCTTCGATGATGGCTCCGGCAACTCCGGCGACAATAGCTCCGGAAGCGACCGGCCTCTAGTGACCGACCGCGGCGGCCGATCGCCGACGGAGGGGTAGCCAGCGGCGCAGAGGGGTGGCCAGTGGCGGCAATGGGCAGCGTCCTGCGGCGGCAGTCCAGTTCGATAGTGGATGGGTGAGGGGTTTAGGGAAAAGTGTATGAGATTATAATGAATTAAAGTTATATTTGGTATTTTATTTTAATATTTTGTATGTGAGAGTAATTTTTTTTACTCATTATATCTCCTAGTAATTTAGTATACAAAGTGTATACCTATGAGTAATTTTTTCTTTATTAAAATAAGAATATTCCCAAATTAGATTTATATTAGTGACATCAAATAATGTTCCTCATTAATATTAGAGTGAGGCTCCTGTGCACCCGGGCGCATGGAGCATATTCCGTGCGCCTTTGCAATTTTCGTGTCCCTTTACAATTTAAACCCCTAGCAATACATAGGTTTAAATAGAATATAGAGGGGGGTTGTGTTCACATTGGGACACGGAGTATCCCTCCGTATCCCCGGGGGCGCAGGAGCTTTTGTCTTAATATTAACGACAAATTTTTATACTTTGTTGTTAATTTTTGAATTTGGACTAAATTTTAATTCATCGTTGTATTTTGTTACCAACTCTTATATTTTTGGGTAGGTATTTTGTGAGACCGTCTCACATAAGCAGTTACATGAGACAGATAAAAAAATATAATATATTATCACTTTCACTATAAAATATTATCACTTGTATAAAATATTATCACTTTTAATTTACACTATAAATTATTCATCAAATATTTCACTGTACCATTATCACTTTTCATCAATTGAATATTACTTTTCATTAATGATATCATCACTTTTTATACGTCTCACGTAAAGCTTACATGAGACAGTTTCACACAAGTCTTTATCTATATTTTTTTGCCAAAATAATTATTTATTAAATTAAAAATAATAATCAAATTTAATTTTAGAAATATATTTATCAAAAAAGATAAAGGAAAAATAACTTCTCTAAAAAGTAAAAGGAAAAAAATAGAGATTTTATTAAAACTTAAATATAGGCAAAGACTTGTATGAGACCGTCTCACGTAAGGGCTTACGTGAGACGTTCAGAAAGTAATAACTTTTATATAGGAAAGTGATAGTAATTCAACGAAAATGTTATTTCATGAATAATTTATAGTATAAATAAAAAGTGATAATATTTTATAGCGAAAGTAATAATGACTTATAACGAAAGTGATAATTATTTTAAAAAGTAAAAAATGGACGGTCTCACGCAATAGTTGGCTGCCTTTATAGATCATGGAATAATAATTACTTAAATTAGCACCTATGCAGCTAGCCCATCAGAAAGTTGGAGCTCTTTCTATTATCTGTATATGGCTCAAGCTTAGATATATTGCAGTATATAAAAAATTTACTCAGAAATTTACATAGTTCTCTGCATTTTTTCCTCCGGATTACTAATCATAATCAAAAGTAATGTACGGGTAGAAAATGCTAGGAATTTCATATGGAGAACAATTTCTCCTTTTCTTGTTGGGAACCTTTTCGTATCTCTGTCCTCAGAGGCTCAAATTCACAATGCATAATGCTATTAGTTATTGCTATTGTTTAACATTTAGGTTATGTTTTTACGTAGGTTTAAATGCTTATTTTCTAGTTATCCAACATTCATGATTAAACTTCGATGCTTGATTGTATTTATTCATGAAAGTTGCATCATGGCATCGACCGAAAGTTAGGGCTTTTTATTAACAATAGCAAGAACCACAATCCTAAAAGGTACAGGCAGTAAACTTATAAACAGAGTTGTCCAGACAGAAAATGAAGCAAATGGCGTAAAGCAGATATACTGAAAGTGAAACATTTTAGAAAAATAACATGCAATAGAATGTCGAGCCGAACACCTAAAACAAATATACAAATAGGTGTGCATGCTACTGAAAATCAAACTCACATACTCAGACAATACAAACATGTAGCAATTATATTTCTCTTTCGAACAGTTCATCATATACATAGTGGACTACACATTAAAAGCTAAGAGAAAACAAGAAATCCATCAAAATATAATTATTAAAATCTTATTTCTCTCCTCATTCAAAAAGCTAACAGGGCAGACTTGTGTGGTATGTTCTTCACATACAATACACCTGGTCATATCTGTTGAAAGGAATATTAGCTAGCAAGTAGAAAAATAAATTTAAGAAAGATTTATACGTAACAAAACCCTTACCACTACACATTTACGGTACCTGTTCTTCGTGAGTTCAATTGATTCCAATCCTATGCAGATAGTTGTCATGAAATGCCTCAAACTGAGCATTCTGAAACTAAGATAATATGGGTACACGATTGTTATTTACACCGATACAATCAACAAACAACAACTAAAGACTTCATCAAATAAGAGAATATAGTACATGATATTTATAACTACCAACAGCCAAATTTAAAGGCTTTAAAGAAGAAGGCTTTCTTTCCCATATGAAGAATTACACCTTGCGTAACAAAAAAGGTTTTCAAACATAAACAGTGGATCAGTATAATTATGACAATTTCAAACAAACCAAATCTGCAAAGCAACTTGGCTTTATATAATGACTATCAATAAAACTGAGGGGAGGGAGCACTTCTGCTGAGATACCAAGTTAGCAAAATACAAACTTTTACTGGAATCATTGGCCTTCCATTAAAAGAATTGATATTATATATATAATACTATCCCATCATTTGCTTCTTAAAATTTTCTATACTGCCTGAAAAATCAAAGCAAATAATCATACAAAAATAAAATAATGAGAATGTTGGCAATCGATCATTTAGTTAACGTGAATCGTTAGGGATCCTTGCGTTTCTAAATCAGCAGAAGTAAGAAAACATAGAAACGTATTACCTTTCACAAGGGTATGTTGGAAGAAGAAAGAATCTCGCCGGCAGCATGCGCAGTCTCATAGTTTTGGGTATAACTTCCTCATCTAATCTCCGATTTGAGTGATCTATGCACCAAAATGATCTTCTATTCAGTGGCTTTCCAACGGTATATCATGGTCCAGTTCTGAATTCCACACGATTTTATAAAAATCATGGAAGTTGACAAATAGCAGCAGCAAACAACCTTCTGATCTTCTGCTGTATTCCCAAGTCTAATCTTGACATCGTGTGGGCGATGATCCTCAAGATCCTCTCAATCTACTATTCTCTCTCCCTACTCATAGTTAGGCTGTCTAATTAGGGTTTAGGACAGTTGAGATGACTTATATATGGGCTACAAAATGGATCAGGAGGAGATTAGAATCGTGTCTCCATTGGGCTTAAATATCCAAATTTAGCCTAAAACTTATACTTAAGTCCAATAATAATAATATATTCCACTAAAATATTATTACTGCACTGCAACTCCAATCCCAAAATTACGTTTTGGGCTCCTTCTTATTATGAGCCCGTTAATATCCCTATGTGTAATATATACAATGTCTATTAATTAATTAAATTACTGACAACTCCATTAATTAATATCTCATCCGAGAGTAGTACCACTCAACCTCATTATCATGCAGGAATAGACCCACCTGCAGGGTTTACATAAAAATCCTTATGAGCACCTGAAGGGGACATCATCAACCTATTTAATAGGACACAGATTCCTTCTATAATCAATAGCACACCAGAGACATCACTGTTTCCCAACTCACCGAGTTCGTTGATTTAATTACATGTAAATCTCATCCATTGATGAATCAAAGAAATACATACTGCCTTACGTGTCGAGGTTATTGTATAGGGATTCAGAACACGAACATCCATAATAACTGGGATCAAGTTCTCCTATATAGTCAGTATAAGTCGGACGATATCAAGCGGTCCTGCTCAATACACACAAGGTGCACTAATGTGATTCTATAGTCAAGACAAACTAATACCAAATCACACTACAACCATCCCGATAGAGAGTCCCCGTCTATCTCGGTTGTGAGCATCTGTTTATACTTTATAAGGAAACCGATAATATGATCTTCTGCGTGTTGTCGCACAACATATTATCTACAGTGTAAAGTAAGTGAACTATTGCATCAGACATATAAATAATTATAAGACGCAATCATTTGATCAATAATTCTCATTTCAAATTCATTGTTAAACATGTTCATACAAAAAGCTAGACTTTTAGTATACAATCCAACAAAGAATACAAAGAATTTCCAGCAAAGCAAAACTTAACACATGCTCAGCATTTATCGCCAATCAGAACAACACCCAAAAAAATGGAGAAGAATCAACAGAAAAAAACCTAACAGTCATCAGAATCATACCCATCAAGTAGAGACATAAGAAGAACTCCTTTAACTTAGACTTAAATGAAATTACAGAGAAATTTTCTCAAATTGCGCGTAAAAGAGAGAGAATGAAGTGTGTGTTTTAGTATAACAATAAGGTGTGGATGTTATGTATCTGCGTGTAGTATAATTCTGGGGAAGAAGATAGGGAAAACCTGACTAATTAAAAGGTTCCTGCAAGAATAGCCAAACCACTTAAAGACAACAAAAAAATCAATATTTTGAAGTTTCATTTTTCTAATTTAAAATTTCCTTTTAAAATGAGGAAATTAAATACACAAAAACTATATTGGGATCAGACTCCAGTGTACATTCCAATGCAAGAGTAGTAACAATGCAAATAAACAATGATCTTAAGAGTATGTAAGCAAATAAACATCGTAAGCCATGTATTTTAAAGGTATAAAATGGCAGTCCAGGGCAGTAGTGTCACTTCAGGTATATTTAAAACAAGGAATTTTCTCTTAAGTGCAGAGATCTGAAAATTTTCTTTTGATGTAAATCAAACTACGAATAATATAGAGTCGCGTGAAATAAAATCCTTCAATTTCTCATCTGAGAGGGCATCAGCACAACGCACACATAGCTAAAAGCTTAGAACACCCAAAATGTACAATGATCATATTGGCTGTCTTAAAGAAAACATGGCCAGCTTATTGATATTTTAGAGCCTTTACTTGAATGAAGTGTGTTGATAATAATGACAAACTTAGCAAAGAAGTGTCAAACTGAACCATCGTGAAAATGGACTTGGAGGGTAAATGCCCATAAAACATGACAATTATTAAAGAAAATGAGAATCTAATTTTCACTTACAATACGCTAAACATTGAATTTTTTTGCTAGCTCCAAATTATGAGTATTCATGAATAAAAAAAAGAGATACCAAAAGAGTATGATCACCGAGAGATCCTTCAGAGGACTCTTTCAATTGAATTACCGTTCTTGATACACAGTTCCAACAATACAACAATGCACGCATTTTTTCCAGATTATTTTTATCCAGAAGACATATATTATTCGGTATACTCTCACAAAATACAACCAATAAAACTAAGCACATTTTGTAATTGTAGTAGACCCTCTCACAATGGTCTGCAAAGTCAGATTCTATTTATTTGTCAAAAACATCTCAGCTAAATTTTGGAGGGAAGTGGGAGACTATTGGATTGAAATAGTATCAAAAGAAGTATGTGCGATGAATGTTAAAGTTACAACTGCAAAAATGTGAGAATTTGAGCTGGGCAATTCGTCGAACACTTGGCAGACGGGTTGGGCAATGGGCATGCTAGTAGAAAACATAAAGGAGAAAATGGAAGCATCCAAACATAATCAAAACAAACCAAGTTGTGTACGTGTGGGGAAGCAAAAAATAATTTAAGGAAAGAACATGCAATAGATACAGAATATAAATAACCATCAATCAACTATACTATCGTTAATAAGGCGTGAAGGGTGGGTACCGGGTGCCGTCACTGGTGAGAGGAAGTTGCACAGAAACTTTGGAAATAGTCCACGATGTCGGCGCCGGGCGGATTGTATTCCTATTGTTCCAACTAAAAATTAACTACGGACGGAGACGGAAGAAAGATTAATTGAGTGACTACCTGCCCTCGATCGTTGGGAGTCGTGCAATGGAACTTCAGAGTAGAAGGAAGGCGGCGAAGGAACACCCAACCCAACGGAAATACAGGTGTTCCGGCAAAGAGGATATGAGGTGAAGTAGTTGGAGGTGAAAACGCGGTAACTCACAGGTAAAGAGCGCGCATTCGGGCCCTTATCCTCCACAGTAGCCGGCGACTGCGAGAACTAGGTGAGGTGGCAGGTGGCGTATCCATGGAAGTGAATGAAGGGAGATTAAACCAAACAAAATAAAAATGGAAAGAGAGTAAGAAGAAACCTACCGCCTACCTTGTTACACCCAGATGGAGGTGAAAAGAAATAACAGGACACGTGGCTGCTCGCAAGAGGAGGGATGTGGTGGGCAATCGAATTCCCATTTTATATATAAGAAGATTTAGATTAAACTTAAATATATAATATAAGGATACATTCATATATTTGATAATGAGGTTCTTCGTATAATATTGGGGAAACCTTCTTTCCTTCGCGCGCATTCCATAGCGTTCATCCTCGTTATTAAATAAGTTATATATATATATATATATATATATATATATATATATATATATATATATGCTTACGATTTTCTACATTAGGTTTAACGGCCCAGCGGATTCGGACCCACTGAATCCAATATCATGATATTTTCCGCTTTGGGCCGCACGATTTTGCTCTCTAGGCTCACACCCAAAAGGTCTTATGTTAAGAAGAGTCTTGTCCGCGCTTATATATCCATCATCATCTCCACTTCTAACCGGCGTAGGACTTTGGTTGACACCCAACCAACATTTTCCCCTCAAACAAAGTTCGGTGGCTAGACATCAGTTTGAGTCGAGAACATCCCATCAACTATATCGCATTTCCCCCCAAACAAAGTCCCATGGCTGGACACCAGTTTGAGACGTGTGCCGGTCCGCCACCAACCGCGCCGAACTTTTCCCCCTCAAACATAGTCCCACAGCTAGACATCAGTTTAAGAAGTGCACCGGTCCGCCAACAACCGTGTCGTATTTCCCGCGCCACTCCGAGTAAGTCTAGGGCATGACTCTGATACCACTTATTGGGTTTATCGGCCTAGGAAAGTCGGGCCCACTCAATCCAACAACATGATATTGTCCGCTTTGGGCCGCCCACTGGCCCGCACAGTTTTGCTCTCTAGACTCACACCCAAAAGGCCTCATGCTAGGGAGAGTCTTGTCCGCACTTATAAACCTATCGCCATTCCCACTTTTAACCGATGTGGGACTTTGGTTGACACCCATCCAACATTGTTGGGTTTATCGGCCCAGTGGAGCCGGGCCCACTCAATCCAATAGCATGATATTGTTCGCTTTTAGCTACCCACTGGCCCGTACGGTTTTGATCTTTGGGCTCACGCCCAAAAGACATTATGCTAGGGAGAGTCCATCCCGCACTTATAAATCCATCGCCATCCTCACTTCTAACCGATGTGGGACTTTGGTTGATACCAAACAAACATTTTTCCCTCAAATAAAGTCCCTAGCTAGACATCCGTTTGAGGCGAGAACATCCTACCAACTGCGCCGTATTTCTTCCTCAAACAAAGTCCCATGGCTAGATATCAGTTTGAGCCATGTGCTGGTCCGCCACCAACCGCGCCGTATTTCCACCAAAAGGCATTATACTAATGAGAGTCTATCCCACACTTATCAATCCATCGCCATCCCCACTTCTAAACGAAGTCCCATGGATAGACATCAGTTTGAGACGCGCGCCGGTCAGTCAACAACCATGCCGCATTTCCTGCGCCGCTCTTGTTAAGTCTGGAACCTGGCTCTGATACCATTTGTTGGGTTTATCGGCCCAGTGGAGTTGGGACCACTCAATCCAATAGTATGATATTGTCCAATTGGGCCGCCTACTAGCCAGCATGGTTTTGCTCTTTGGGCTCACGCCCAAAAGGCCTCATGTTAGGGAGAGTCCATCCCACATTTATAAACTCATCGTCATCCTCACTTCAAACCGATGTGAGACTTTAGTTGACACCCAACCAATATTATTTTTGGGCTTGTGTTGAGAGAGAAAATAAGAGTGTTTTAGTATCCAATTTAATACTTTTTATGGGAATTGTTGTCATATATTATCACAAGTGTCTTATATTTGATATATGTGAGAAAAAGGTGCGTTTGAGGTGTTTTATTGTGTTTTCGGTGGAAAAAGATTCAAAAGTACAAAGTTTGAGAAATGCTGAAAAACGTACCTTCAACTCCTATAATTTTTTTGTGTTCGTTTGGAGCTTATAACTGATGGTGTAATACATGTTTGAAAAGCCATGGAAGAGAGGACCGTTTTGGTGCAAAAAACACTCAAATCAGAATTGTAACGAGGAAGTTATGCTCAAAATCGTGAGGTCACGCAGCTGCCATCGAGAATTTCCGAAAATTTTTTAAAATTAGCCCATATTTCCTATTTCTTGGAGCACAAATAATGTCCTTATCACATAGGCAAAAGCTCCTGTGCCCCCGGAGATACGGAGAGATACTCCGTGTCCCCATGTGAACACAACCCTCTCTCTCCATATTCTATTTAAACCCATGTATTGCTAGGGGTTTAAGTTATAAAAGGGCACGTAAATTGCAAAGGGGCACGGTGTCCCTGGGGCACAAGAGCCTTACTCTATCACATAATCCTCCTTGGTTCACCCATATATTTTCTTTCCTTATTTCATTCCCTTCTCACACCTATATATATTTTACATCATTATTGATGTGAGAAGGCGACAACTATCCTACACCCAATAAGGAGGATTACCCCCCACACCATCATATTCATTCTTTCCTCCATCCATCTATCACTATAAAGATTCGTCTGTTGATTCAAGAGAAGAACCAAGAGGAGGATTCAAGAGAGAAGGGCGTGACGACGCCTACATCTAGGGTTTTTATCGTTTCTTAATTTATCTTGTGTTTTCCAGACATATGGGTAAGATCTATCCAACTCTCATGTTTGTTCTTCACAACATCATGAGCTAGAGCCTTTTTTGTAGTCTAGGGTTTTGAAAGTTTTATGAATTAATTGAACTTTCGTGTGTATACTCCGTACAATACTACTTGTGAAATTATTTTATATGTGATTATGCATTTTAATTCATATTCACGGTCATTTTGTGCATCTTCAACTGTTATATAGAGTCTGAATATATATATATATATATATATATATATATATATATATATATATATATATATATATATATATATATATATATATATATATATATATATATATTGGTTGTTGATTGGGTGTGTTCACTGCTGAACAAGAATCCTTGTTATGATTCTAAGTGAGAGGACTCCGAAGCTTCATTAGAACTGTGATATATGAATATTTATTAATTGAATTGAATTCGGGTTAGTAAGCAGGATACAGAGGTTAATTTTATAATACCTATAAAGGGAGATCATATCGGGTTAGAGTACCAATCCTAGGGAGAAATAATTGATACTGATAGTACCTAGAAAGGGGGTGAAATTATATCTCTTGCTTCAAGGTTATTTACACGTATTACTCGCATATTTACTTGTGTCCATAGAGTACATTTGCATGGCTTAGTGATGCATCCATATTCCACAAGACAGAATCGGATATTGATATACGAAAGAAAAATTAATGAGTGAAATCAGATTACCCTATGGCTACCTATTTTCCATTCTTGAAACACTCTCGTATTCTTCTAGTGTTATTTTATTTTAATTGTTATTTTAATTATTTGTTAGTAGTTGATAATTAATTTCACAACTTTTATTGTCTTGTCTTAATTAAATTAGTAAATAATTAAATTGATAATACGTCGTCTTAACTTGGTCGCTTGCTTAAGTTGCAATTGATATCCTTCATACTTGAGGATTGACTGTGTGTTGAGAAAACGCTTATCAGCTTGCCCAATATAGTTGCAAGATAACAATGAATAAAAGAAACCCAACATGTTGAATTAATTAATTGACCCATTGATTAATTATGGCTTATTGATTCAAGAGCCATATACTTGTTACACGCTTATTTGCTTGTTTCTATAGAGTATATTTGCATGGTTTAGTGATGCGTTCATAATCCACATGGTAGAGTTGGACATTGACATACGGAAGAGAGATTAATTAGTGAAACTAGATGACCCATAGAGCTACCTAACTTCTCAATTGTTCAAACTCTAAATTATTCTTTACTGTCTCTATTTTATTCGTTATTTAATTATTCTGTTATTTAGATTAATAACCATTCTACAACTAAAATTGCCAAATATTAGTTTCCATTAATTTAGATAATAATAAATTCATAATCAATCGTCCTTTGGGTTTGATGAGAGTGAAAATAAGCGTGATTTAGTGTCCAATTTAATACATTTTTGATGGAAATTATTGTTATATATTAGCACAATTGCCTTATATTCAATATATGTGAGAAAAATTTGCATTTGAGGTGTTATATTGTGTTTTAGGTGGAAAAATGATTAAAAGTTCAAAGTTGGAGAAAAGGTGCAACTTGTGCAAGAATGCTGAAAATGCACGTCCAAATTGTATACTTTTTCTGCGTTTGTGTGAACCTCAAAACTAGAAGTGTCATATATGGTTGGAAAGCCACAGAAAAGAGAATCGTTTTGGCATAAGAAATACCTCAATCAGAGTCCAAACGAGAAAGTTATAATTGAAATGGTGACGTCGTGCAAGCTGTTTCTACTCGGCATGACTGTTACACTTTACATGACTTTTACATCTTCAAATATTGGATTTTTGGTGATATCTTCAAATGGATAGAAATATAAGGAAAAGAGGATCACGTGAGTGCAAGAATCACTAAAATTGGAATTTGGATGAGAAAGTTATGATCAAAATCGTGAAATCGCGAGAATTTCCAAAAATTTCCGAAAATTACCTATTTCTTGGAGCACAATTAATTTCCTTGTCACATAATCCTCCATGATTCACCCATATCTTTTATTTCCTTATTTAATTCCCTTCTCACACCTATATATACTTTACATCATTATTCATGTGAGGCACCGCAACACAATCATCCTACACCTCACAAGGGGGATCACCCCCAACCATCATCCACATCCTTTCCTCCATCCATCCATCACTTTGAAGATTCATATCATCCACATCCTTTCCTCCATCCATCCATCATTTTGAAGATTCGTCTGTGGAATCAAGATGAGAACCAAGAGGAGGATTCAAGACGGAGAAGGACACGACGACTCCCACATCTAGGGGTTATTCGTTTCCTAATTTAGCTTGTATTTTCCAGACATATGGGTAAGATCTACCCAAACCCCATGATTGTTCTTCACAACATCATGAGTTAGAACTGTTTTGGTAGATCTAAGATTTTGAAGGTTTTATGAATTAATTAAACTCTCTTGTATGTCCTCCGTACAATACTACTTGTGGATTAATTTATATATGATTGTGCTTTCTTAGTTCATATTCAAGGTCTTTTTATGCATCTTCAACTGTTATATAGAGTCTGAATATATATCTTGGTTGTTGATTGAATGAGTTCACTGCTGATCAGGGTTTTATGTTATGATTCTAAGTGAGGGGACTCCGAAGCTTCATTAGAACTATCATATATGAATATTTATTAATTGAATTGAATTTGGGTAGTAAGTAGGATAAAGAGGGTAATTTTATATTCTAGTACCTATAAAGGGAGATCATATATGGTTAGATTCCAGACGTGGAAAATAATTGATACTGATAGTACCTAGAAAGGTGAGTGAAATTATATCTCTTGCTCCAAGGTTATTCACACGTGTTACACACATATTTATTGTGTCTATAGAGTAGATTTTCATGGTTTAGTGATACGTCCATAGTCCACAAGACATATTCCGCCTGCACTTGAGAGGTAAGTTAAGTAGTAAAACTGAATTACCCTAGAGAAACCTATTCTCCATTCTTGAGACACCTTCGTATTCTCCCAGTGTAATTTATTCTACTTGTTATTTAATTTAATTGTTTAATAGTTGTTAATTAAATCTATCAACTTAATTGCCTTTCGTCTTAATTAAATAATTAATTTAATTGATGCGCATTTTCTTTGCACTCAAAATTAATCCCTAACTATTAATGATATTAGTTGCAACTTAAGTAAGCGACCAAATTAAATATTGAACCCAAAAGACAACGTATTATCAATTTAATTATTTACTAAATTAATTAAGACGAAAGGCAATTAAGTTGATGAATTTAATTAACAACTACTAAACAATTAAATTAAATAACAAAGTAAAATAAATAACACTGGGAGAATACGAATGTGTCTCAAGAATAGAGAAAATGTAACTATAAGGCAATCCAGTTTTACTACTTAACTTACCTCTCAAGTGCAGGCCGACTCTGCCTTGTGGACTATGGATGCATTACTAAACCATAAAAATCTACTCTAGGACACAAGTAAATATGCTTGTAACATGTGTGAATAACCTTGGAGCAAGAGATATAATTTCACCCCCTTTCTAGGTACTATCAGTATCAATTATTTTTCATGTCTAAAATCTAACCCGATATGATTTCCCTTTATAGATACTATAAAATTACACTCTTTATCCTGCTTACTATCCCGAATTCAATTCAATTACATAAATATTCATATATGATAGTTCTAATGAAGTTTCGAACTTAGAATCATAACATAAAACTCTGTTCAGCAGTGAACGCGCTCAATCAACAACCAAAATTGACACGACCCACCTTACATAATTTATACTCCATTTCAAATTCTAATTATCATACACTTCATCATTATAAAAACCTGCATATATTTTTTTCTCTCACAATATATTTATAACCATAGTCTAACATACGTCATCAGTTTCTGCCATAACAGCAATCCAGACAAATTCGTGACAATAATTATTACATGACATAACAAAACATCAGCAGTAACAAAATAGGCCCACGGCCTAGCCCAACAGGTCGTCATCTATGTACATCCGCTCAAAACCCTATAGAAACTCCACAGCTTGCACAGTCACATCACAAAACTCAATCATCAACACGCTCACCTACAATGCATAAACTAGTGAGACAAAAATCTTAGTAAGTAGAAATCATGCATGTCAGTGCATGAAAATGCATTTAGTTTTCTATCGCCTAATTCCTAGTCTTTCTAGTTGGTTTCTTTTATTTTGAAAACTGTTCATGTTGTGGGATCCCCACGATAGAAATAAAATCAATGGGGACAATTTTTTTGAACCCGAATATAATGCCAAGAATAATTTTTTTGAACCCTGGAGAGTGTTGGGGACGATTTTTTCGAACCCCAAATAAAGTATTGGGAACGATTTTTCAAAACCCCGAATAAAGTGTTGGGAATGATTTTTTCAAAACTTGATGATGAGTGTGTAAATTCACGTGTTTTGAGCTCTGATTCATGTGATAATGATGTATGATTTGATCTTAAGTCAAGATAAATCGTGTGGTATAGTGGAAAGTCATGAATCAGGTCTGTTTAAGTCCATTTGAGTAGATTTTCGAAGGAAAACGGGATATAAGTGATCAAAATTGGAGAAAGGGTGGAGAAAGGGTGTTGAGGACACCCGGTTCGACCAACAGGAAAGTGGTTCGACTAGCACTCTACTCAAACCAAGCGTTGGAAGATTGGCAGAAGTGTGGTTCGACCAAGAAATTTGGTTGAACCGTGGTAGAACCAGAAGCCTAAAGGAAACAATTGCAGTTTGACTGCAATGCTTCTAATTCAACTAGCCATTCGTGTCGAATCGGCGACCTGAAATTATTCTTCAGGTTGGTTCGACCTGTGGTTCAACAGAAGGAAGTGGTTTGACCAAGAGCTTTGGTCGAACTGATGAGTTGGAAACATCTGAATCCGTGTTTTTGCACCTTCAGTACATGTTTTTTCTCAAAAAGTCCATCCTAAGTCAATAAGGAGTGCTCAAAAGTATAAAAGGAAAACCCTACGCAAGGGAAAAAGGGAGTTCACTACCACCTTCATTCTACACAACATCCGAAACCCTACCACTATCCACGGAGCTATGGAGAGATATTCGTCTGTCGAATCAAGTGAGAATCAAGTGAGAATCAAGTAAATATTCAAGACGGAGAGAGTCGCGACGGTGGCCGCATCTAGGGTTTACTTCATATATTAATTTATCTTATAATTTTCAAGACTATGGGTAAGAACTATCCAACAACCATGATTGTTCTTCGATCAATCATGGGCTAGAACCGCTTAGATAGTTATAGGGTTATGAAGGTTTTACGAGTTAATTGAACTTCCGTGTGTATATAATCTGTACAACACTACTTGTGGTTTATTTTATATAAGACTATACGTTTTTAATTCATAATCAGAGTTGTTTTGCTTATAATTAACTATTATGTAGAGTCTGAATACATATCTAGGTTATTGATTAAGTGCATTCACTGCTGAGTAGGATTCTATATTATGAATCTAAGTGAGGGGACTCCGAAGTTTCATAAGGACTGTCTTATATAAATACTTGTTAATTGAATGTTATTCGGGTTGATAAGTAGGATGAAGAGTATAATATCATAGTACCTATAAAGGGAGATCATATCGGGTAGAATACTTAGTGCATGAGAAATAATTGATATTGATAGTACCTAGAAAGGGGGTAATTATATCTCTTACTCCAAGGATATTCACACGTGTCAAACGCTTATTTACTTGTGTCTATAGAGTAGATTTGCATGATTTTGTGATGCGTCTATACTCCACAAGGCAGAGTCGGACATTGATACACGGAAGAAAAATTAATTAGTTGGCCCGAAGGACTACCATCTTCTCACTTATTCACTTTCGTTTAATTTCTACTGCTTATATATCTTAATTGTTATTTTAATTAGTTGTTATTAGTTACTTAATTATCCCAACATTATTGCGAACGAGTCTTAAATACTTTAGAATATAATTAAATTGATAATTATCCGTCCTTTGGGTTCGATAATCACTTGGTCGCTTATCAAAGCTATAATAGTATCCTTCACACTTGGGGATTAATATTGTGTATTGAGAAAATGCTCATCAAGTTCTTTGCGCCGTTGCCGGGGATGGAATTAATTATTAGTTTATTATTTCTAGTTTAATTGAGATTAATTTATTCTTGTTTTGATTTTCTAACGCTTATTTTTCTTAGGTGTATGCACACTAGATCAATGGCAGGAGATTTAACACCTTTTAATCCGGAGATCGGTGTATCATTAAGGAAGAAAAAGAAAAAGAAGAACAAGAACATGGAACTAATTGAAACTCTTAATTTAGGAGTTGAAGTTGACGAGCTAAACTCGCAAGCGACTGAAGCTGCAACCGACGTTAATTTGGAAGTAGAAGCAGTCAACATGGCGGCGAATCTGGATAATCTTTCCATCCGTGAAGTATTTAAGAATAACGGAGGGGGCAATGCAGGGCTTTTAGGAGCAAGGAGGGTCGGAGCTGATTTTGAACTTCACCCTGCTCTGATCAGCATGATTGAAAGGAGTCCCTTCTCTGGGGGAACCTTTGAAGATCCTCAGCAATATCTGAATAAGTTCCTTGGTTATGCAAGTACACAAAAAGATGCAGGAGCTCATGAGGATTCAAGGAGGATTATATTATTTGTTATCGCTTACTGAAAGGGCGAGAGATTGGTATGATACTCTTGATGCTGCTGAATGCACTACCTGGGAGCAGTTGAAATTGAAATTCTTGGAGCGGTACATGCCACCTTCAAAGATGTTTAAGATGAAACAAGAAATCAATCAGTTTGCTATCAATGGTAATGAGAAGTTTCATGAGGCTTGGGACAGATTCAAGGATATGTTTTGGAAGTGTCCTCAGCATGGGCTATCTAAAGGTCAATACATCAGTATTTTCTACAGTGGATTAGACTGTGATTCTCGAGTTTTACTAGCTTCATCGAATGGAGCATTGCTTACAAAGTCATCCGTAGAGGCCGAAAAGCTCTTTGAGGATATTACGATGAATTCGAAAGATTGGCCGACTGATAGAGTGAGAGGCACTTATGTTCTTGGAAAAGTAGCGCAAGTTGAGCATACTATGGTAAAGTCAACTAGAGAAGATGAGATTGTCTCTAGTTTGACTAATATCAACAAACTACTTGAGTCTCAGCAAAATCAGATTACTGACATAGCTCAACGAATACCAATTATGCTGGATGTTTGTAATGAAGGAGGTAGCCAAGAGGAATTGGAACAGGCAAATTATGCCATGGTCAAAGTATTCAAGGAACAAGGTTCCAAAATCAAGGAAACCAGAATTATCAAGGGAACTATAATAATTGTAGCCCCCTGAGTAATTATCAACAACCAAGGAGGCCGGAGTTTTCATGGAGAGATCTTAGTGCAGCAATACAACCTCCTAGTGGTGTTGATACGGGTACTAAGGTCGAAGAAGAAAAACCTGGTTTTGAGGATACGGCGAACAAGTACATGGCAAGGAATGATGCAAGAGTAGATCACTTAGAGGCAAAGATGATGCAAATCATAAGGATATATCTAAGCAAATGAAGGACTTAACGTTGTTGATAGGGCAGATGACTGGGAGTGTTAATCAATTGACGCAAACCGTGGAGAAGGGTAAGTTCCAATCTCAAATTATAGCAAACCCGAAGCACTGCAACGCCATCACATTAAGATTTGGGACGCAGTATAAAGGACCGATGAAGCCGAAAATGAGTTTTGAAGCTCCAGGGACCCGATTCGACCGTGATTCGACCAACACAACTGGTCGAACCACACTGAGTTGGTCGAACCAGGCATCTGGGCAACCTTCAGAAATCTCTGCCAAGTGGTTCGACCAAGACTATCATGGTTCGACCACCCCTGTTGGTCGAACCATGGTCGAACCACACTGTCCAGAGCATTCTGTTTTGTTTTAAGCATGGTTCGACCACGATCAACATCGTTCGACCATCCCCGTTGGTCGAACCATGGTCGAACCAGCCTGTTCGGGAGAGAAATTGCTTTCTGTCGCGTGGTTCGACCATTACTCACCTGGTTCGACCGGCACCCCTGGTCAAACCATAGTCAAACCACAGTTAAACCACGTCATTCTTTACCATTTTGCGCGCTTAATGCCTTACATGATGTTGATGCCACTATCGTACCATCCAAAGAGCAGAATACTGAGCTTATAGCAGAAAAGAAATGGGAAAGAGCAAAGAGATTGAGAGCCAAGAATGATAAAGTGGAGAAGGTGGAACGTGATGAATGGGGGATTCTCAAAACTAAGACACCTCCTCCGGTTCCTTTCAAGCTAGTCAAGAAGGGTTTGAAAGAGAACTTCAAAAAAGTTTTTAGATATCATCAACAAGATAAGCTTGAGCATTCCTTTCTCAGAAGCAATCTTAGAGATGACATACCATGCCCATTTTCTAAAGGACATACTGTTGAAAAAGAGGAGCTTGAATGGAATTGGAACGATAAATTTGTCTGAGAACTATAGCTCGATCATACAGAGGAAGCTGCCAGCGAAGTTGAGGGATCCGGGAAGCTTCACTATTCTAGGTGAAATTGGGAAGGGGCCGGCACAACGAGCCTTGTGCGATCTTGGGGCAAGCATCAATTTGATGCCCTTGTCAATATTTCAAAGGCTTGGTTTGGGGGAGTTAACTCCCACAATGGTTGTTGTACAATTGGCGGATAGTTCTATGACTTTTCTAAAGGGGATGATTGAAGACGTTCCAGTGAAAGTAGAGAAACTGGTCTTTCCTGTGGATTTTTTTGTGCTTGAGATGGAGGATGACAAGGATACTGCTGGAGAGATGATTGATGTTCAAAAGGGTTAGTTAAGGCTGCGCATGGATAAGGAGGAGGTTCTATTCAACCTTGATAAAGCAATAAAGATGCTAATAGAAACGCAGTGTCACAGCATCGATGTGGTGGAGGAGATCGTGAAGGAAGATATGTCCTTGATCCTTTCAAATGATCCCTTGGAGTCATTCTTGATGGAGTCTTACTTTTCCCACCACGGAGCTAGATGAGCTCTCTAATGAGGTATGTATTGAATTTCTTGAAAATCTACTTGCTTTGGGTGATGGCAGGTATGAATCGAAAAGGACCAAGCTTGAAGAGGTGAAGTGGACTAGGAAGTACTTACCATTGGATAGAGAAAGCACAATTAAAGAAGAGAAGAAAGAGGAGTTGAAACCACTACCGGAGCACTTAAAGTATGTCTATCTGGGTGACAATGACACATATCACGTAATTGTATCTTCTTCTCTAACTGATGATCAATTTAATGAATTATTAGATGTGCTTAGGAAGTATAAGTCTGTAATTAGTTGGTCTCTTGATAATTTGAAAGGTATTAGTCCATCATATTACATGTATAGGATAAGATTGTTAGATGAGGCAAAAAGTAGCATTCAGAATCAGCGGAGAGTGAATCCCGCTATTCAAGGAGTGATTAGGAAGCAAATCCTAACATGGCTAGATGTAGGAATTATATATCCAACTATCATGTGAGTCTACCATGTGGTAATCGGGGTATAATAAAATCATGATTGCACCCAAGAACTAGGAAAAGACTAATTTCACTTGCCCTTATGGAACTTTTTCCTTTAGTAAAATGCCTTTTGGATTGTGTAGTGCACCTGCTACATTTCAGCACTGCATGCTGGCCATATTTAATGGGTTGATAGAAAAGATCATGGAGGTATTTATGGATGATTTTTCTGTGTTTGGTTCCTCTTTTAATATTTCTTTATCTAACTTGTCTACTATTTTGAAGAGATGCCAAGAAACTAATCTTGTTTTGAATTGGGAGAAGTACCACTTAATGGTGAGAAATGGGGTTGTTATTGGGCATCATATTTCGGCTAAGGGATTGCAGTTGAACAGAGCAAAGGTGGTGGCGATTGAGAAGCTTCCACCACCTACTAATGAAAAGGGTGTGTGTACCTTTCTTGGACACGCAGGATTTTATAGGAGATTTATCAAAGACTTCTCAAAATACTCCAAACTGTTGTCTCACTTACTTTTAAAGAATGTTCCTTTTGTTTTTGATGAAGAATGTCTAACAGCTTTTCAGGTTTTGAAGGAGGCATTGATTACTGTACCTATCTTGATCACACCGGATTGGACTCAACCGTTTGTACTTATGTGTGATGCAAGTGATCAAGCACTTGGAGTGGTGCTTGGGCAGATGAGAGAGAAGAAGTTTTGCGCCATTTACTATACAAACAAGACTTTTGATGCAGCACAAAAGAACTACACTGTTACTGAAAAAGAGTTTCTAGCTGTTGTGTATGCATTCAACAAGTTTCGATAGTATTTGGTTGGCATGAAGACCATTGTGTACATGGATCACTCTGCGATTTGTTACTTGATGAAAAAGAAGGAAGTGAAGCCAAGGATCATTAGATAGATCCTTCTTCTGCAGGAGTTTGATATGGAGATCCAAGATAAGAAGGGTACGGAGAATGTGTTAGCAAATCACCTATCAAGGTTGGAGACAAGGGAGCATTGTGATGATTCTTTTGATTATACAGAGGAGATGTTCCCGGATGAGAATATCATGGCGGTGTTTGCTAAAGGAGAAGAAATAGCTTGTGTAGTAGCTGCTCAAGGAGTGGATCAATGGTATGCAGACTATGTCAATTACATTGTCGTAGGAGAAATTCCAAGACATCTCAACAGGTATCAACTTGCGAAATTTAAAAGGGATGTTGAGACTTTCATATGGTATGATCCGTTCGTCTACAAGATTGGTACGGATTCTATCATCCGAATGTGTGTGCCCGAAATGGAGATGAAGAGCGTTCTTGATTTTTGTCATGCACAACCTAACGGGGGGCACTTCGTAGCCTAAAAGACAGCAACTAAGGTACTTCAATCTGCTCTATATTGGCCTACCTTGTTTAAAGACTGTGAATCCTATGTGGCGACATGCGATAGATGTCAAAGGATGGAAACATAAGTAGAAGAGATGAGATGCCACTTCAGCCGAGTATTGTTGTTGAGATATTTGATGTATGAGGAATCAATTTTATGGAGCCGTTTCCCCCATCTAATGAATTTCTCTTCATCTTTTTAGTTGTAGACTATGTTTCTAAATGGGTGGAGGCCATTCCTACCCGCATGAATGATTTAAGGACCATGTTATCTTTCTTGAAGAAGCATATCTTTGTCCGCTATAGAGTCCCTAGAGCACTAGTAAGTGATGGAGGTTCTCACTTCGTCAACAAGCTTCTTGAGAGAGTGCTCAAGGATTACGGTGTCAAGCATAGGGTTACTACACCCTATCATCCTCAAGCGAACGGGCAAGCGGAGGTCTCCAACCGACAAGTTAAACAAATCTTGGAGAAAGTAGTCAGAACTAATAGGAATGATTGGGCGATGAAGCTCGATGATGTATTGTGGGGGTTCTGAACTGCTTACAAGACAGTGCTTGATATGTCACCGTATCAAATTATTTATGGAAAGCCGTGCCACTTACCCATAGAGATTCAGCATAAAGCTTTTTAGGCATTGAGAAGTTTGAACTTATATCTTAAGGATAAAAAAGAGTTGAGGATGACTCATATTAATCAACTAGACGAGGTCAGGAATCAAGCTTACAAGAATTCGGTGATCTACAAGGTAAGAATGAAGAAATGGCATTATTCGAAGATCATTTATAAAGAATTCAAGAAAGGTGATGAGGTATTACTCTTTAACTCTCGTTTGAAAATCTTTGCAAGAAAATTGAAATTGAAGTGGACGGGACCGTCGTGGACAAAGATGTTTTGAACTCATGGACAAAGATGGAGACATCAGAGCGAATGGTCATCGATTGAAGCATTATATGTTGTGGGATGATGCTTGCATCATCTTTGAGGATATCTTAAATTGATATGGTACCGTCGTGACTCTCCGACGTTAAACAAGAGCACTTGTTGGGGGCTTTCTCTCCTATTTTATTGTTTAATTTCATTAGTGCGAGTAAGAAATTTTTATATTTGACGTGCATACTTATCGGAAATTACATCTTCTTGCAAACTTAGTTTCAACTATAGTTTCTATTAAGTTTGTGGGGTGTGATGTACTTACCTCATCGTAGCACGAATAGTATAATCTTTTCTTTGTAACGTTTGTTAGGAGAGTTAATTTTTTGCGGCATATTTAAACTTTAACCGGTTTGGGTGTGTCGATTTTTTTTTTGCAATTTGCCTAATGTTTAGTGGTGTTTATTCTGAGTTTAGTTTTGCTCTGATTTGGTACCTAATGTTCTTTTTTGAGCTTGAAGTTTACAGGAGGTGAAGAATAATGAATTTCGAAGCAACAGAGGATCGATTCAACCAAGGAGTTATGTCGAATCCAGCAGTGTAAGTCAAACCAGGGATCAGAGAATCTGTTATAGATCGATTCAAACAAACATAATGTGGTTCGACCAGGCTTCGACTAAGGGTGGACATCGAATCAATGATTAGAGAATCTACTACAGGTCGATTCGACCAAGGAAGAATTGATTTGACCAGAAGTTCGGGCTGAACTAGCCACCTGAAAGTTTGCAACATGCGGGTTCGACCACGACACCCTGGTTCGACCTACGGTTTGGGTCGAACAAAATACTGATAATCGTCCATATGCATGATTCGACCACGATGAGGTGGTTTGACCACCAGTTTGGGTCGAATCGCACATGTAAGTCATGAATTTAAGTGTATTTTTGCCCCTATTTTGATCACTTTGCACACCACCCGCACTTGAATTCTCTCAGAACCAGAAATTGGCTCTTCCAAACTTCGATTTTACTTGATTTTGCTCGGGATTAAACCACTGTCCACACTTCCTACACTCGATTTCTCACGGATTTGGAGCGATTTAGTTGCAAAACTAGGGTTCTTCGTCCAATTTGGGGATTTTTCATACTTGTTCATATAAGCCATGGCCGGATCGAAAGGTATGTTCTCTTGACTCTCTTACCCTAGTATTGAAGTTCTATTACTTGATTTAGAAGTGGGTAAGATGATTGAACTCGTTTTTATGAGAATCCATGGTGCAAATTGAATTATTGTTTGAGATTTCATATAAATAAGTGATAGGTCCGATTTTAATTGTTGATTTCTTGTTAGACCTTGATGTTTATGTGAAATTGATGAGAAATGTGAGTGGTGAAGTGAAGCATGTTGAATTTTGAGTTGAATTGTGTTAATTGTTAGATGTATGCTTAAGAAAGTGAAGTGGCTGTTGAGTTGTTGATAGTTCATATCAAGGAGTTGATGATTGGAGTGAATTGAATTGGCATTTGACGTTATGGTGAAGTTGGAAGCATGTTTTTGAAATCGATTGTACTTGCTAACTTGAAGTCTTCAATAGAGTTGCATGTATAGTTAGTTCTGAACTAGGTTAGTTTGCTTTTCTTGTATCTGTTTGGTGTTGAAGTATTATTCTTGTAGGAAAAGGAAAGAAGGCTGAAGTCCACTCTAAGAAAATACAAGATAGGTCCTCTCGTGAGGACGAAGTTATCAAGAAGCTGAGGCTTAAGGGGATGCTTCCTAGGGACATCAAGATTCAAATGGAAAATTAGGAAGAGATAAAGGATAGATGGGGTGATATATCTAACAAGATAGCTCAAACAAGACCAAGATGATGGGGCCATGATGACATTGTACATCCGAGATGATATTATAAGGATATTTGATCAAGTAGGGATACGTCATTTCATGGAGCTGAAGAGGCCGACGTATTTTCATGTCACTGCGGAGGTGTTGTGCTCGATCACCATCAAGAAGGGAGCGAGCCCTCTTCCTTATGAGTGCTCATTTCAGCTGGGAGGCGAGATGAGAACATGGTCAGTAGAGGATTTCAATGTGCTTTTTGAGACTCCGAGGGGGATCTCCATAAATGAGAATGGGTATTTTAATACAAACAACTTTTGGAGAGCCATTTCTGGAGAGGACATGGACTTCAAGACCAAGGATGCTCGTGCTTCTTTGATTCGTAATCCCGTGATTCGATAAATGGATAGAGTTTTGGGTAACAAGTTGTTTGCCCTGGCTGAGGGGAGTTGCATGTCTAGAGGAGAGTTGTATGATCTCTGGTGTATGTTGAATGGAGTAAGGTTCAATGTGGGGTCGTATCTGATTCAGCAGCTCTACAGATTCAGGAGTTCCACGTTTCATCGAGTTAATATTGGAGGATTGCTGACTCCTGTGGCTGAGTCGTACCACATGAATTTTACTGACATTTCACCTATCTTGGAGGATCCGGATCTAGTCATGAGTGCATGTGTTAAAGCTGGATTCGCTTATCATCGGGATGGAGATTGGCTGTACAATAGGGGATCTAAGCCCTTTTTCTTTCATGTTCCTGTACGATGTAAGTGGTTTGACTACAATTCGAAATGAGGATAATAAGTTGATGAACACTTTGGCGCATGAGGCTATTATCGATTACATGCTTGAGGAAAGCTGACTGGAGGACTGTGGCTCAGATGTATACTGCAGGGATGTACCAGAAGCTGCAGAGGATTATTGACGAAGGGCAGCTTTGGCCACAACAGCAGCAGTATTGAGAGCCTAGAGATCATGCTCATGAGCATGGTGGCATGCATGTAGAGGACCAGATTCATCCTGAGATGGATGTTCGCAGCAGCATGGGATGCCACCACCACCCATTCCAGTAGTGCCACAGCAGCGATATTGGGCCGGTCCTGATGAGTACATTAGGGAGCAGTTTAGGTTGATGAATGAGCATCTTGCCAACTTGAATAATAATCAGCAAGAGACTAACCGCCAGCTGGGCTTGCTTACTACTAGCTATGCCGTGCTTGACATGAGATACACCGCATTGCATGCTAACTATGTGGAGATGGATAGGATATTGGGAAAGATGTAAACCGATGAGCGTGAGTTGGATAGGAAGCTGAATAATCTTCATAGAGATTTTAATCGTTGGCGCTCGGAGATGAGTGAGGGTGATGATGATGACGAGGATGATGCTCCGGAGGAGTAGATTGCGTCAGGTTTTTTTTACTATTTGTCTGTTTCATCTTATCTCCCTTATCTTTTTCTCTTTACAGGATGTGTATTTGTGGTGTGAGTGTCATGTATGTATATTGATTTGAGATTTGATAGATGTGTGATACTTGACATTTGAGGTTGGATTGATTGGTGATATTTGATTTGGATTGATTTGATGGGTTTTTTGCTACATAAGTTGCATTCGTATTTTGCATGTGTTAATTTTGTTAATGAGAAACATGTATAACTTGTTTAGTATGTGGAGTTCATTATGAAATTGATCTTGGTTTTATGCTTTAAGGAGTGCTTAGGATTCTATTTATCCATGTGAGAATTTGAGTCTTATGAAATCATGTTACATTCATGCATGATAGTTTATTCTTGTGAGAATCGTTCATATGACCGTATTCTAGAACTTGACTTGGAGTCTTGTGTGAGACTTATGGATGATTAGTTAATAGGATATGATCTTAGGCCATCATTGTTTATTTGAGTTATTTAGCCAAAATTTTACCTTCCCTTATGTTTAATGAATCATTGGAAGCCCTGTTGAGCCTTTAAAAGTTTTTTCTTTGGCAAGCTTTGATTATGAAGCCTTTATTTATCCTTTACTTGAGCCTTATTGAATACTCTATTTATTAGTAGAGAGTTGAGGGGAATATATGCTAGCATGAATTTAGGAGAAAAGGAGGGAAAAATTGGTTGAGTCTTATGAATTGAAGGTAAATATGGTTAAATCGTGTTGAGGGGTAGTGCTTGAAACCGATACCCCGACTGTTAGAAGAGTAGTGCCCGAAACTGGTACTTTTGTACTTTAAAGAGATATGATGTTGATGCCAAGTAAAGAAGGAAAAGTTGAAATGCAATATCATGAGAAGAAGTTGGAGAGGAAGAAGTTGTTTGATGAAAAGCAAAACTCCAAGGTAATTCTCTACTAGTGAATTAGTCACTTAAATCTAAATTTTCCTACCTTTACCAAAGAGTCAATATTACAACCCAAAAGCAAGTCCTTTGTGATCCTAGTAACAAAGTGATTATGAGTTGATTTTTGAGACCTTTGTCAAGTTTATGGTTACGCGGGAATATGAATTGAATATGAGCGTATATACTAACCTGTTTAAGTGTATATTTTCTGTACTTGAGAGCTAGAGTAAACACTTATCCTGTGAGCAAGATGACTTAGTACTCCGAATTGTATTATAATTGAGTGATGTTTTGCATGAATGAAATGTATGATGCGAGTGATACTTGTTTTCAATTGATAGAATTGCATGTGTGAATATGACTTCTATTTGACTGGATGGACTTGTGGAATTTACACTTACTCTTGTGGTTTTGATTTCGTTGCCTCGGGATGAGCAACATGTAAGTTTGGGGGTTTAATGAGTGTGTAAATTCACATGTTTTGAGCTCTGATTCGTGTGATAATGATGTATGATTTGATCTTAAGTCAAGATAAGTGGAAAGTCATGAATCAGGTGTATTTAAGTTTATTTGAGTGGATTTTTTAAAAAAACAAGATAGAAGTGATCGAAACCGAAGAAAAGGTGTTGAAGACACCCGGTTCGACCAAGCAGGAGCATGGTTCGACCAACAAGGAAGTGGTTCGACCAGCATCTCTGGTCGAACCAGGTGTCGAAAGATTGGCAGAAGTGTGGTTCGTGTTGGATTGTATACTAAAAGTCTATCTTTTTTGTATGAACAATCTTATAACAATTTATTTGAAATGAGAATCATATGATCAAATGATTGCGTCTTTTAATTTATTTATATGCACGATGCAATAGTCCACTTACTTTATACTGTAGATAATATGTTGTGCGACAACACGTGGAAGATCATATTATCGGTTTCCTTATAAAGTATAAACAGATGCTCACAACCGTGATAGACGAGGACTCTCTATCGGGATGGTTGTAGTGTGGTTTGGTATTAGCTTGTATTGGCTATAGAATCATATTAGTGCACTTGTGTGTATTGAGCAGGACCGCTTGAGATCGTTCGACTTATACTGACTTATAGGAGAACTTGATCTCAATTATTATGGAAGTTCGTGCTCTTAATCCCTATACAATAACCTCGACACGTAAGACAATATGTATTTCTTTGATTCATCAATGAGTGAGATTTACATGTAATTAAATCAACAAACTCGATGAGTTGGGAAATAGTGTTGTCTCTATGGTGTGCTGTTGATTGTAGAAGGAATCTGTGTCCGTCATAGGTTGATGATGTCCCCTTGAGGAGCTCATAAGGATTATCATGTAAACCCTACAGGTAGAATTTATTCCGACATGATAATGAGGTTGAGTGGTACTACTCTTAGATGAGATATTAATTAATTGAGTTGTCAGTAACTTAAATTAATTAATGGACATTGTATATCTTAAACATGAGGAGACTAACGGGCTCATAATAAGAAGGAGCCAAAAACATAATTTTGGGATTGGAAAGGCAGTGCAGTAATAATATTTTAGTGAAATATATTATTATTATTGGACTTAAGTATAAGCTTTGGGCTAAGCTTGGATACTTAAGCCCAATGGAGGCCCAACCCAATTTATCCTCCTGGTCCCTGCTGTAGCCCATGTATATAAGTCACCTCAACTTATCTGGAACCCTAATCTAATTCATTATTCACGTGTGATGAGGGTTGAGAGCAGATTGAGGAGGTCTCGTAGATCGTCGCCACACGACGTCGAGATCGGACTTGGGACATACGACGGAAGATCAGAAGGTAGCTGTCTGCCACTTTGCGAAATTTATATAAAATCTTATAGTGCTCAGAATTCAATTATCAATAAACTGACGGAAATCCGTTGAAGAGAGGATTGTCTGAGCATAAAGATTATCCAATTCCGACATCAGACGAGGAAGTTATGGCTATTCTCGTGGGACTGCATAGTCTGTCAGCGAGAATCCTTCATCTTCTACATACCCTGGTGAACGATAATTGTTTCTATGATTTATTGCTTCCGCTGATATTAGAAATGCATGGATCCCTAACGGGTCACGTTAATCAAATGATCCAAGCGCCAACAGTTCGACCCCGACAGTGTGGTTCGACCAGGCCATTTGGTCGAACCGTGGTTGAACCAAAAGCCTAAAGAGAAGCAGTTGCAGTTCGACCACAATGCTTCTGATTCGACCGGCCGTTTGTTTCGAACCGACAACCTGAAAGTGTTCTACAGGTCGGTTCGACCTGTGGTTCGACAAGAAGGAAGTGGTTCGACCAAGAGCTTTGGTCAAACTGATGAGCTGGAAACATCCGGATCCATATTTTTACACATTCAGTACGTGTTTTCGCTTAGAAAGCCCATCATAGGTCAATAAGGAGAGCTCTAAAGTATAAAATGAATTCCCTACGCAAGGGAAAAAGAGAGTTCACTACCACCTTCATTCTACGCAACATCAGAAACCCTACCACCAACAACGGAGCTGTGGAGAGAGATTCATCTGTCGAATCAAGTGAAGATTCAAGACGAAGAGAGATGCGACGGCTCCCGCATCTAGGGTTTACTTCGCATCTTAATTTTTTGTAATTTTCATGACTATGGGCAAGATCTATCCAACCACCATGATTGTTCTTCGATTAATCATGGGCTAGAACCGCTTAGGTAGTTCTAGGTTATGAAAGTTTTACGAGTTAATTGAACTTCCGTGTGTATACTCCGTACAATACTACTTGTGGTTTATTTTATATAAGACTATGCATTTTTAATTCATACTCAGAGTTGTTTTGTGCATCATTAACTGTTATGTAGAGTCTGAATACATATCTAGATTATTGATTGAGTGCGTTCACTGCTGAGTAGGATTTTATGTTATGAATCTAAGTGAGGGGACTTCGAAGTTTCATAAGAACTATCTTATATAAATATTTGTTAATTGAATGTTATTTGGGTTGATAAGTAGGATAAAGAGTATAATATCATAGTATTTATAAAGGGAGATCATATAGGGTTAGAGTACTTAGTGCATGGGAAATAATTGATACTGATAGTACCTAAAAAGGGGGGTGAATTATATCTCTTGCTCCAAGGATATTCACACGTGTCAAGCGCTTATTTACTTGTGTCTATAGAGTAGATTTGCATGGTTTTGTGATGCGCCTATACTCCATAAGGCAGAGTCGGACATTGATACACCGAAGGAAAATTAATTAGTAAAACTGGATGGCCCGAAGGACTACTATCTTCTCACTTATTCACTTTCGTTTAATCTCTACTGCTTATTTATTTTAATTATTCTTTTAATTAGTTTTTATTAGTTACTTAATTATCCCAACATTATTTCCATACGAGTCTTAAATACTTTAGAATATAATTAAATTTATAATAATTCATTCTTTGGGTTCGATAATCACTTGGACGCTTATCAAAGCTATAATAACATCCTTCACACTTGGGGATTAACATTGTGTATTGAGAAAACGTTCATCACCTGACACAGTGCATATATAGTGGCCGTACACACCATTAGTATCTTATTAATTTTGGGGAAAATACTTTTCTTGATTATGCATGGTATGCAACCAGGGCAAATATATATCCTTCACAATTCATTTACGATATCAATATTAACATTTAATCACAATAAAGTAACAACTTAACCTTAATTCAAACAGATCCACTTCTGGAATAACAACTTCACCTCAATCACATAGATCCATTTATAGAATAACTAATTCACCTTGGATCACACGGATCCCTTTTTGGAATAACATCTTCATCTCAGATCACGCAGATCCTTATAACCAATATCTTCTCAAATCATACAAATATATTTTCAACAGTTTCCAATCACACAGATCTATATAAGACAATGATATTATTTCAAATCACATAGATCCACAACTTGTATCGCAAATTTATCACAATTAATTTACAAATTAATATATAGTTGCATATGAAATCTAATTTTCTTAAATAATATAAATTCATAGCTTGTATCACAAATTAACCACAAATAATTTATAACGTAATTAAACTGATGACAAATAATTTATGACATAATTATCACATATTAATCTCAAATAATTCACACACAACTTATGTTTATGCATTGTAGTTGGGCTTTTACTTACCTCCAATCACAAAATTCACATGTATTACAAATAAATTACGAGTAATTCACAAAATAACATGTTTATGTATTATAGTTGCAAGTTTATTTTCTATTTACCTCAAATCACATAAATCACAACTCGTATCATAAATTAATCACTAATAATTCATAACATAATTCAACTAATCACAAATAATTCATAACATAATTATCACATATTAATCACAAATAATTCACACATAATATGTTTATGCATTGTAGTTGGACCTCTACTTACCTGGATTCTGACAGTAATATAAATCTCGTAAAGAACTATAACTACCTATATCCCGTTTCGGCATGCACACACATCTTTCCCCTTTCTCTCTTCCTCTCTTTCTTTCTCTCTCTCTCTCTCTCTCTCTCTCTCTCTCTCTCTCTCTCTCTCTTTTCGTAGCTTGCTTGCTGCTCTCTTTTGTCGAATGAGGGTTTACCCCTCTGCATATAAATAGATGGGTGAAACTCGGTTTCCATAAACCCACCGTCCCATTTTTTATTTTATTTTATTATTATTATTTTATTTATAATATGGTCGAAGTATGTTTGTGTGTAAAACAAGAAAAAGGAGACACGTGTGTAGTTGTTAAGCCACTCAAATCTCATGTGAATATTAATTTAGCCACGTATGACTTACTTGTGGTAAATTATTATTATTATTATTATTATTATTATTATTATTATTATTATTATTATTATTATTATTATTATTATGAATATATGTACAATACTTAATAACTAAGATATAATACATTTACAAATTAATTCAAATACGTGTATATTTTCTCACCACTATTATTATTACGAGAACACGTGTGATACTTAATAATTAAGAAATAATATATTTATACACATAAGTCAATTTAATTATATATATTCAAATTATTGCACATAAATATTTATGCACTTATATATTCACATATTGTCACCATTTTATCACGTGTGTCTCAAATAAAATTGTAAAGATAGATAAAATGTAGAACAATTATCACATAATTGCCACATAATTATCACATAATTATAAAATACACATAACACAAATTAAATTATATTGACACATGAGTAGTGAGAAGTTCGGTATCACAAAAATATATATTCAAACTCTATATAACAATTGAAGATGCACAAAATGAAAACGACGGTGAATATGGATTAAGAAAGTACAATCATATATAAAATCAATCCACAAGTAGTATTGTACAGAGAACACACAAGATAGTTTAATTAATAAATAAAACCTTCAAAATCCTAGATCTACCAAAACAGTTCTAACCCATGATGTTGCTAAGATCAATCATGGGGTTGGATAAATCTTACCCATATGTCTGGAAAATACAAGATAAATTAGGAAACGAATAAAACCCTAGATACGGGAGTCGTCGCGTCCTTTTCCGTCTTGAATCTTCCTCTTGGTTCTCCTCTTGATTCCACAGACGAATCTTCAAAGTGATGGATGGATGGAGGAAATGATGTGGATGATGGTTGGGGGTGATCCCCTTTTGGGGTGTAGGATGATTGTGTTGCAGTACTTCACATGAATAATGATGTAAAATATATATAGATGTGAGAAGGGAATTAAATAAGGAAATAAAAGATATGAGTGAATCATGGAGGATTATGTGATAAGGAAATTAATTGTGCTCCAAAAAATAGTTAATTTTCGAAAATTTTCGGAAATTTGCGAAAATTCTCACTGGCAGTTGCGCGATTTCACGATTTTGAGCATAACTTCCTCGTCCAAACTCTGATTTTAGTGATTATTGCGCTCACGTGATCCTCTTTTCCTTGTCTTTCTATAAATATAAAGATCTCACCAAAAGTCTAACATTTGCAGATGTAACAAGTTATGTAAAATGGAACATTCGTGCTGAGTAGAAGCAACTTGCGCGATGTCACCATTTCAATCATAACTTTCTCGTTTGGACTCCGATTGAGGTGTTTCTTACGCCAAAACTATCCCCTTTTCTGTGGCTTTCCAACCATATTTCCAAACACAGAAAAATTACACAAGTTGGACATGCGTTTTTCAGCATTCTTACACAAGTTGCACATTTTCTCAAACTTTGCACTTTTGATCATTTTTCTACCTAAAACACTCAAATTCACCTTTTTCTCACATATATTGAATATAAGACAATTGTGCTAATATATAACAACAATTACCATAAAAAAGATGTTAAATTGAACATTAAAACACGCTTATTTTCACTCTCATCAGGATTCGATATATAACTTGATCGCTTATCTAAGCTACAATCACATTCTTCACACTTGAGGATTAATTGTGTGTTGAGAAAACGCCCATCAGGCATGAGTATGGTTGATTATTTTAATTGTATATATATTTCTCCCTTAATTGTACATAGATATGTTCTGAATTGTATGTGGTTTTGATGAGCATTTTGGTAGCATTGTGCATTCGATAAGATGGAATTAGTGAAAGGAGAAAACCCTAAACCCTGAATACCTAAACCCCTAAACCTTAAACCCCCTAAACCCTAAATTTGTTACTTAATTCAATACAAAACGTGTTTAAATTATATACACATGATTATTAAAATATATACAATTGGTTATACTTAAACAAATACAAAACATGTTTAAATTGTATACAATTAATTATTAAAAATTATACACTTTATGTATAATAAAGCACACAATTGCACGTGAACATTAGAATTAATTCTAACTACTTACATAAACTGTATTATTTTTGTTGGTAAATTTAACATTTCAAATTTAAATACATGAATAAGAAAAAAATTATGGTTGTGAATTAAAACTTACACATTATGACTCAAAACTTATATAATATGAACCAATATTGTATACAAAAAAAAGATTTAAATTGTAGAACATTTCCTCCTCTTTCTGCTCTATAAGAAACCCATCAGGATGATTATATTTCCTTTTTTTAAAGATGAACTTCAACATTCATTTTGAGCAACATTCCTCAACACATCTAAAAAATGAGTGCCCTTCAACAACGAAATATGTTAAAAACCAATGCGTAAGTCAAAATCACTGCCACAAAATCAAAATTCGAATAAATAACCAAAATAAACCTTTTAAGAAAACTAATACTTACTCTTATTTAAACAAATGTTGACTCCTCATCTCTGAACGAATGAGGATCGGCTCCGAACATGTTTAGAAAATCTTCGGGCAAGGAATCTCCAGATGCAACGAGATCCGTGGAGATAACGCGCCACCGTCTCACTGGCAGATCCATGGATGGTCGGGTCGTCCTCGGTTTGGGAACGATTTGCACCGGAATCCTACCTGAATTGATCCCCAAAATCAGAAACTTGGAATTCATTGCTGCAAATTTTGATTATTTACTTCAATTCAATAAAAATACAAGTGAGAAAAAAGGATGAAAGAGAATGAGAAATGTAGGATTTCAGTAAAGGAAAATGAAGAAAATGGCGGAAGAGAAGATTCATAGGGTTCTAAAATAATGTAACAGGTTAAAATGGAATTTATATGCTGGGTTAGAGAAATGGGTCGGATCTAGGTGCTCCTCTTCTTCTCGATGAGAGGATTTATAGTCATGCGCCCTACCTGATTCGTCTGTCCGTTGCATACAATAAATAACCTTTTTTTATAATAAATAAATGATAAAAGTATATTAAGTGAGTTTTTAGGAAATTACAAATTTTTGTGAGATAATTCAAAATGAAAAGTGTCATTTGAAATGTGATACAGTAATAATACCTTTATTTAATGTAACAGTGAGATTAACTTGAATTCTAATATGATGGTTTAGATAAACTAATAATTTTGACTTGTGATTAATGACTTCCACGCATGGAACACGGGATTCACAAAAGAATCTTCAGCTCTCCCGAGTCCCGACTCCAAGTCGACGATCCTAATTCTCTAATCTTCCCACCTAACCTGTTATTGAAATCATTAGAATTCCGACGAATTGCGCTTGAGATTCTGAAAGCCTAGGCGTTTGAGGATATTTTTGTGGAGGTAATGAAAATCCTAATCCATTTTTTTTCTTCCAGCTACCAATTTCCGTTTGATTAACTCCATTCTACGTGTTAAGAGTAAAGATAATGAATGCTCTGAAAACACCGAGAGTGAGTAGAGAGAGAGGGAGGCCAAATCTGTAGCCGTGAGTGCAAGTGCTAAACAATTAACCAAGGAGTCTTCAGCTTGTGAAATCTTTATGCTTCTATCTGAATCAATCTTCGTGAAATATTTAATTTCTTTTCGCAAAATTTTATTCATAAATAAATGAAATCGCTTCTGATTTTGGGGGTATTCCTTTTTGGAAGAGAAGGCGTGGTTGATGAATGCTAGGTAAGGAAGAATCGTTTGTTTTGGTTGCTAAGGTATGGAAATTTCGATATTTCATGGAATGATTTTTTTTGAAGGGAAATGTAGTATTTTTAGGTAATAAATAAATTATAAAGTATGTTATGTGTGTTAGTTGAGAGTGATATAATTAAGATGTAATTTTAAGGTTGGAGATTATTACGATATTTCCTTTTTTAGGTGGTGAAGTTTATGGTGGGACGGACGAAAATGAAAAGCGTGAAATTTAATATGAGATGGATGGAGCAATATCTTTTATCAACTACATGCATTCTTTTACCACCTTTTAGTGTATTAATATGAGTTGTACATTGAGACAACTTGTATTTTTTCTTATTATTCAGGAAATGCGTTGTATGCCTTAAAGATATCACTTAATGCTTCAAGCAATCAGCTTACGGATTGGAATCAAAATCAAGTTAACCCATCCACCTGGTCCAAAATAATCTGTGACAACAATTACAATGTGACAACAGTGTGAGAATATTGTGGAATGTGTTTAAATGATGTTGTTCTTGAATGTAATCTCATTATGTCTAGTATAGGATCATACTTCTTAGTTTTACTGATGATGTATATCATGGTATCATTTTGACAGGACCTTGTCGAATATGGGATTTTCTGGAACATTGTCGCCAGAAATAGGGGTTTTGAAGATGCTGAATACGCTGTATGTTTGAACACATTCAACTGCATAATTGATTGATCTAATTATTCCTTCTTTTTTTCAAATGCGAGAGAACATAATACAATGTTAACGTATATTCTTAAATGCAGCCAGTTACAAGGAAATGGCATAACTGGTAAGATACCTGCAGAGATTGGAAATTTGACGAGCTTGACAATGTTGGATCTTGAAAATAATAATTTAAGTGGAGAAATACCGGCTTTCCTTGGAAATCTCGACAAGCTCACATTTCTGTAAGCAAGCTTAAACCAATTGTTTATCTTTTTTTTAACCTTCTTGTTCATGCAGCCTAAACTAAGAACCACTTGTTTTGCTTGAGCAGGATTTTAAGTCAGAACAATCTCAGTGGACCGATTGCCGAATCACTTGAGAGTCTTTCAAACTTGGTTAACCTGTGAGCAACCTGTGTTGTATATTTGCAGTGTCATCATGATAACCGAGATGTACTTACGATGTAATGCAATATAGATTTTATGCATTATTCACCTTTGTTTACTAGGCACTCATGAAGTTATTTTTTGCAGACAGCTCGGTTCTAACAGATTAAGAGGAAAGATACCTGAAAAATTATTCCAGATCTCCAAGTACAAGTATGTGTCGTTCCATTATACTCGTTCTTTTCTTGTGTGTGTGCTATAAATTCAATGCTCAAACATCCTTCTTTGAACTTGTTCACCTATATTTACTTGAGTATTAGAAGCACGCTCATGGATCTTACTGTGGATTTCAGTTTTAGCCCCTTGAATAGGACGAGTGAACCCTTTGAGTGGAGGAGGAAAGGGTTTCTCCGTGTCAACCTTAGTCAGAGGTAGTGTCAATCCTTCTACAGTCTTGATCAACCGTTTGCTTTCATTAGACTGTATGGATGAAACATCATCTGCATCCTCTTTTTCTGTTTATCATCGCTTTTCTCTTGCGATGTACTTCCTTCTTGCTTGACAGCCTTGCTACTTTTTAGAAAATATCTAGCATCTGCAAAATATGACTCGGCTTCTCTGAATGGCCTTTCATCACCAAGCACCATTTTATGTTACCTCCATCGTAGGATTTGAAGCATTGATGTAGCGTAGAAGGAATCACTCTATTTTTATGCAACCATCGGCGCCCCAAGAGTATGTTATATGATGTTTTAGCATCAATGACATTAAACAGAACTGTTGAGGCAATCTCATCTATCATTAAATCCAAAACTGTTGTACTAAGTGTTCTCTGACCTTCTTGATTGAACCCGTGAATCGTCAATCGACTACTGCCGAGCTCGTTGGTTGGAATTCCCAACTTCTTTAATATCGTCAAGGGCAAGATATTGATCAATGATCCTTCATCAATCAATATTCGATTCACCCTCTGCTCTTGAGTATATCCAATTACGAACAAGGGTTGATTGTGAGAATGTGAACTCAGCAGTAAGTCTTCCTCTGTGAAGGTAATCTTCATAACATGGGTCTCGCTTTCAACTCGAGGCTCAACCTTAAGTAGTTGAGCTTCGCTTGCCATGTGACATGAAGAATCATTTTCACCGTCTACAGAAGTAGAGTTTATAGTTGCATCTTAATCTAGAAAGATCTTCCCTTACTCAACCAATCGCATAACTTTGTCTTTAAAGACAAAGCAATCTTTGAGAGAATGACCCACCACTCTATGATACTTGCAGTATTTCGGATTGTCAGTTTGTCCTGCTTCTTCTGGTCGCTTCATTTCAGGAAGCTCAATAAGTTTATCTTTGAGCAGATAATCAAATATGCCTGGGACATCCGAATCAAGGAATGAGTACTTCCTTTCTTGCTTCTCCTTCAAGGTCAGTCTTCTTTGCCCCCTTTCTTGGGAATCATTCTTTATTTTGTCATCTTTTTCATTCTCATTTCTTCACAACTTGACAGTTGATGCATTTGTTACCATAGACTCTTTTCTAGAAGCTTTGTTGTAGGGTTTGCCCCCTTTCCTTGACTCTTGCTTTTCTTTGTACTTGTGGGGTCCAGGAATCGATGGCTCTATAACTCCGCTCATACTTAGCTTCATGTTTGTGTGCACATCTCAATGGCAAAAAATTCAGATAATCGATCTTTACAATTTAAGCTCAGATTTCTCCATCGATTAATGAACTCAATTACTGGTTCTTCTCTTAATTGACGAGTGTTAGTAAATTTTATCATGCTAACCATTTTCTTAGTACTGTAGAAATGGTTAAGGAATTGATATTCCATCTGATCCCAACTGTCTATAGAATTGGCCTCCAAGTCGGGTATACCATTCAAAAGCATTTCCCTTTAGAGAACGAACGCATTATCTCACCATATGATCTCCGTCAGTGCTAACATCATTGCACGTTTCAATGAAATATGCTATATGTTGCCTTGGATTACCTTTGCCATCAAACTGTTGGAACTTGGGGGGTTGATAGTTTGGTGCCATCTTCAAGTTGTCAATTCTTCTAGTAAAAGGCTTAGCATAACATGAATGAAGGCTTGGAGCTCTCTTCAAATTGGTCTTTCATTATCCCAAGTATAATGCTTTTTAGCTGGTTGATAGGAACCATTCCATCATGGGAAATGTTCGATTCTTCTTCAATCACCATTTTTCCCGTCTACTGATGTTTCGCGAAGACATTTACTTCATTTCCAGCATCTTCATCTTGCTTTCCGTTTGCCTAGCTTTTTTCGGCACAGCCATTTTCTCCATTAATTTGAAGATCAAAGTACTATATTCTTGATTCTGTTTGGCAAGTGCAGCAACATATTCAGTTAAGCTTGCCATTGTTCTTCGACAGACAAAGTATTTATTTCCATAGTCGAGGCTATGGATGAATATGACGATGGACTTTCTTCAGATAGAGGAGTTGAGCCAGCAAGGTTACCCTCTTCATTTTTATCATCCTGATTGTCATAAGGTATTCCTTTGGGGATAACTCCCACTGAAGAACTTGTCTCTGAAGAGACTTCAGACCTCACATTCTTTGACATACTTCTGGTTGTAACATTAACGTCTTCAACTTGTAGTTCTGAAGACTTGGAGACAGAAGCTGATCTGTTGACTTTGACTTTTAGTGGAAGCATCTTACTTTGCTTATGTGAAGAGAAGATGACAGGTAGAAACGGTCCCACCGGGCGTGCAAAATTTGTAACAATAAAATTTTGTATTTATTAAAATAATAAACAAAAAAGAAATTACAAAGTTAATCTAACATGGATTGAACTTAGAATTTAAATAATTAGCTTCTAGTTATCCTCTGATTCCTCTCTTGAGTTGACTTCTTGACTTTTCAACTTTCGGAGCTGGATCTTCGGATGAAGCTTGTCCGAGCTCGGGTTTGTCTTTAAGCTTTAAAATATTTATCCAGAGGTGTCGAGCCTTTGTTCAGATCAAACATTGACTTGAAGATTTATCGTGAAGAACGCCGTTCAATTTGGAAGAGCACTGCTGACTTCATGAGAATTGCTGGATGAACTTGATTTGAAGAAACGTTGAATCTGAGAGGCTCCGCACCTTGATCTCAGATTGAATATCGTTTCTAGATTGATCTTTGAAGAATGACTTGATCTTCGTAGAGATTCCAAGTTTCTTTAGAGCTCTCCGGATTTTCAGGATTTTCAGAATGAATGGAATGAGGACTGAATGTCCTTATTTATAGGTAGAGAAAATAACCACTTGTGAGATATTTTCTCCTTGAAAAGATATGTTAGGCTTTTCTCCTTTATTTAAGTCTGCTGAACTGGACATGGGCTTATTTAAGTTAATTAGGTCTGTTGAACTGGACCTGAGCCTATTTAATTTAATTAGGCCTGTTGAATTGGACCTGGGCCTATTTAATTTAATTAGACTTGCAGGATTTGACATGAACCTATTTAATTTAATTAGGCCTGTTGGATTTGATTTACTGGACTTGTTGACATGAGTCAGACCCACTTAACTTGGATTGAGCCCATTTAACTTGAATTGAGTTCATTTGACTTGAATTTTGGCCCAAATAATTATATTAATTATCAATTGTTTATTTATTTATTTTAGGAATTAATTTATTTAAATTCCTTAATAAATAAATATTTAATTAATTTTTAATATATTTTCCTTTGCATTTTATATTTATTAGGCAATAAAATTTAATTGCCTACAATATAAATAAAAAGTGATAACATTTTATAGCGAAAGTAATAACTATTTTAAAAGGCTAAAACTTGTGTGCCCCGGGGCACCGTGCGCCAAAATTCCCTTTAGTATAGTATATCCTAATATAAGGACGTATACCCTTTATTTTCTAAAAAAAAATTAATGAAAGTGTATAATACTCTTTAAAATAAAATATTGTAGCCTTATTAATTTAAGTGTATATCCTTTAGAACAAAATATTGTATCCACACATACTTTGTGTACCTGGTACAAAAGAGACCAACTAATTTTAAAAAATGTAAAATAATCTCACCTGACACAATCCCACACAAGACTTATCCAATAAAAAGTAAAGAAAAATGCAGTCGTGGCCGGTCATCCGTAAACTTCTCTCGGCGAAGGCATAATCATGAAATGAACGTCTATGCAATTAATTAATGAATTACTGATAATTTTTGCCTTTTCATGTACATTTTTACTCAAACTAGATATTACACATCCGTGCGTTGCACGAGAAGTATTAAAGTATATTACAATTGTATACTTTTATGTTTTGTTTGAATTGAATAATTTCAAATCTAATGGATTTGAAAATAAGTGGATTTTAAATTCCTTTAATTTTAGATCAATTCATTTGAATTCCACTATTTGAATAAATTATGAATTTTTAAAGGATTTTAAATTCACAAGTCAGAAATTATTTTTAAAATAAAATTTTATATGATAAATAAAAATAATAAAATTTTATTATATTAAATATTAAAATCTAAAATTTTATTAAAAACAACTTTTTGTGGAGGAAACTCTACCACCCAACTTACCCCTACCCACCCCCGTTCCCCAAAAAGAATTTTTCTTTATAAAATTTTAGAGTTTAATATTTAAATAATAAAAATATTACCACACAACTTTACCCATTACCCACCCCAAACCCCTCGCCACCCCATTCCACCCACACTCATAATTAAAAAAGAATGATACCTCAATGATTGAATATAAAAGCATACCTAAATTTCCACTTTTATTTTCAATTTTTTTTCAATTTTACTTTATTTAGAAATAATTCAATTTTAATCTTGACAGTCCAAATAATGATTTTGATTTCAATCATAAAATTTAATTATACTAATAATGGATTTAATTATTTAAATTTTACTTTTTTTATTTAAAACTATAAATTTGGTAAATATGAGAGATATTTTTGACATATTTAACTAATTTTTAATCAATATATGCTTAATTTCAATTATTATATCATTCAATATTCTTTTAATATATTATTATAATATATATAAGACATATATTTTATATTTATTTTCTAATTGACAATATTAATTTGGTAAATATTGAATTATTTTTTGCATATATTCTATTAATTGTCAATCAATATATTAAATATATATCGATTAATATATTTTAATTAAACTATATTTATGAAAATATGATGTCAAATATTTCATTATTATTTTTTGTAATTTTTCCACCTTTTTTCCTACACCGTTGATTGCTTTCAATCACGATCGTTCATTTATTCAAATCATTCTATATAAACATTTTCATTAACTAATCAAATTCTTACTTTTTTTTTTCTTTTTCTGGTGTTTCTTCTTTTTCTTATATTTCTACTTTCATATTATTTCTAATCTACTTTAATTTATTTTATCTTTATACTTTACTTTTATTTAATCTAATGTGCATGTTCAATCATTATCATTCGATGTATCATTCTTCTTTATATTTTTTTCTCTTCGATTTTTGTATTCTTTTTATAATTTATGAACCCTATTTTTATAATTTTATTTATTCTATCTTATATACTTTTATTTGATCTTATTTTTTGGTAAAATAATAATTCTCATATTTGATCTTATGTGCAAGTTCAATCATTCTTATTTGAAGTATCAATCTTTTTTTTAATCTCCGATTTGCATGTGCTTTCTTTATAATTCTATAAACTTTTTTTTATACTTTAATTTATTTTATCTTTTATATTTTTATTTGGTCTTATTTTCAGGTTTAATCATTTTCATTTGAGGTATTATTCTTTTTTTATTTTTTGTTTATTTTATAATTTATGTTTTTTTCTTCATTTTTTTTGTGTTTTCTTGATATTATATAAACCATATTTTTATAGTTTTAATCTTATTGTTCTTATTTTTAATTAATCTTATTTATAACTTCAATCATTAAAAAAAGTCATCAATGCTTGAAGCGATGAGTTTAGACAACTCAGAATTAATTTTAATTAGAATATTTTCCTTATAATTTTATAAATCCTATTTTTATAATTTATTTATTCTATCTTTTATACTTTTATTTGATCTTATTTTAAGTACCATTATTCTTATATTTGATCTTATGTGCAGGTTCAATCATTCTTATTTGAAGTATCATTCTTCTTCTTCTTCTTCTTCTTCTTCTTCTTTTTTATCTTTGATTTTGCATGCGTTTTTTTTATAATTTTATTAACCTTATTTTTATACTCTAATTTATTTTATCTTTTATATTTTTATTTGATCTTATTTTCAGGTTCAATCATTTTTATTTTAGGTATTTTTTATTCTTCGTTTATTTTATGATTTTTTTCTTCATTTTTTTGTATTTTCTTTATATTAATTTCATAATTTTTTAATTTTATTGTTCTTATTTTTAATTGATCTTATTTGCAGCTTCAATCATTAAAAAAAGTCATAGTTATTAGCTTGGACAACTTAGAATTAATTTTAATTAGAATGTTTTCTTTATAATTTTATAAACCCTGTACACATTAAACCTCATGATTTATTTTATCTTATTTGCAGCTTCAATTATTAAAAAAAGTCATCAATACTTGGAGTTATGAGTTTGGACAACTTAGAATTAATTTTAATTAGAATGTTTTCATTATACTTTTATAAACCCTATACACATTAAACCTTATGATTTATTTTATCTTTTTTATACTTTTATTTGATCTTATTTTCAGGTTCAATCATTTTCATTTAAGATATCATTATTTAAAAAAAAAAAAGTAGTTTATCTTTATTATTTATGTTTTTTTCTTTATTTTTTTGTATTTTCTTTATATTCCATAAACTATATTTTTATAATTTTTTGAACTTTATTGTTCTTATCTTCATTTAATCTTATTTGCAGCTTCAATCATTAAAAAAAGTCACCAGTGTTTGAAGTGATGAACTCGGACAATCTGGAATTGATTTAAAAAATTTTAGAATTGGAGATACAAAGGTGAAATATATTTAATATTTAATCTTTAGGATTATTGTATGAAATATATTTTCAAATTTTTGTATTTTATTTTTGTTTTTTATTCAATTTTATTTTCACATTTAACTTAATCTTTAGAATTAATGTATGAAATCTATTCGAAATTTTGTAATTTATTTTAAATTTTCTTTTAATTTTATTTTTATTAGGATCTTTTACACAAAAATTCTTTTAATATTTATAATTTATTATATTAATAATACTTTATATTTTATTTTATTTATAGGTTATTCAATTAAAAATAAAATATAATTTATAGTATACAATATATTTATTTAAAAAAAATTGGGTTTTACTTAGAGATTATATCTATTTTTTTAAAAATAAAATAAAATATTTTAATATAATTAGTAATAGTAAATTAATATTTAACTTAAATACCGAATCACATTTAATGTTATAAAAAAGGCGTATAAATAATACGATTTAATTTATAAATATAAAATCACGTTATTTTAAAAAAATTACGTTTATATATATATATATATATATATATATATATATATATATATATATATATATATATATATATATATATATATATATTTATATATATAATTGACAGTTTATATAAAATACATGAATTTAAATAAATAAATAAATATTTGTATATGTATTATGACTAAAATAAAAATAAATAAATTTAAAAAATGCTATAATGGTAATATAATTCTTTCCGTGCAATGCACGAATGTGTAATATCTAGTACTCATATTAATTCCAAATATTAGGATTGAAGAAAAGAAAAAGGTTTTATATTAATTCAAGTTCAAAATGATTATATTAAGAAAATATTATTAAAGAATTTATAATTTTAAATAAAATAATAATATTGTAAAAATGAGTCCGCATGCGTTGAAATTCTTTAAATTATAAAACATAGGTTGGAATAAATATATAAAATTAAAAAATTATTCATGATTTCATTACTTGAAACAAGTATATGAAGAGAAATGGCGTTATCTATGACAAACAAGTTGCGAGATGGATAGACCAAAGAATTCATGATTTTACTCATTGTTAAAGTATATAAGTTAAATAGATAAATTATGATTCTAAAATAAATATAGTATTCACTAAATTATGTCAAATTATTCATTAAAGATTTTAAAATGATTATAATACGATTTACTAAAATACGATATAATGAAAGTATGATTTAATTTAATAGAGAATATAACATATAAGATATCATTTAAATTTATAAAATATTAAATATATTAAATATAATATAAAATTTATTTTCGTGCAACACAGAGATAAGCTACTATCAAATTATTAGAAAGATATATATATATATATATATATATATATCTCCTATCTATATCTATACTATAGAAAATGGGGAGTTCTGCAAATTGGTCCCGTAAACTACCGGTGGCCCGCTTCCCTCCCACACAAGATACGGCCATGTGCAACCACCGTTACCCCTTGTCCATCCACCTGGCTCACTTTCACTTCTGTCCCTTTGATTTTCCAGTCGGATACGCCGCTTCTGCTTATCACCATAGCCCGTCGATTCTCCCTACAAACCACACTTTTTGTAAGTAGGTTTATTGAACACCATCACCCTTTGTCTATCCACCTAGCTCACTTATACGTTTCTCTCTCTCTCTGTTCGTATATTTTCATTGCCGTTCTTACTCCTCTGCCCGCTGTTTTATCTATGCTTCTAATTGGATATACCACACCCTTTCTTTGTTAATATTCGATTTCAAGCTTCGCTGGATTCCATTTGTTGATTAAAACACATCTTCTTCATTCCAAGGATTTTGAAGCCCTAAAACCCTGCCTTCGAACTCGATTTGGATGAACCCTAATTTTGCTGCGGGCTGATGCAAATGTAGAGGTGAATTCCTTCTTTGTATTGCTGCGTTTCAATTTGTGTGATCTATTTTTTTTGTTTGCGTGGGTTGTGGAGCTGGAATTCTGGTTCCTAGATTTAACTCTTTCTTTTGATTTGGATTCTTTTTTCCCTCTCAGATGATAGGAGAATGTTATTGATTCAGCTTAGGTAGTTGTAGTGTTTATTGGATTACACTTCACATTGCAATGGTTAGAATTAGATTTGTGCATGCCATTACATAGATAATATATTAATTCAATAGAAAGCAGCGGAAAAAGTACATTTTAAACAAGCGTATGTGAATTTCTTGACGTAGATTAATGTTTTTTCTATATTAATGTTTTGATGAAGGGAAAGTTGTTTATATTGACAGGGTTGCAATCTAAGTGTCCAAAGGGATAACAAAAGATTGATGTCTTCAAATTGGAACAACTTGGTAAGAATCTTATCTGGAAGTTTAAATTATCAAGCTCTATTGTATTTTCATTGTTGTGATTCTAATACTTCCAATAATATGAAATGGTAGTATTATTACTGCGAATTTGAAACATGGAGCTACAAAGTGAAAAATGAAACATGTGTGAATTGCACTTTTGTCAAATAAAGACTCCCTTGTTCTACATAAAGTGCATTTTGGCAAGTTCTACACCCCTACTTGGTCACTCTCACCTTTGTAATTTCACTTCAGTTTCCCCCTACTGCTCTTGCTCTCCACGTGGGATTCTCCATGGCTGTCTTCCCGTAGCACGTATAGTCTCCTATCAAAACTCATTTACATCATACGTTGGAACACATGAGCACCTTACCAAGCTAAAGCTCCAAATTTTACTTCCAATTTCAGTTTTACTTCAATTTTCACAATTTGTTTATGCAAAATTGGAGTTGTGTCTTCCGCCTACCACATTTATGCATTTAAAATATGGAGTCATCCGTATCTCGAAATTTACTATCTAAATAAGAGTAATATATGGTTCTTTCGTAATGTAACTTCACCTACGGCTGCACCCCGATGTATATGTCGTGTTTTTGTTTATGCATTGTGGATTTTCTTACCTCTGTTCTTAATAATAGCAATGGCTGACATACATTCGTTAATTTTTACTCAACTTGCTAGTATATTACTATTGCCCACTAAGTGTATGAGAAATTCCTCCAGAGATATTTAGTAGTCGTATTGTGTTTCTTGTTGTGATTTCTTCCTGCTACCTCTTTCAGATCGAACGCCTCTATTTCCAACACTGTCTCCTCTCCTGGATACACAACTAGAGGTACTATACTACCCCCACTGCCAACCCTCTCTGAATCATCCATTCATGAATGTTATTGGACGCAGATGAAATTGATCCCTCAACATATGTCTTCACCATTGCTCTCAAAGGTAACACTTAGACATCATCTCCAGTTCATCATGATGGAGGGTTTCTTTTGCTAAATTTTTATTTTAAATCTAGAAAAAACATACACGTGCAACCTTACAGGAAAAGACAATGTACAGATGGGGGTAGGGAACAATTGGATTGATGAGTACGAATTCAAAATGGAACTATGCAAAAAAATACACGTCAAATCCATTATCAGGAGAAGTCTTGTGGAATGTTTATCAGCAAGATCCTTGATGAGTGATATTTTCACCTAGATTTTAGTAACTTTTTATATGTGTTTTTGTATTATTTTATCCGTATTTATGTATATTTTGATTGTGTTTTGTGTTTTGATGAAAATGTGTGTGAATGAGCTTAAAAGTATGATTTTCAGGTAAAAAGAGATTATAGATGCAAAAAGGAAGACATAGAAAAATGCGGATCTCAATTCGGAGTTGAAACGATGGAGAACGGGCAAAAAATGGAAGAAGAAAAAACAGGACTGCAAGTACACGAGCCGTGTATGGAACACGGCCCTGTAAGAAATGGCCATGCTCCGTCACCAGAAGTCCCTACACGGCCACTCCTGTGGTCGTGTACAGAAAATGGGCCGTGTGCAGAAACACAGGCCGTGTACTAAACACGGCCTTGTAAGCGAAAGCCGTATTCTGACACTCAAAACACCTACACGGCCACCCCTGTGGCCATGTAACGCACACGAGCCGTGTAAGTGCTGGACTCAAAAAAATTCCAGAAACTTCTAGAAGCTTCCCAAGGGGTATAAATACCCATTTATTCAACATTTGAGAGGAGATCTGAAATTGAGAACCTGTTCACACACCTCACACACCATTTCTCCCATTTTACACCACCATCTTCATCCATTCACCATCATTTGGATCTACCTTCATCCCACCATCAAAAACTTAATCCAATTGAACAAAAGAAGCAAGGAAGAGAGGAGAATAGCAAGGGAAGAAAGAAGATCACCATTGAAGCACTTCAAGGGAGTTTTCATTCAACTTTTGTATTGAATCATATTAGATCATCATGTTTTGTAAGGAGTTTAATGTCTATGTTAATTTTTTTATGGATATGAGAGGCTAATCTCCCTTGTGAGATTAGCAACATGATAGTTGTTGGATAATGTTGGGATCTATGTATTCAAATTCATGTGTTGATTGGGTTAATTAATTTTCTATCATTTATGCTTTAGATCTTGATGTTTATGATGATTTGTGTGGTTAGTTGTTTTAAACATGTGATTAGATTGAGAAGTCAATTACATATTTAGGATAATTACTTGAATTATTTTGTCAAACACTTCATGTGCATTATAAATTATAAGGTGATTGAGAAGTCCTTTGGAATTTAGAAACCTTTGATGGGACATCCGATTGATTAGATCGAGAGGTTGATTAATCATGTGAAGGGACTCTCATTTAAGCTTAGTACCTAGTTAGAATTGTTTGAGTGAGAACCAATCGTTTGAGCTACATTTTGAACTATATCCTATTCATTCCGAGAAGGAGTTTAGGTGAACTAGTGTTGGCCCTTAGTCTATACCCATGACACATACGAATTCATTGCATGATACCTAGATTTTCCATTCTTAAGTATTGCTAGTCTCGTTCTCTATCTACTTGGCTCATTCATCCATCTTTCATTTTCCATTTATCTATCCTTTTGTTTATTTTGTCATTTCTTGATCATCTCTATAATATTATGACGAACACGAGATCGCTTAGATCCTAGTACCTTCCTCCCTGTTGTTTGATAAATTCTTTAATTAGTCATCCCGACTACAAATGGCTAATCAAATGGCGCCGTTGCTGGGGAGGCAACGGTTGCTAGTAGCTTGAAGAAGGATCGTTTTGAGTAATCTTAATAGAGACCTTTTTATTTTATTTGTTTACTTGTATTTGCTTTTGAAAACCTTGTTCTAACTTCTTTTGCTTTGAAGGTGTATGCAAACAAGATCCAAAAGGAAACAAATAGAACCTATTGATTGGGAGATTGAGCATACATTGAGAATGAGAATAAAGGAGAACAAAATAAAAAATAGTGAGTTAATGGAGAATTTCCAAGAAGATATTCGTGTGGAGATAGAGCATGATGGGGAAGGAGGACGAAATGTGGACATGCAAGACAACGCACCTCAAGTCAATGCTAATCCTCCTCAACAAGCTCAACAAAATTTTGGAGCTAGAAACAATCAAGCTTTGCTTCAACAAATGGTGCAACAAGTTCTAAGGCAACAAGACTTTCTACAAGCTTTTGCTCCTCCTCAACAAGCATATGTGCCATCACCACCACCTCCGGTACAACATGGGGTTCACAATTATCAAAAGGTTATCTGGGATTTCTTTATGCCGAGGGCGATGCCACACATGATGGATCCACCAATCAATGCCAACAATTTTGAAATTGAGGCGGGCTTGATTTTATGGTGAGAGACCAACAATTTGGTGGAACCTCGAATGAAGATCCTAATGCTCATCTTGCTCAATTTATTAAGATTGTCAACACCGTAAAGATGAATGAGGTCAGTGAGGATTGCATCAAGATGAGGTTGTTCCCATTTTTTTGAAGGATAGAGCTCGAACATGGCTATCTACAATTACTCCCGATACGTGTAACACTTGGGATGAGCTTGCACAAATATTCTTGAACAAGTATTTTCCACCTTCCAAGACACTTCAAATGAAGAGCTTGATTACTCAATTCAAGCAAATGCCTCAAGAGAGCTTTTATGAAGCGTGAGAAAGGTTTAAGGATATGCTACGCAAGTGCCCATAACATGGATTCCCGGAGAATCAACAAGTTGGATTTTTCTATCAAGGAATAGTGAATGGTCAAAGAGTGCTTGTTGATGCTTCGACGGGTGGATCCGTACTTGGAGTGACTCCGGAAAGGGCGATACGAATTTTTGATGAGATTGCTACAAATGTGTATCAATGGTCATCGGAGCAAGTAAGTCGATGCTATGGTTTTGAGAATTTTGATCAAGGGCAACAATTTAATGTAAAAAGTGTGAATGTTGAGCCATAAACTCCAAGTGATGAGGTGATAGCGGCGGAAGTGTTGAGGCAAATGAGCTTAAATCAAAGTATGAGCCAAGGAGTCAATATGGTTGAAGGGCAAGTAGATCAAGATGTGCCTCCGCCGAATATTGTGAGTGGAGAGCAATGGGCCAACTGTATGCCACGTGTGGAGGATGTGTCATACATACAAGGAAGAAACTACCAAGGGAATTACCAAAACAATTACTAAGGTAATTTCAACCACAACCAAGGAAACTATCCAACAAGGCAAGGGGGCTTTAATAGTCAAGTTAGTGGAAGCTCTAACTCACAATAACAAAGGCAAGGCAACTTCTCTTATTCTAATCCGAGTAATACAGTTTCTTATCCTCCGGGGTATCAACCGGGGGCCAAGACACCAAACAATGAAGGAAAGGCATCTATAGATGAGCTACTTGAACAATTGATAACATCAAACAAAGCTCGAGATGAAGCTTTGAAAAAGGCAGAAGAAGCAAATGAAAGGAGGCTCAAAGCTTTGGAGTATAATATGGGACAAATTACAAAATCTTTGAGTGCTCAACAAAAAGGAATGTTTCCAGCCACACCCGAGGTTAATTCGAAGGCTCAATGTTTGTTGGTTTATATGAAAGAGGAACGAAAAGTTGAAGAAGGGTTGGTAGAAAGCAAGGTTGTTGGAGAAATGAAAGAAGAGCAAAAGCCTAAATGGATACCTAAGTGGAAAAGGGTGCAAGAGGAAAAGAAAGTGGAGGAGAAGGCCAAAGAAGAGGAGTACAAACGTGATTATTGGGATATTTCGATCACTCCATTCCCTATTCCCTATCCACATGCTTGTAAAGGAGGAGAAGAAAAAGAAGTTTGAGGAACATGTGAAAAATCTTAAGAAAGAGTATGAGGAGGAAAGGAAAGAAGAGCTACCCGAAACAAGTGAATCAATGCAAAAAGGAAGACCTACAAAAGTTGGTGATCCGGGGAAGTTCATAATCCCTTGTGATTTTGAAGGAAAGGGCACTCTTGATGCATTGTGTGACTTGGGGGCAAGCGTCAACGTGATGTCTCATGCCACGTTCAAATACCATGAAATTGGAGAGCTAAAACCTACTACTATCCATCTTGAAGTAGTAAATGGAGAGGTTGTGAAGCCTCTAAAAATTTTTGAAGACGTAGAAGTGAAAGTGAAAGGGCTAGCTTTCCCAGTCGACTTCATGGTGTTAAAAGTGAAGGTAGACCCTCGAGTTCTACTCATTTTGGGAAAGCCATTTCTAGCTACAGGAAGAGCAAGGATTGATGTTGGAAGAGAAGAGTTATCCTTGAGCTCAAATGGAAGAAGTGTTACATTCTTATGTAACAAAGAAAAGGGAACCAAGTCTCATTTAAAGCCTTCGGATGATCTAATGGATCATGATTCTCTTCTCTTTGACAACTTAAACTCATTTCTTCATTATTATATGAAAATTTCAAATTCTAACTTATCTTCTTGTGATTTTGATAGTATGAAAGCATCGAAACGAGACAAAGGAGAAAGAGGAAGTTCACTAGAAGTATTTCTTGATGATGACTTGATGCTTGTAAGAAAGAATGGTGAAGTTGAGCTAGTGGACAAGAAGAAGGCTAAGCAAATGTTTAAAGTTAGGATGCGAGGAGAAAGTGTGATGGACCAACATTTGGTCCAATGACTGTGAAATTTCATCCGGCTTGAAGACATTAAACTTAGCGCTAAATGGGAGGCAACCCATTCTTTTTATCTTTTGATGCTTGTTTGTTTTGGTTTTGTAGGTGGATTGTGTTTGTGAGAAAATGCATATTGAAGGAAAGAGAAGTGCTTCATGGATTCGAGTAGGCATGTCTCACCACTTGTTGCAAACTTAATTCTCGACTTTTGTCTCAAGTAAAGTTTGGGGTGCTAGTGCGTGGTGGACAAAGCTCAATTCGTTGTATGCGATTATTTCTCCACAAGAAGATCATTGATGGAAACTTCAAGGGGTATTGGAAGCACGAATTGAGCTCGGAGCTAACAACTTCTACTACAAATTCCTATTGAGGGAATTCATTCAATACCCTACCATTTATATGTGCTTAACATAATTTGATTTGATTTGGATTGTTGAGATTAGCATGTACTTCATATGTTATATATGTTATGTTTTGGGAGGTTTACTTTTCAATCAAAGGTGGGGATGTTGTGAACCTAATTGAGCATGGATGTATGAATGTGAGCTTAATGTTCTATTGATGGATGTATTTTTATTTTTGCGAGTTGTGTTTTTGTCTTGTTGTCTTGTTAGTGGTGTCTTTATTTTATATTTTGTGTGTTTTCTTATTCTTGTTTAGGGATTGTTGGTGGTTTGTTTTGGGATGTTGTGAGTTATTTTTGAATGTGTGTAATGAGATGTCGTTGTGATAAGTGATGACAAGTTATGATTAAGAATCTCTACACTTTCGAATTATGACATGTTTTACTTAACTTGTTCAATTTTGAGATGGATGTGGTGTAATAAGTCCTTAAGGTCCGAGCACAAACTTATGAGCATTTGAGCCTCAACCGTGCATACACGGTATTTTTCTTCATGAGTAGATTGGTTGTGTTTGATAAATTAAAACTTGCTCAAGGACTATAGAAATGAGCCCGATTAGTGGAGATTAGTGAAATGATCTAAGGCCATCCTTGTTATTTAATAGTCATTGCTATATATTTTCCTACCATGAACATCATCCCTAGTCAACCACTTTGAGCCTTTAAGCTTATTTTTTGTGAAATTAGCACATTACAAACATTGATTACCCACTTGAGCCTTATTATTCACCCTTTTTTTGTGAGTGATTGAAGAGATGTGGTTTTAAAAGGTTTGATGAGAAAGAAAAATGAAGAAAGAAAATGGTAAACAAATAAGAAAAAGGATGAAAAGAGAAAAACTAAGAATGCACATGCAACCTTAACACAAGAAAATGAGCAAAGCAACATCAAGATGCTCAAAGCAAACAAAAGTATAAAGAAGGAAGCATACATCAAAAGAAGCTCAATCCAAGGAAAGTTGATGATTAGTGCTTGTGTACATTAAAGACAAGAAAGGAAGAAAGAAAAGTGGAGAAGTTGGAGAAATTGGTCATCTCTTCGATTACTTACACTTGTTTAGTCACTATTACCATATTCTTCCTACCTTACCAAAGAGCCTATCATTACATCCCTAATGAAAGACCTTATTGATCATTAATTTAAACTTTGGTGGTTTGTGAATATAGTCCGCGAGCAAGCTTATAGCGAGTCGAGCCAATCGATTGATGAGTGTTGTTTTACCACTTTAAAGAGTGTTGAGTGACATTTATAACCTATGTGAGGCTTGGACTAAAAGGGACTATATTACACTATTATTCTCTTTTGATTGAACTTGTTAATATTTTTTTTGCATGTTATGATTTTAATGTTGTATGATGACTTAGCATGGTTTGTAATTCTTATTACTGGTGATGTGTTATTGCTTATATTCGTTTAGTCTTTTCCTAGGTGAAAATCACTCTCCTTGGTTTATCATTTTCGTTGTTCGGGACGCACAACACTTTAGTTTGGGGGTGTGATGAGTGATATTTTCACCTAGATTTTAGTGTCTTTTTATACTCCCTCCGGCCACTTGAAAGGTAACCGTTTACTATTTGCATGTGAATATTTCTAAGGTCTTTATTTGCTTTTTGCACGTTGATTAAGGAGTATTATTATTATATGTAAAATAGGTAGTTGTATTAGAGGGAAGTTGTGGGTCATATTGTGTACTTTCTTTACTAAATAGAGAAAATTAATACATTTGAAGCGGACACCAGGAATAGTGAAATGAGTACCTTGTAAGTGGCGGGAGGTAGTATGTGTTTTCGTATTATTTTATCTGTATTTATGTGTATTTTGGTTGTGTTTTGTGTTTTGATGAAAATATATGTGAATGAGTTTAAAAGTATGATTTTCAGGTAAAAAGAGATTCTAGACGCAAAAAGGAAGACATAGGAAAAAGCGGATCTCAATTTGGAGTTGAAACGAGGGAGAACGGGCAAAAAATAAAAGAAGGAAAAATAGGACTGCAAGTACACAGGCCGTGTAAGGAACACAGCCCTGTAAGAAATGGCCGTTCTCCATCACCAAAAGTCCCTACACGGCCACCCCTTTTGCCGTGTGCAAAAAACGGGCCGTGTGCAGGAACACGGGCTGTGTACCAAATACGGCCCTATAAGCGAAAGCCGTGTTCTGACACTCGAAACACCTACACGGCCACCCCTGTGGCCATGTACCGCACACGAGCCGTGTAGGTGCTGGACTCAGAAAAATTCCAGAAACTTCTAGAAGCTTCCCAAGGAGTATAAATACCCATTTATTCAACATTTGAGAGGAGATCCGAAATTGAGAGCCTGTTCACGCACCTCACACACCATTTCTCACATTTTACACCACCATCTTCATCCATTCACCATCCTTTGGATCTACCTTCATCCAATTGAACAAAAGAAGCAAGGAAGAGAGGAGAATAGCAAGGGAAGGAAGAATATCATCATTGAAGCACTTCAAGGGAGTTTTCATTCAACTTTTGTATTGAATCCTATTAGATCATCATGTTTTGTAAGGAGTTTAATGTCTATGTTAATTTTCTTATGGATATGAGAGGCTAATCTCCCTTGTGAGATTAACAACGTGATAGTTGTTGGATAATTTTGGGATCTATGTATTCATATTCATGTGTTGATTGGGTTAATTGATTTTCTATCATTGATGCTTTAGATCTTGATGTTTATGATGATTTGTGTGGTTAGTTGTTTTAAACATGTGATTAGATTGAAAAGTCAATTACATATTTAGGATAATTAATTGAATCATTTTGTCAAACACTTCATGTGCATTATAAATTGTAAAGTGATTGAGAAATCCTTTGGAATTTAGAACCCTTTGATAGGACATCCGATTGATTAGATCGAGAGATTAATTAATCGCGTGAAGGGACTCTCATTTAAGCTTAGTACCTAGCTGAAATTGTTTGAGTGAGAACCAATTATTTGAGCCATGTATTGATCATATCTTAGTCATTCCGAGAGGGAGATTAGGTGAACTAGTGTTGGCCCTTAGTCTATACCCATGATCATATGAATTTGATGCATATATCGTAGAATTTCATTTATTAATTATTGTTAATCTCACTTTTGTTAAATTTGGAATACCACTTTTTATTCATTTCTCTTGTTTGCTAATCATTGCTTGCTTGCTTTGATTAATTTAATTACTTGTTTGAACACCAATCCTTGATGATTCGTCTCTTTAAAATTACAAAAAAATGTGAGATCGCTTAAGCACTAGCATCGACCTCCCTGTGGTTCAATAAATTTTTAAATTGGTCAACCCGACTACAAGTTATGGCTAATCAATCCTTTTGGACCAGAATCACCATGTCAGCACCCCTCATCTATCCATCACACATGCATGCCACCTCGCCTATCTCCCATATCATTACTTCACAAGGTCTGTTTTAACTCCAACTTCCCCTTTTTATACACATAATGTATATGTAGGAGGAATTTTTGAACTTCTAAACCCATGTTGATTTTAATGTGTAATGTACTTTGACAATTATAAAATAATGAAGACTTGTTTATTTGTGATTACATTTTTAATATCTTGAGAAAGGATTATGATACGACATTTGTTTGGATGGTTGTATTTTATTATTTTTACCTTAATATCAAATGACACTTATTTGGACCTTGTAATGTATGTAAGACTCTAGTGATTACATTGTACTAATAATTGTATATTGTAGTTTAAAATTGTTCGATTACATTTAGTAGGTTTTAAACATGCCTCAACCCAAATCACCGGGACGTAGAAACAACCTATGGTCGATAATAGGTTATGCTTAGGCTGCAGACTTCACCTTTGTTAATTAGGCTTTTGTTCTTCGACTCAAACCATGATCTATCCCCATTCTCCATTAAAATTAGTGCAGTTGGAGTTGCTCTCTATTTTTGACCAACAAATGAAATATGATTTCTGAAGTGCATTCTAATCTTCCTGGCAAGCTATGGAACTAAGACACATATAGGTGTTTAAGTTTTATCAAACTACTCTTGCATTCTTGATCAGCTTGGTTGTCTGTCTGAAGAGATACATAAGGTTTTTTTTCTTTTTGGGCCCATCATAGATTGCCATTTTCTCATACTGATCCTATTGGTAGGGATGGGCATTTTTTTTGGGTTTGGGTACCCAATTCGAACCGGATAAAAATTACCTGAAAAACTCGGTTTTATCGGGTAATTTTTAGTTTTGGGTAAATTCGAACCCGGTTGCTTCTTATCGGATCGGGTATTGGGTATAAAAAATTACCCGATCGGGTTACCCAATTTTTTTAATTTTTATAATTTAATTAAATATATACAAATTTTAATTTAGTAACTAGGCCTCCACTGCTCCAGCACATCTCATCTCAAACTCACGCCTCCAACCTCAATTCCAAAACCAATTTCCATTTCTTATTTTCTCACCTCACTCCTCACCTGCTCGGCTGCTCACCACTCACCAGCCACCAAGGGTGAGTTTATAATGTACCTTGGGCAGGTGAAGGCTTAGAGTTAAGGTAGAAGGCAGAAAGATTAAAGCTGAAAAAGAAAACAGATCATGTTACGAAAAGAGACTTTTTATGTCTTCTATCTACTGCAGTGTCGGCCATGGTCGTAACTGTACCATATGAAATCTAGATTAACCACAAGATTATCTCCTGATTAGTGATTTTTAATATTGATCAACAGACCCAATCCCCCTCCCTCTTCCGAAAACCACCATAGCAGTAAAAGAAAACGACGGTCCGCCAGAACCCTAGGTAGTGATAGCTAGATCAATTATTTAATACTCCAATGAGTCCATCCTACATAATTGTTCACCTTTCCTTTGTAAATAAAAGAAAATGGAAATGGTTGATTATAGACACAGATGCAGAAGTGGTGTCTCTATCTCCGAAAACCCTTCTGGAATAGGATCAATACGTGTGCGAGATCTGCAATCAGGGTTTCCAGCGCGATCAAAACAAATAATGGAAAAACCGGGTAACTCGCTTTGGGTACCCAAAATTTTCAGGTACCCAAAATTTCGGGTAATGATACTACCGGTTCGGGTCCGGGTAATGAGATTTCAAACCTGAATTTTTGGGTACCCAAACTCGAAACCCAAAAAACTCGAAACTCAGTCGGATACCCACCCCTACCTATTGGTTTAATATACGAAAGCTCTTATTTTATTGCCTCTATAATGTTCTGTTTAAGTTATTGCTCCTTGATAATTTTTTTAAAGGTGAAAATGGTAATCTATGATGAATTGATAATAATTTAATATTTGCATCTAATGATCTATCAGGTGTTCACTATCTTTTTTATTGTCTTCCAAGCTATTTAAACTTTCAAGCTTTACAATTTGACAGTCCAATTAAAATGAATAAAACTGTTAATAGTTTGTCCTTGAGTGATATGGTTACTTAATATGTATTTTCTTATTATTCACATCTTCATTAAGTTAATAGTCCGGGCATACAACTTAAGAAGTAAGTTGCACCATACTAGTACAAAAGAAAAGAGCGGCTTCTGCTATTTGGTCCCGTAAAGTACTTGTTGATTGGTCGTATATAGTCGGGATGACCAATTAAAAAATTTATCAAACCACAGGGAGGAAGGTACTAGAGTTTAAGCGATCTCAAGTTTATCGTGATTTTATAAGGACGACGGAATAAGATGGATAACTTGCAAATAAATGCAATTAAACTAATGCAAGAAACAAATAAATGAAAACGAGAATAATGGGTTCAAAATGATGCAAGGATGAGATTAAAAACAATTATGACATAGATAATTAAGTAATTATGCAATTAATTCTAATCTCTCATGACAAGACATAGAAGCGATCACTAATTCTACCTAAACTCTATCTCGAGATGGATAGGATGTAGGCCCTCAACAAGACTCCCAAAAGCACTTAAATTCGATACCATAGTGAACACCTCCCACTAGGTACTAATTACTCTACGAGTTACCTAATTAGGTACTAAATCATAGGTAATATTCCCTTTTAAGGTACTATGAATTCACTAATGGTTTGGGTCCTCTCATCTAATCAACTAATATCTTAATTAAGCCAATTAAATGTTCCATGAAAGGATTCTCAATGTAGAAGGATATCTCTATCTCATTCTAAATTAATAGATATGAAGTGTATGATGAAATGATTCAATGAACTATCCTAAACACATAATTGATTTCTCAATCTAATCACATGCCCATGACAATTAATCACACATATCATCATATAAATCAAGCAATGAACAATGATAAAAATAATACAAAGCCCATTCAAGATTAAAATCAATTTGCATAAAAACTAAATTATCCAACACCAATCATGGAGCTAATCTCACAAAGGAGATTAATCTATTATAGTCTTAGAGAAATCAACATAGACAATTGAATCCACAAATCCCATGACAAATCTATAAAGAATTTCAGAAGAATTAGAATTAGATTTCTCCCTTTGAATGTCTTCAATGGAGATCTCCTTCTTCTTCTTATGATCTTCACTCTCCTTTACTTCCTTGATCACTTGGATGGTGGATTTGATGGAGGGGATCAAGTGTAGATGGATGGATGGTGAATGGATGAAGATGATGGTGTGGAATGGAGGATTTGGTGTGTGATCTATGTGAACCCTTGTGGAATCTTTTCAATCTCTCTTCAAATGTTGAACTTGAGGCTATTTATACCCTCTCCAAGTTGGGCCACGAATTTAACATCAAATGGGCTTTTCACATACACTTACATGCATTGGCAGGTGAAAATCTGGACTTTTCGCCCAAAAATATGCAACTCGAGTTGGGTGGCCTTACCCAACTCGAGTTGCAAGTCGAGTCGAGTTACGTTGTGTGTAACTAGAGCTGAAGTAGCTCGACTCGTGTTGGCAACTCGTGCACTCGCCTGTTCGGTCGTGTTATGAGACTTTGAAACTTTTTCTGCCATTGAAATGCAGCTCGACTCGAGTTGCAAGTTGATTAGTGACTTGACAACTAGAGTGGGCTCACTGTATTATTTTTGAATGCTGCCCTGCTCCTTACGACTCGAGTTGCAAGTCGAGTTGGACCTTGCAACTCGAGTAAGCACTCTGGACAATTTCAGGACCCCAACTAGACTCGAGTTGCAAGTCGAGTTGGACCTTGCAACTCTAGTTGGGTCATTTCAGCCCGTTTCTTGCTCGTTTCAGCTCCCGTCTTCGTTTTTACCTGTTTTACATATGTTTAAGCTCATTCTCACACATTTCTATGAAAACACATAACACAACCAAATAATACCTAAAATACGGATAAAATACTACGAAAATGTACATAAAAAAATACTAAAATCTTGGTAAAAATATCACTCATCACACCCCTAAACTTAAATTGTTGTGCGTCCCCGAACAACGAAAATGATAAACCAAGAGGTGAAATTTTCACCTAGGAAAAGACTAAATGAATATAAATAAAATACATCAGTAGCAATAAGAATCACAATGTATGCTAAGTCATCCTACAACATTAAATTCATGACATGAGAAATTAACCAGTTCAATCAAAAGAAAATAAAGTATAATATAGTCCCTTTTTGGTCCAAGCCTCACAATGGTTATAAAGTTCTCTCAACACTCTATAAAGTAGGGTACATCAACACTCATTAACCGATTGGTTCGGCTCGCTATAAGCTTACTCATAGACTATATTAACAAACCACCAAAGTTTCCATTAGTGATCAAAAAGGTCTTTCATTAAGGATGTAGGCTCTTTGGTAGGGTAGGAAGAATATAGGTAAGATTGCCTAATCATGCGTAAGTAATCGAAGAGATGACCAATTTCTCAAACTTCTTCACTTCTCTTTCTTCCTTTCTTTTCTTTGCTAATCACAAGCACTAATCATAAACTTTCCTTGAATTGAGCTTCTTTCAATGCATGCTTCCTTTTTCGAACTTTTAAATACTTGAGCATTTTGTTGTTGCTTTGCTCATTTTCTTGTTTTGAGGTTACATGTTCATTCTTGTTTGTGCTCTTTTTTCATCATTTTTCTTGCTTGTTTACCATTTCTTTTTCTTCTCTTATTATTCAATCAATCCTTTTATAAACCAAATCTCCTCAATCACTCATACAAAAGGGTAAATATATAAGGCTCATGTGGGTAATTAAGGCGTGTAATGTGCTTATATCACAATAAATAGGCTTAAAGGCTCAAAGTGGTTGACTAGGGATGATGTTCATGGTATGGAAATATTTGGCATTGACTATTAATGACAAGGATGACCTTAGATCATATCACTAATCTCCACAAATTGGGCTCGTTCCTATAGTCTTTGAGCAAGTTCTAGCTTATCAAACATAACTGATCCACTCATGAAGAAATCCATTTATGCATGGTTGAGGCTCAAATTCTCACAAGCTTATGCATTGGACCTTAAAGAACTTAATACACCACATTCATCTCAAAATTAAACAAGTTAAATAAAACATGTCACAATTTCAAAGCATAGAGATTCTTAATCATAACTTGTCATCACTTATCACCACAACGTATCATCATTCACATTCAAAAATGACTCACAACATCCCAAAACAAACCACCAAATCAAACCCTAAACAAAAATAAGAAACACAAAACACATAAGAAAAGACTCATCAAACAAGACACAAACACAAACAAATAACATGCAAAAACAACAAAACCATCCATCAATAAAAAATGAAGCACAAATTCATAACATCCATAATCAAGTAAGCTCACAATCATCCCCATCTTTGATTTAAAAGGAAATCCTAAATTACGAAAGTAAACTTCCCACAAACATAACAAATGAAGTAACATGCTAATCACATCAATCCAAATCAAATCAAATTATGCTAAGCACATAGAAGAGGTAGGGTGTAGAATGAACTCCCTCAATTGGTATTTGGCAGTAGAAGTTGTTAGCTCCGAGCTCAATTTGTGCTTCCAATAGCCTTCATACATGCTCAACAAAACCATTAGCTCAACAATTTCATTAAATATGGACTATCATGCACTTCAATCACCACCAATCTAACCAAAATCATACCAAACTCATGAGAAAAATTCAAAATTAGCTCAAAAATACAAAAAAGTATATGCTTTCAAGACAAAGTATGTCACACCACACCATATCCCCCCCAACTTAAATTGAAACAAGAGTTTCGAGTTAAGTTTGCAAAAAGTAGTGTGACGTATCTACACACTTTAAATCAAGCACCATTCGAATTCGTATCTTCAACATGCATCTTCCTCACGAGTACAATCAACCTACATGACCAAAATTACAAAACAATATCAAATCCACAATCCTTATTGAAAACACTAAATAAAGCAATAAAGATAATGATGGGTTGCCTCCCATCTAGCGCTAAGTTTAACGTCTTCAAGCCGGACAATAATATTTAGCTCATGGTGGTCTTGAATAGTCCTTAGGCACTATCATAGGTTTTTTCTTGAAGTAGTGCCTTGTGCTCTCTTGTTCAACCACAAGAACATTTTCCTTCTTGTTAAATAGCTCAAGCAATTGTTCTCCGAATGCGTTCTTCACAAGGAATGACCCTTTCCACTTGTTCCACTTTTTCCATGGGGCTTTATATAAATTTTGAACTTCAACTACATCCCCTGGTAAGAATTCGGGCATTGACAAGTGTTGGTGCCCTCTTGCAACTTTTTTCCTACAATCACCAAACAAATTTTTGTCAATAAAATCATGGAAGTTCTTAAGAGAATTTGAAATTTCAATAAAATGAGAAGGTTTTGGCTTGTGTGAAGTAGAGTTTGTGATCTTAGTTTCTGGAGGCTTCTTTTCTTCCATAAGGACATGAATCTCTTCTTGGTTTCGAATCTTGACTTTCTCTACCATTTCTTCAAGAGACTCGACAAATCTATCGAATTCCCCCTTCAACTCTTCTTTCAACTCTTTAGCTTTCACCCACTTGGGAACTCTTTCTCTCTTTCCTTCATAACCTTATCAACCCCCAAACTATCCTCTTTTCTAGCCTTAACGACCATGCATTCGCTCTTTGTTCCGGAGGTAGAAGGCTTGTTATTTTCTTCTTGAAGTCTCTCCACGATGAACACAACTTGACTTACTTGGTGCTCCAATGAATTCAATTTAGCATTGAATGCTACCATTGTATTCATCATCATTTTACAAAAGTTTTCGATTCTATCAATCCATGCTTGATTAGACTTCCTCCCCTCTTCTAAGTGATACATAAGCATTTCAAACAACTTTTCTCCAAGCATCGCTATGTGGTCAGTTTGGGTGGAATAAGAGGTGTTGGAGTCTTGAAAATTTCCCCATAGTTATTGTTGATTTCCTTCTTGATTTCTAGAATTTTTTTTTTGAAAAATATCTTCCACACCTTTATAATATACTTGTTGATACATTTGATGAGGAACTCCAAAATTATCATAACTTTGTTGTTGGAATTGCATATTAGGAAGTTGTACTTCATAATCCGATTGCAAATTAGGCTCACAATTTGGCATTTGAAATCCTTGAAAATTTCTTGTGTGTTCATAGCGGAATGCACACTTCTATTCACCATATCTCAAAGAATATCCATGTAGCTCATATTTTTGGGCTTGTTCTCCTTCTTCTTCCTTCTCAAGGCATGCACCTATAAGAAGGAGAAAAATTTGAACAAAATTTTCCAAAGCAAATAAAAGATGCAAAAATTAAAAAAAATGTCCTTATTAAGACCACTCAAAACAATCATTCATCAAACTACTAGCGACCGTTACATCCCCGAAAACGTCGTCATTTGATTGTCGTATACAGTCGGGATGACCAATTAAAGAATTTATCAAACCACAGGGAGAAATGTATTAGAGTTTAAGCGATCTCAAGTTTATCGTGATTTTATAAGGACGACGGAATGGGATGGATAGCCTGCAAATAAATACAATTGAACTAATGCAAGAAATAAATAAATGAATGCGAGAATAAATGGGTTCCAAATGATGTAAGGATGAGATTAACAACAATCATGACATATATAATTAAGTAATTATGCAATTAATTCTAATTTCTCATGGACAAGGCATAGAAGCGATCACTAATTCCACCTAAACTCTCTCTTGAGATGGATAGGATGTAGACCCTCAACAAGACTCCCAAAAGCACTTAAGATCGATACCTTAGCGAACACCTCCCACTAGGTAATAATTACTCTACGAGTTCTCTAATTAGGTACTACATCATAGGTAATATTCTCTTTTAAGGTACTATGAATTCACTAATGGTTTCGGTCCTCTCATCTAATCAACAAATCTCTCGATTAAGCCAGTTAAATGTTCTATGAAAGGATTCTCAATATAGAAGGATATCTCTATCTCATTCTAAATTAATAGACATGAAGTGTATGATGAAATGATTCAATGAACTATCCTAAACACATAATTGATTTCTCAATCTAATCACATGCCCATGACAATTAATCACACATATCATCATATAAATTAAGCAATGAACAATCAATGGTAGAAATAACACAAAGCCAATTCAAGATTAAAATCAATTTGCATAAAAACTAAATTATCCAACACCAATCATGGAGTTAATCTCACAAAGGAGATTAGTCTATCATAGTCTTAGAGAAATCAACATAGAAAATTGAATCCACAAATCCCATGATAAATCTATAAAAAATTTCAGAAGAATTAGAATTAGATTTCCCCCTTTGAAGGTCTTCAATGGAGATCTCCTTCTTCTTCTTGTGATCTTCACTCTCCCTTGCTTTCTTGATCACTTGGATGGTGGATTTGATGGAGGGGATCAAGTGTAGATGGATAGATGGTGAATGGATGAAGATGATGGTGTGGAATGGAGGATTTGGTGTGTGATCTATGTGAATCCTTGTGGAATCTTTCCAATCTCTCTTCAAATGTTGAACTCGAGGTTATTTATACCCTCTCCAAGTTGGGCCACGAATTTAACTTCAAATGGCTTTTTACACACACTTACATACATTGGCAGGTGAAAATCTAGATTTTTGGCCCAAAAACATACTACTCGAGTTGGCCTTACCCAACTCGAGTTGCAAGTCAAGTCGAGTTACGTTGTGTGTAACTATAGTTGAAGTAGCTCGACTCGTGTTGGCAACTCGTGCACTCGTGCTATTCGGTTGTGTTGTGAGACTCTGAAAGTTTTCCTATCTTCGGAATGCAGCTCGACTCGAGTTGTAAGTCGAGTAGCGACTTGATAACTCGAGTTGGCTCACTGTACATTTTTGAACGCTGCACTGCTCCTTACTCGACTCGAGTTGCAAGTCGAGTTGGACCTTGTAACTCAAGTAATCTCTCTGGACAATTTCAGGACCCCAACTAGACTCGAGTTGCAAGTCGAGTTGGATCTTGCAACTCGAGTTGGATCATTTCAGTCCGTTTCTTGCTTGTTTCAGCTCCCATTTCTGTTTTTGCTCTGTTTTTACCTATTTTATATACGTTTAAACTCATTCTCACACATTTCCATGAAAACACTTTACACACCAAATAATACATAAAAGATGGATAAAATACTATGAAAACGGACATAAAAAGACATTAAAATCTAGATTAAAATATCACTCATCATAGTCCACACCACCACTACACCAGATTAAGACACGTATACCCACCGCGTCCCTTCGTCCATCCACCTGTCTCACTTTCACATCTGCTGCCCTTTCTTTCCTTTGCTCTTTGAGCCGTTTTTACTTTTCTACACCCGTCGAGTCTGAAGGTGAGAAATTTATTGCTCTTTCTCATCCTTTCTCTTTAACTCCACCGAACCCCGCCTCCCCGCTCTACCCATCTTTCGTCTTCGTTGTGTGGTTGCTTCCCACCTTTCCCCTACCTTCTGATGCTGTTGCGGTACTTCTATTCAAGCTCGAGCAAACTCTCCCCCAATTGGAGAAAAATAAACCCTAGGGTCCCATTTTAGGTAGCCGCCTCCATCGCCGAAGGTCTGTTTGACGTTATTAACAGCCATGGCCCTCTATCCAACGGGAACGCTTGGAATCTCTCCAAGGTATGTTTCTATTCTCTGATTATTGCATTCCTGATTGAGAGAATGAATGATAATCTGTTGGTAATAGCTAGGATTTACTTTCTCACTTCTTAGATTTGTTCTGCTGCAAGTGATATTACAAAATAATTATGGGAATGAGTTGGAAGTTAAAATGATCTGAACTTTAGATTCTGTTTGTGTGTTGAATTTAGAGACTTATTTTTTGTGAAGATTTATAATAAGCTAAATACTCTCTCTACTGGGGCCGAACCAGAGCTGATATGCGATTTTAACAAATTTTAACCTTGTACGTCCTGTGGTTTTTCTTAGGTTTTATTACATAATTTTCCTTTATTTTTTTTATCAATACAATTAAAGTATCAAAGTTTAATGAATCTCTTTGATAGGCGTCGTGTTCTCCTCTCCCTTGCGCGACCATGTAAATTTATCATTCCACCTCATTTTGTGTTTACATTTTTCAGAAAACTAATTCTTTTACTCGACTTCCTCTGTTTGGACCAGTGCTACACCCCTTTCCCTTTGATTTTTTCATTATCAAGCTCCATTGGTTAATTATGGTACGCTTCTTGATGGATTGTATACTAAAAGTCTAGTTTTTTGTATGAACAATGTTATAACAATTAATTTGAAATGAGAATCATATGATCAAATGATTGCGTCTTATAATTTATTTATATGCACGATGAAATAGTCCACTTACTTTATACTGTAGATAATATGTTGTGCGACAACACGCGGAAGATCATATTATCGGTTTCCTTATAAAGTATAAACAGATGCTCACAACTGAGATAGATGGGGACTCTCTATCGGGATGGTTGTAGTGTGGTTTAGTATTAGCTTATCTTGGCTATAGAATCATATTGGTGCACTTATGTGTATTGAGCAGGACCGCTTGAGATCGTTCGACTTATACTGACTTATAGGAAAACTTGATCTCAGTTATTATGGAAGTTCGTGCTCTTAATCCCTATACAATAACCTCGAAACGTAGGGCAGTATGTATTTCTTTGATTCATCAATGAGTGAGATTTACATGTAATTAAATCAACAAACTCGGTGAGTTGGGAAGTAATGTTGTCTCTATGGTGTGCTGTTGATTGTAGAAGGAATCCGTGTCCATCATAGGTTGATGATGTCCCCTTGAGGAGCTCATAAGGATTATCATGTAAACCCTGCAGGTAGAATTTATTCCGGCATGATAATGAGGTTGAGTGGTACTACTCTTAGATGAGATATTAAGTAATTGAGTTGTCAGTAACTTAAATTAATTAATGGACATTGTATATCTTAAACATGGGGAGACAAACGAGCTCATAATAAGAAGGAGCCCAAAACGTAATTTTGGAATTGGAAAGGCAGTGCAGTAATAATATTTTAATGGAATATATTATTATTATTGGACTTAAGTATAAGCTTTGGGCAAAGCTTGGATACTTAAGCCCAATGTAGGCCCAACTCAATTTCTCCTCCTGGTCCCTACTGTAGCCCATGTATATAAGTCACCTCAGCTTATCTGGAACCCTAATCTAATCTAATTCATTATTCACGTGTGATGAGGGTTGAGAGCAGATTGAGGAGGTCTCGTAGATCGTCGCCCATACGACGTCGAGATCGGACTTGGGACATATGGCAGAAGATCAGAAGGTAGTTTGCTGCTGCTGTCCGCCATCTTGCGAAATTTATATAAAATCTCACAGTAATTAGTTTTCAATGATCAATATACTGACGGAAAGCTGTTGAAGAGAGGATTGTCTGAGCACAAAGATTATTCAATTCCGATATCAGATGAGGAAGTTATGGCCATTCTCGTGGGACTGCATAATCTGTCAGCGAGAATCCTTTATCTTCTACATACCTTGGTGAACGGTAATCGTTTCTATGATTTATTGCTTCCGCTGATATTAGAAACATATGGATCCCAAATGGGTCATGTTAACCAAATGATCCAAATGCCAACAATTGGCATCAGAGCTTCGGTTTCGTGGTGAAGCGTGACACGTTAAGCTAGGGTTTATGTGATTAATTTTTCGAAATTAGGATCGCATGTTTAGGGTTTTGGTTTTACTGTGCAAACCACGAATAACCCTATGTGAAATATCCTTTATATCATATCTGTTCGTCGATGGTTGTGTGTGAGAGGATTCGACGAAAACTGTTCGTCAATTTCACATGGAAGGAAGATATTGAGAGAAAATCCAGCGCAGTGATATTGCAGAGGCAATAGCCGGAGTTTCAACCATCGGATCAAGCTGAATTTTGGTTAGCACGTTCAGATTTTGTGGATGTACATTCTGAACGGTAAAGATCGTATTTTAAGATTTGTGTTGTCGGGAATACGCCAAAAACAGAAGCAGGTTTTTGGGCGATTCTGTTATGCGCAGTCGAGGGAAAAGAGCCGTTTCTCCCAAACTAACCGTTGGATCGACCTGTAATTTGGACAGCATGTTCAGAACTCACAGGAGTACATTTTGGACGGTTGAGATTGGACTCCCTAGTTCCTACAGTTGCGAACCCCGAACGACAGTTGGTGTAGTTTGATGTTGCCCGTTGGGCTGCACTTGGTACCGTGCAAGTAGGTCCTTGGACGAGCGACAGTTCGAGCGGATTTGCATCAGGTTCGATTGGTCTGCATCAGGTTCGATCGATGCTGCACCAGATTCAAACGGATTCACATCAGGTTCAATTGGTCTGCATCAGGTTCGATCGATGCTGCACTAGGTTCGAGCAGATTCACATCAGGTTCGATTGGTCTACATCAGGTTCGATCAATGATGCACCAGGTTCGAGCGGATTCACATCAGGTTCGATTGGTCTGCATCAGGTTCGATCGACTCTGCACTAGGTTCGAGCGGGTTTGCATCAAGTTCGACTGGTCTGCATCAGATTCTGTGTGAGTCTTCACAATATGATCGGGCAGGGTGCCGGAGTGGTGGAGCAGACTGCAGGGAGGTCGATCCCCGTCGCAGTTATCCGCATTCGTGATTGGTGGCGAACAATCGAATTCGCTGTTATATAACTCTTATAATTGATTTATTAATTGATTATTGTTATATATGTATGCATGATTATCTATGATTTATTGCCTTAAATAGAAGCATGCTAGATTGCGTATTATATTTGGTATATTATATGCATGTATGTTGGAGTGTTGATCAAGTCAACTTATTTTTGGCAATTTATTTCCTTATATATAACTTCTATAATTGTTTTATTGGTCAATTATTGTTATATATTTGGAAGTATGAGCATGCTAGGTTGCGTATATTATTCTGAATATTATATGCATGTAAAAACCCTTGGCTTTAAATAACTAAGTGGGAGAGGGGTTTGGTAATTAATTCCCGCGGCCTCCATTATTGGTTTGTTAGCAATGTGAATAAACTTGCGCGTCGGCATTAGAGCCTTCCTCCCCATCGGATGAGTTTATTCATGGATATTACTGGAACAGGCTTCTTTAAAATTATGTTTGTAATGTGATGTACATGAACTTGCGTGTTGGCATAGACCTTCCTCCCTATCGGATGAGTTCATGTGCGGATCACTGTACAGACTTATAATTGATGACTGTAGGAAGTTATCTAAGCGCGTGTGTACTTCTCCATCTGTAAGGCACATAAGCTTGCGCAATGGACTTGGGGTCAAATAATGGTGTACACTTAGGTGTAAATAATAAGTATCCTCCCCATCGGAGTCACTGCTTTTATTTACATGGCTAAAGAGGAACCGACTATTAATTATTTTGTCATAAAGTTAGGTTGACAAATGAAATTAATGGGTAAAACCTTCTCTTGTAAATGTTCGGGTTTGTAAACGTCCACACTATCGTGGCTTGCAAACTCACGGTGCTTGAGATGTCGGTGAATTTATATTTTATATTGTTTTGAGGAAATCAATATAAATGGATAAATTCGAAGATTTGATCGGTGTATTTTTTTTATGATTCTTTGAATTTCAAATAGTTTTATTTCACTTATGGTTGACTAAGAGAAATTATATTTACTGGTCCAAAATTAGATGATTAGAAAAGAATCTTGGATTCTAATTTTACTGCTTAAGAAATACATGTGTGTTCTCACAAAAGACTTATCATGATGCATATTAAAGTCTCTGGTGAAGAGATAAGAGATTCATAGAAATATGATGGTCTCATGTAACTCTTCGGATACTTGAGTAAGTTAAAAGGCGGTAAGTCATGATTGAATTTGATGAATGAATTGGAAATACATGGAATAGAAGTTGAAGGGGAAACCTAAGTCAATTTTATTCTTCATGTTTGCCTAAATGTTTTAAGCAAGTTCCACCTGAATTACAAAGAGGTTGTATATGGTGGGGAATTTCTGACAAAACATGTGGCAAAGGAAATCCATTTTCATCGAGATGTGAACAAAGTTAGTATCTCATTCACTAGTTGTTGAAGCATGAATATTGATGGCATCTACTGACACGTTGTGTGTAGATACCGGAATCACTAAAAGCGTGTAACTTAGTGATGATGAGATTATTATGGACATGGTTAATACTACGAGAGTAGTGGCTGTTGCAGTGGAAGTTGTTTATTTATCTTACGATATGAATAGACGTTTGATTATGAGAAATTGTCTACGTTTTCATAGAAAGAATTTTATTTCAGTTTCTATTCATTTACGGATAGATACTCCATTTCATTTAAATGACATGGTCATAGTAATGAAGGATGGAGCTATAATCTGTTAAGGTACGTTATTGATAATTTGTATACTCTTAAATCATGTATATTCCACAGATGCAACAAATAATTTTTAATAATGCATCTTCTGATCTTAGTAAGAGAAAGGAACCTTCGGAGATGAACTAAACATGCATTTGGCGTCTAAGACTAGATCATTTTACTTGAGTAGGACTCAAAAGTTGATAGCAGATGGACCGTAAGGTTTATCTGAAGTGAAAACTATCGGACTTGCGAGTCTTACTTAGAAGTAAAAATGATTAATTACCTTTTCAAGGTAAAAGGGTGTAGAGCCAAAGATATATATGTTGGAATTGGTTCATTCTGATTCAAGCGGACCTAATATTATCCAGGCAAGAGGTGGTAATGAATAATCGAAGATTATTCTAGATACCGATATATTTATTTGATGCACTGCATGTCTAAGTTCTTTGATTTATTCAAGAATTGCAAGGTTGGTACAGTAAAGCATCATGGAAAATATATCAAGTAATAACGATTTAATCGTCATTACGAGTACCTCTTAGGATAATTAGGAGCTATTAATCAGAGGTTAAGATTAAATATCAAGTGGTCTACACCGGGCAAGCCCCAGCTGAATGGTGTGGTGGATAGAAGGAATAAGACTCTTATGGTAATGATTAGATGGATGATGAATTATTTGGAATTACTTAATTCATTTTATGGATAAGCCCTAGAAATAGTAATTCATTTGAATGTTTGTCTGTTTGTAAGATATGCTATAAAAATGAAGGTGATTTATTTAGTCTAAAAGATCGAAGGGTGATTGTTAACACAAACACTAGATTTTTGGAAAGGGACTATGTAATAAATCACATACCCATTTATAAGTTGTCCTAAAGGATGTGAGAAGAAAACACAAAGTATTAGTACCAATTGTGCAAGAGGATATACCACAAGGTAAACTGCAACGCATGTCACGTCTGATACACAATTGCATGTAATGCCTTGTCGTAGTGGGAGGGATGTTCGACAACCTGTTTAATACATGTTTTGAGAAAGTCGTAAGACTTAATCTCTAGTAAACATGGATTGAACCCACGGATACGACGAAGCACTACAAGATCGAAATGCGATATCTTAGCTAGTGCAATGATGTTGAAATAGAATTGATGAATTCTAAATTAAATCTGGGAGCTTGTAAGACCACTAAATGGTGTAAAAGCCATTGGAAGTGGTCATACAAAATAAAAGAGGATCATATGGTAAGGTAAAAACCTTGGAAGCAAAGCTTGTTGCGAAAAAGGTATACTCAGAAAGAAAGGGTTCGATTATGAGATAACCTGTTCCCTGGTAGCTATGCCTAAGTTGATCTAGACTCTTTTATTTGTTGCTACTCATATGAAATATGAGGGATAGCAAATAGATATCGAGATAGCTTTCCTGATTGGAAGTCTTAAGGGAAACATCTATGTGAAGCAACCAGAGTGATTCATTGCAAAGAGCTAAGAGTATTTTGATATTAAGCTTAAAAGTGTCCATCAATGGACTAAAGCAAGCTTCAAAATCATGAAACATCCGTTTTGATGAAGAAATCCAGTGATATGGATTTCATCAATCTCGGATTTGTCTTGTGTATTGAAAAGAGTGACGGAAATGTGGTGGTATTTCGTGTACTATACGTCGATAGTATCTTGCTCATTGGAGACAATGAAATAGTATTGTCGGGCGTATGGGTATGGTTGATAAAGCGGTATGATATGAAGGACTTAAGAGGAGCAAAAATATCCTTTTGATCACGGTAATACAGATTACAAGAAAGGATGTTATGCTTATCTCAAACTTCATAAGATGATACGATCCTTACTTATTTTAGCATGTGAATTTATCTAAGTGAATGTGTCTTGTGACACAAAAGTAGATAAAGAAGATGAAAGCGGTTCCTTATGCTTCAGCAAATGAGGAAGCTTAATCTAAGGAATGCTATGCACGAGATTGGATAACTGTTTTGCCGATGGCATGAACAGTGGGTATCAACGTAACCCGGAACAAGAATGATGAATTGTGGTAAGACATATATGAAGTGCCTGAGAAGGACTGGAAATTATATGTAGGCTTACAGGGCAGATTCACTGCTTCTTGTGGAATATGTAGATTCATATTTTTTAGTCAGATTGGACGGCAGTAAATCCACCTCAAGGTTATGTGTTTAATTTTAAGAAGTTGAGTCATAGTGTGGAGGAGTGTTATATAGAAATATATTTCAGACTCCGGATTCCATCATGGAAAGATGATAAATTGCAGCCTATGAGGCAGCCAAAGTATCTGTATGACTCTAGAAACTTCATGATGGACTTTGATATGATTCTAAGTTTGCCCAAGATTATCACAATGTATATTGGTGATATTGGTGCAGTTGCAAACTTGAAGGAATCACAAGTCCATAAGGAAATTAAACACATGGAGCGCGAGTACCACCTGTTACGAGAAATCGTATGATGAGGGGAAGGTTGTTGTCACCTAGATTGCATCGGATGATAACCTAGTAAATCCATTTACAAGGAGCTTAAAGCGAGAGCTTTTGATGGTCGTGTAGTGGGAGTGGAAATCAGATGTATGGCAAAAGACATGACAGCATAGTCTTTTAGTATAAGTGGGAGATTGTTGGATTGTATACTAAAAGTCTAGCTTTTTGTATGAACAATGTTATAACAATTAATTTGAAATGAAAATCATATGTTCAAATGATTGCGTCTTATAATTTATTTATATGCACGATGCAATAGTCCACTTACTTTATACTGTAGATAATATGTTGTGCGACAACACGCGAAAGATCATATTATCGGTTTCCTTATAAAGTATAAACAGATGCTCACAACTGAGATAGACGGGGACTCTCTATCGGGATGGTTGTAGTGTAGTTTGGTATTAGCTTGTCTTGACTATATAATTACATTAGTGCACTTGTGTGTATTAAGCAGGACCGCTTGAGATCGTTCGACTTATACTGACTTATAGGAGAACTTGATCTCTGTTATTATGGAAGTTCGTGCTCTTAATCCCTATACAATAACCTCGACACGTAAGGCAGTATGTATTTCTTTGATTCATCAATGGGTGAGATTTACATATAATTAAATCAACAAACTCGATGAGTTGGGAAGTAGTGCTGTCTCTATGGTGTGCTGTTGATTGTAGAAGGAATCCATGTCCGTCATAGGTTGATGATGTCCCCTTGAGGAGCTCATAAGAATTATCATGTAAATCCTGCAGGTGGAATTTATTCCGGCATGATAATGAGGTTGAGTGGTACTACTCTTAGATGAGATATTAATTAATTGAGTTGTCAGTAACTTAAATTAATTAATGGACATTGTATATCTTAAACATGGGGAGACTAACGGGCTCATAATAAGACGGAGCCCAAAACGTAATTTTGGGATTGGAAAGGCAGTGCAGTAATAATATTTTAATGGAATATATTATTATTATTATTGGACTTAAGTATAAGCTTTGGGCAAAGGTTGGATACTTAAGCCCAATGGAGGACCAACCCAATTTCTCCTCCTGGTCCCTACTGTAGCCCATGTATATAAGTCAACTCAGCTTATCTGGAACCCTAATCTAATCTAATTCATTATTCACGTGTGATGAGGGTTGAGAGCAGATTGAGGAGGTCTCGTAGATCGTCGCCCACACGACGTCGAGATCGGACTTGGGACATACGGCAGAAGATCAGAAGGTAGTTTGCTGCTGCTGTCCATCACTTTGCGAAATTTATATAAAATTTCCCAATGATCAAAATTCGATGATCAATATACTGACGGAAAGCTGTTGAAGAGAGGATCGTCTGAGCACAAAGATCATTCAATTCCGACATCAGACGTGGAAGTTATGGCCATTCTCGTGGGACTGCACAATCTGTCAGCGAGAATCCTTTATCTTCTACATACCTTAGTGAACGGTAATCGTTTCTATGATTTATTACTTCCGCTGATATTAAAAACGTATGGATCCCTAACGGGTCACGTTAACCAAACGATCCAAGCGCCAACACTTCTATGTGAATTGCTACAATCTAATCTTGACAGTGTTTCATTACGAATTCAACCTTATATACTGTTTTTAAATATAACCCTAGCAACTTATCCGTTCAAGTTAGGATTATTCATAGCTCCTAATGCAAAGTGCATGCATGAATGATGCTCTCAAGTTTTCTGAAATATAGACATCAAAAGAGTTTGGGGGTGATCACTATTTTCTTTTACCCTCAAGTATAAGGGATCGATTGTAGTGCGCGTGATCAAGTAAAATATCGTTCCCAAGAGATAGTTATAAATTTAATAAATAATTCTATTAATAATAATTCAATTGCAAGAAAAATCTGGGGATTTTTGAAGGTATGATTAATTAAATTAATAAAACTGAATTAAAATAATTAAACTAAGCAAATAAAATAAATCACGCAGATAAAACGATTTAGAATTCAAGAATGGAGAATTGGTAATGCTCGAGCAAATAGCTTAACTATATGACTAATTTATCTAGACCCAAATTAATTACTTGCAGACGTTTATAAGAGGATCACTAAGCCTAGTTAAATCACCTTGATCGGGTAGGATCTAAACTTATAATGAGCTGAAAATCCTAGGATCAATAAGGAAATTAATTCTCTCTCCCTCTATAGGTACTTCATGTTAAATTCCATTAAAGGATAGAGCACTAGACTTCCCATTCTAGGTACGTGATTGTTAACCACTTTTGTGTCCTTACTAATCACCTAATAATGATGTTTTACCAAGTAATTAGTATTCCAAATTGATTGTCTAACACTCTTAGTTCAATCCCCTAAGACTGTCACAAAGTAATTAATATTCTAAATTGATTGTCTAACACTCTTAGGTATTATAGGTCAATCCCCTAAAACTGTCACAGGAAACAACAATTATTATGTAGAAAATAGAGAATCCTAATAACTATCAATCAGTGATACCGTCAAAAATAATTAAAGGAATCAAAACTCAAAATAAAATAATATGAAGTCTCAAAATATCCTCTTCAATAAGGAAATAAACAATCTGCAGTATAATCAATTCCAAGTGTAGGGCAATTAAATCACATAGTCAAAACTGTATTAACACCCTAACATTACCAACAAAGAAGCTTAGTCCATGAATTTACGAGGGCAAATCACAAAGATGTAATAAATCATAACCATTGTTCTAAAACAACAAAGATAAATAACTGAAAAATAAAGAACTCTTATGAAGGACTCCAATTCTTCAATCACGATCTCCGGAATCTCGTCTCCAATTGATGAATGATGAAAGGGTGAAGGATGGAAAAAGTGGTGCGGCGCTGTGCGATTTTTGGCGAGAGGAGTCGTTATTTTTCTTCGGCGTCCTCCAGTAGCAACGTCTGTTCTGTCCTTTTATAACAGAGGATGAGGCGTGAGTAAGATACCAAACCATGGGCTGCAATTGGGCTTTTTTAAATGCCTTTGGCATGTCATCTATCTACCTACACGGGCCCACAAGATTGGAGTTTGGCCTGCAAGCTTTGACTACCCACAAATCCACACACATGTTAATTGATTTAATATATTATACATGACCCACTTGAGCAGCATGAATAACATGAATTCCTGGATCATTCATTGACGTGGCATTTGATTGATCATCCCCAACTCAATTAAACATTCTGGGCCCACTTGATTTTCAATTAATCACCAAACAGAATGCATAAGTTAGTGGATGAGTGCACATAGGTTGGGTTCGCATGTGGGATGAGTATTAGGCTTCACATGATAGGCTAAATTTCGAAATTTTCATCTTCCTTTGCGCAGCCTCACCAATTAATTCATAACTTCCTCATTTGAATTTCGATTGAGATGATTCTTGTGGTCACGCGTTCCTTTCTTCCGTGGCTTTCCAACAATATCTCACACGGCCAGTTTCATCTTCCACACAAATACAGAAAAATTATGGAAAATGCTCCTCTGTTTTTGCACAAATTCACTTTTCTCCCCAACTTTATATTTTTATCCCTTTTTCCTATCAAAACACAACTAAATAACTCTCAAGCACCTTTTAGTCAATAATAATTAGAAGTAATAAGATTTGTGCAAATAATATCAATTATCCACTCAAAGAGGTATCAAATTAAACTCAAAAGTACATGAATTTCCACTCTCATCAGGGGGATGTAACCTTAATTAAAAAATTTAATGAAGAATTACATTCCATTATCACATGAATTCATGTTGCTCACTAAGAGGATAATCACAACTCTAACCCATGTACTAAGGCAGCTAACATTTTAGGAAAAAAACAGAATTTAAAAAAAAGGAACTCTACGAAGAACAACAACTACATCATTGCTCAGAAATGAATTCTTTTAACTTGCACCCATGTAAAAGGGAAGATGGTCGAAGCATGCCTTTTTTTTAATCAATCTTGAATCTTTAGAGAACGGAGTATAACCTTACAACTTTTTATCTTGAGGCCATGGATAATGTATGGTTTATTAGCAAGTAATAATGGTTAATGTGTCATTAGTGAACTGTTCAATCTTAATATACCATAGAAAACCCTCCACAAATATATCTTGTCTGCATAGTTCTCTCCCACATTAAGAACAATGCCTTATTTCTCAAAAACAAACTTGTAGTTTTCCACCTTACTTTAGGGAGTAAAAGTAAATACATTCCAACTCCCACTGTATTCTTTTTGTTCCTTTGACTCAATACTTTCAAGGTTCTTATTTGATTTCGAAGAACCTCAATTCTTTGATAGTATATGAATAGACTAACATGGAAGTGATTTACGTTTACTCAGTTTGTGAACTTTGATACACATAGAAGTTATATAGATTCTTGATGGATAATACGCTTCATGATCTTCACTCTAACTGGCTTTTCGAATTTTTGCAGTTCATATCTTTGTGAGAAGAAGTGGTGGCATTCAGTGTGACCATTCATCTTAGATTGCAGAAGATGCTGAGATACAGAGAAACTGTTTATTATGTCAGCTGGTGCAACTGTTAGGAAGGCGTAGGTGTTACTTGGTAAGAAAAATTATATGAGAGAGAAATTATGAAGAAATTAAACTTGAGCACTCTCTTGCATGATTGATAACTAATCATCCTGAAAATTTTAAAAAATATATAGTACAAAATGATGTACCGTTATTAATTAAAGTGTATATCTTTTAGAACAAAACAATGTACCCTTACTAATAATACTAAATTCTAAAGGCGTACGGTATGCATCCAAGGGCACGCAAGACTAACTCTTTAATTAAAATCGTATATTTAATTAAAGCAAAAACTTGTGAGCACCCGGGCGCACGGGTCACACATAATTTAAGTATATACTCATTCTTTATAACAAAACAATGTACCCTTACCCACAATACTAAATTTTAAAAGTGCACGGTGTGCATTTGAGGACACACAAGACCAACTCTTTAATTAAAGTCGTAGAAATCATGAATTAATTTATGCAATACCACAAACTCCAAAAGCGAGGGTTACTCCTTCACTTACAAAAATGGAAAAAAAAATCAAAAATAGAAACAAGTGTTGCTGATGAGTTGGAAAAAGTTAAAAATGGAGAAACTCCAAAAGCGAGGGTTACTCCTTCACTCAATACTTTCAAGGTTCTTATTTGATTTAGAAGAACCTCAACTCTTTGATAGTATATGAACAGACTAACATGGAAGTGAATTACGTTTACTCTGTTTGTGAACTTTGATATCACATAGAAGTTATATTCTCAGTTGTGCACTAGATTCTTGATGGATAATATGCTTCATGATCTTCTGATAGAGTGAAGACCGAGAGTTGCCAATAGGATAACTATGGAATATGGTAGATCCTCAAAAGAGGCCCCAGAGATGAATCTCTACCACAACTAGGGTTGTAAAATACACAATGACATCGATAAACTAGGTTAGGTGATAGAACAACTATTTAAATAAGTTTAAGGCCCAACAACAAAGCCCATAATTAATTGGGTATCAAAATAATAATAAGTTGTTCAAGTATGCCCATGGGTAGCATTGCAACGCTTGTAAACCCGCAAGATTGGAAGTACTATATCAACTGCTCCCTCTCCATAAACAGCCTTGTCCTCAAGGCTGAACTCTGGAAATTGACCCCTAAAATCCACCAAATCAATCCAATCATCATCCTCAACCCCTCACCCCAGCCAGCGAACCAACACTTGCTCCACCGATACCCCATTGCGGTCAATACTTCGGCGCTGCAGAACCTGCTCTGGTAGGAAGGGAACATCAGTGGACAGTAACTCCTCCAGTAGAGTGGGTGAAACTGTTGGATTGTATACTAAAATTCTACCTTTTTGTATGAACAATGCTTTGAAAATATTTGAAATGAGAATCATGTGATCAAACGTTTGCAATTAAGTTAGTGCAAAAGTCCATTTACTTTATACTATAGATAATGTGGTGTGCGGCGTCACACGGAAGATCATATTATCGGTTCCTTATAAAGTATAAACAGATATTCATAACAGAGATATACAGGGACTATCTATCGGTATGGTTGTAGTGTGATTTGACACTAGTCTGTCTTGACTATAAAATTATACTAGTGCGCTTTGTGTGTATTGAATAGGACCGCTGTTGAGATCGTTTGGTTTATACTGACTATGTAATAGAACTTGATCTCTGTTATTATGGATGTTCGTACTCTTAATCCCTATACTATAACCTCAACACGCAAGCCAGTATTTATTTCTTTAATTCATCAATGGGTGAAATTTAATAGTTAAATCAATATGCTCGGTGAGTTAGAAGATGGTGCTGTCTCTATGGTGTGCTGTTGATTATAAAAGGAATCCGTGTCCTAACGGAATTGATTGATAATGTCCCCTTGAGGAGCTCATAAGGATTATCATGTAAACTCTGCAGGTGGATTTATTCCATCATGATAATAATGTTGAGTGGTACTACTCTCGGTAAATATATTAATTAATGGAGTTGTCAGTAACTTAATTAATTAATGAGCATTGAATCTTAAACACGGGAAAATTTACGAGCTCATAATAAGGAGCCCATAAATGTAATTCGGGATTAGTGTGGCAGTACAATAATATTTCTTTAGTGGAATGATTTATTATTATTGGACTTAAGTATAAGTTTTGGGCTAAACTTGGATGTTTAAGCCCAATGGAGGCCCAAACCCTAATTTCTCCTCCTGGTCCCTGTTGTAGCCTATATAATAGTCAATCTCATCAATCTGGAATTTGAATCACATGCATAACACACGTGAAAGACAGATTAGGGTTGTATACTGAGTTTGTCTTGTAGATCGTTGCCCACACCAACATCAAGACGTGACTTAGGAATACAACAGAAGACCGGAAGGTCGTTTGCTGTTTCTGGCCGTCAATTTTACCGATTTTTTTAAAATCATGTGTAAGTCCAAACTACATGTTGATACACCATTGGAAAGCCAGTAAAGAGAGGATCGTTTTGGCGTATAGATCACTCAATTTTGACATCGGATGAGGGAGTTATGCCTAAAACCGAGAGGCTGCGCAGGCTGTCGTCAAGAATTCAACCTCTATATCAAACCTGGTGAAAGGTAATACGTTTCTATGATTCTTACTTCCGCTGATATAGAAACGCATGGAACCCTAATGGTTCACGTTAACCAAAAGATCCAAACGCCATCAGAAACAATGGTGTTTCCAACTGCTGGCTAAAGCAAGGATACATGGAACACAAGGTGAATCCGCGAACCAGTTGGTAGCCTAAGACGATAGGCCATAGGACCCACACGCCCTTCCACCTCAAACGGCCCAAAGAAACGAGGTGCTAAGTTGGCATTAGGAGCTCGAAACAAGGAGTGCTGTCTGTAGGGGCGAAATTTTAGGAAAACCATATCTCCACTTTTAAACTCAACATGTCTACGATGCTTGTTTGCCTGTTTCACCATTCGCTGTTGAGCCCGCTCCAAGTGAACTCTTAAATCACGCAATATCTCATCCCTTTCATGCAATGATTCTGCTAACACCCGGGCTCGGATCTCCCCTGGTAAAAATGGTATTATAGGTGGAGGAGGCCGTCCATACACTACTTCAAAGGGCGTTGTCCCTGCAGCCGATTGAAAACCTGTATTATAGCAAAATTCTGCCCATGATAACCAACGTCCCAATGAGCGCGATTTCTCCGACGCGAAGCAACGGAGGTAAGTTTCAACACAACGATTGAGTACCTCAGTTTGTCCATCAATCTCTGAGTGATATGCGGAGCTCATTCACAGTTTAGTGCCCAATGATTTAAACAACTCCTGCCAAAAAGAATTTAGGAACAAGGGATCTATATCTGAAATAACTGATGACGGAATGCCATGGAGACGAACAACTTCTTTGGTGAAAATATCTGACACTGTACGCGCTGTTTAAGGGTGTTTCAATCCTTAGAAGTGCCCATATTTGGGGAATCTATCAACCACCACCAATATACTATCAACGCCAATAGAGCGTGGCAACCCAGAAATAAAATCAATGCTTATGTCTTCCCAAATTCTGCTCGGAATTGGTAACGGAGAAAGTAAGCCTGCGGGTGACCTGGTATCGTATTTATTTTTTGACTCACGTTACATCCCGCCACAAATTCCAAAACAGTTTTCATCATACCTGGCCAATAGAGATTAGATGCAAGCCTTCCGTAAGTTCGATATGCACCGGAATGCCCCCTGATGGAGATGCGTGAAACTCCATCAAGAGTGTTGAGACCCAATTGGAAGAACGTGGTAGGACCAATAGCCCTTTGTAGTAAAGTATGCCTTGAGTAAATGAATAATGCTTTTGGCGCTTGTCGTCCTCCTTCAATTGCTTGAATGATTGAGGACAACTCGGGGTATACACGCATTGCCTCTTGCAAGGCCCTCCAATCCAGCCTTTGGGGAATGGAAATTGCAGCACATTCCATGTTGTCGTACACCCGTGATAAGGCATCAGCTGCCTTGTTTTTCGCCCCATCTTTATACATCACTGTGAAGTCATACCCGAATTGTTTGGCTGCCCAATTTTGTTGTGTTGGTGTTGTGAGCGGCTGAGTTAATAACTGTTGCAAACTGCGTTGATCCGTTCGTACCATAAATTTTCTACCCAATAGATACAGGCGCCAATGTTGGATTGCCAAGATCAAAGCCATTGATTCCTTTTCATATGCTGATTTTGAGAGTAGACGACCCATCAATTGTTTGCTAAAGAAGGCTATAGGCTGATTTTCTTGCATAATCACTACCCCCAATCCACGTCCTGAAGCATCGCATTCTATCACAAAAGATTTTGTGAAATCAGGCATTCGGAGCACTGGGCTGATGTCAAGGCAGATTTGAGAGTCCAAAAAGCCCTCTCAGCCTCTTCTGACCATTTCCACTTACTCAATTCGCTTTTCTTCAACAAAGCAGTGAGAGGAGCTGCAATTTTGCCATAATCACGGATGAAACGCCTATAATATCCCGTGAGACCAAGGAAACCCCGGAGGTTGCGAGGGTTCTTTGGTGTTGGCCATGAGAGAACAGCGGCCACCTTGTTTGGATCTATTCAAACACCATCCGCAGAGGCGATGTGTCCCAAATACTCCACTTGAGTGGCACCTATCATACATTTCTTGGGATTAATGTACAGTGAGAGAGTATGAAGAATTTGAAGTACCTGGCGTAGATGGAGCATGTGCTTCGACCAATAACGACTGTAAATAAGTATATCGTCGAAGAAAACCAACACAAAACACCGCAGATGAGGCCGAAATATATCATTCATAAGGCTCTGGAAGGTTGCCGGGGCATTAGTAAGACCAAAGGGCATCACAAGAAACTCGTAATGTCCAGAATGAGTACGAAAAGCTGTTTTATGAATATCTTCTTGTGCCACACGAATTTGGTGATATCCTGCACGAAGATCAAGCTTGGAGAAGAACCGGGCCCCATGTAATTCATCCAATAATTCTTGAATTACAGGAATTGGGTATTTAAAAGTCAGGAATCGTTACCTTGTTCAGGGCTCTGTAATTAACACAAAATCGCCATGAACCATCTTTTTTCTTCACCAACAGTACCGGGCTAGAGAAAGGGCTTGAGCTGGGCTGAATGATACCAGGTGCCAACATCTCCTCTACTAGTTTCTCCATTTCATTCTTTTGTGCATGGCTGTAGCGGTACGGACGAACCGAGACGGGTCCTGCGCCGGCCTCCAAAGTATGTGATGATCATTTTGTCGTCGCGGAGGTAGGCCACAAGGAGGCTTTGTCACTGCTGCAAGTTCTGAGAGTAAGGTGTTCAATTCCTGTTTCTGGTCGGTTGGTAAGGTAGATGGAAGGCCGAAAGGTTGGAGCACCGTTGACCCATTAATAGACCATAACAACTAGGCTTGGCTATCAACCTCAATAGACTTCAATTCTGCCATTGCAAGGACACCACTCAAAGGAAAAATATAGCAATCAATATTAATTGTATGACAATCAATTGTGAATGGAATATTTTTGCAGATTCCCCTTGTATCGAAGGTGGTGCCATCACCAAGACGCACATGGAAACCGATGTTATAATCAATGGGCAACCCCAATTTACGAGCAACAGTTTCCGATATGAAACAATGACTGGCGCCACTGTCCACCATCGTAAGTAGGCGGTGATTCTCGATCCTCCCAAAAAATTTCATCGTACAGGCCCCGTCGAATCCATTGGAGGATAATTTAGAGAGTTGAAGGGCTTGTAATTCCGATGGAGGAGGAAAATTGCTAACCTGCCCGTGCTCGGTGTCTGAGCTCAATGAAGTAACCCCTGATTCCACTTCTTCTTCATCATCTGCCTCCAAAACAGTAAGAATTTTGGTGGAACACTTGTGAAGCGGTCCATACGGCTGGCTTCACCGATAACACAAACCCTTGGTACGATACTCACGTGCCTCCACAGTGGAAAGGTGGCGTGTTCCTCGGCCTTGGCGAAAGGTTGTCACTCCTGCGCTCTCGGGTGTATGAGAGGTAGGTTTACTCACAGGCTGCTGTTCTATTTTAAGAGATCCAGGACGATGAGTGGTCAATGGCGGAAAAGAAGACCAGTATTACGTGGTCCTATAATGTGGTGCAATGCGTCGAGCGGCCCGAATGGCAGAGAACACATCCTTCAGTTCAGACGATGGAATACTATCACGAATGGAGCGTTGTAATCCCCCAAGAAAAATGCCCAGATATTGCTCTGCTGGTAGAGAAAGTAACTGTGCAACACGCTCTTCAAAAAGAGTCAAGTAGTCCTCTAAGGACCCTGTCTGCCGTGTATTGTACATAGCTTCAAAGGCGTTCACCGCTGATGCATCACCAAAGCGATCTACCAACTCCTGTGAAAATTGGGCCCAGGTAATCGTTGCGGAACGACGGAGAACCCATTGAGCCCAAACATAGCTCGACCCGACATGGTAATTAAAGCAATTTGTACTCTGTCTGCCGGAGGGGTGTGATGTACCAGGAAGTATTGCTCAGATTGAGCGAGCCAAGCCACGGGATCTGAACCGTCAAAATTTGGAATTTCCATCCGATGAAGAGAAACGGTTTGAATGGTGGGTAGTCCAGAAGGGGCTAGAGTGGGCTGTTGTTGTACCCCGGGTGAGAGGCTCCCGTGAACGGACGCATTGGAGAGTGGCGTTGTCGGAGGTATGCCCTGGTTGATGGGTTCTGTGCTCTTGATGGAACTCAAGCTGTCCAATTTTGTAAGAATGGCAGCAAGTGATGTGCGGACGTCGGCCATCTCAGCGGCGACGCTCGTTTTGGTCGCTGAAGTTCAGCCTGAAACCCTCCTATAGTCTTCTCCATCTGATCACACCGGTCCTTAGCAGAAGTCATGAGAGTGATGAAGATGGCAGGTCGGACCAAATTGATAGAGTGAAGACAGAGAGTTGCCAATAGGATAACTATGGAATATGGTAGATCCTCAAAAGAGGCCCCAGAGATGAATCTCTGCCACAACTAGGGTGCAAAATACACAATGACATCGATAAACCAGGTTAGGTGATAGAACAACTATTTAAATAAGTCTAAGGCCCAACAACAAAGACCATAATTAATTGGGTATCAAAATAATAATAAGTTGTTCAAGTAGGCTCATGGGTAGCATTGCGACCCTTGTAAACCCGCAAGATTGGAAGTGCTCTATCATCTTCACTCTAACTGGCTTTTCGAATTTTTGCAGCTCATATCTTTGTGAGAAGAATTGGTGGCATTCAGTGTGGCCATTCATCTTAGATTGCAGAAGATGCTGAGATACAGAGAAGCTATTTATTATGTCAGCTGGTGCAACTGTTAGGAAGGCGTAGGTCTTACTTGGTAAGAAAAATTATTTGAGAGAGAAATTATGAAGAAATTAAACTTGAGCACTCTTTTGCATGATTGATAACTAATCATCCTGAAAATTTATTTAAACTCCGCATAAAATTTATTTATAGTTAATAGTTATCTTTTAACGGCCAAAATTATCATTTCTAGCTCATAGGGATCAAGGGCCAAGCACACTCAATTTTCATAAACCAAAGGGGAACAGGCTTTGTTAAGTAGGGTGAGTAATATTAATGTACACATTTAGCATAGATAAATGTTCATTCGTGCAAAACCGTTCTCAACACTTAGGCTGGTGTTTGGTTCAGCTTACGTTGGATTGTGTACTGTATTTCAAGTATTAATTTGTTAACTTTGAGTTTGTTGCTTTGTCTATATTTGTTTTGGGCTTCCATATCTCCATAAAGACCATTCCTTTTCTTTTAGATCATTATCTTAACTTTGCTTAGTTTTTCCAATACAGGTCTTACTTTACTGTTTTCTTTAATAAATTATTCCATAATTAGACAGTCTTTGGGGTTGTAGGGAATTCAATACTTTCTTAAAATTGCACTTGACAAGTCGAGATTAACGTGACATATTGTATATTCACAGACTTATAGCTCCGTTATTTATTAGTATAGTCCATACCTAATTTTAGGTCTATACGTTCCCATCTCATTACAACAACGATAAATTAGTATCCACTAATTTCTTCTCGCTTTCAATTATTTAGCTTCGACACATGACCTAGGCTGCAGCTCTGCATCTTCTCTTCTCGAGTTCTTCTCTTTCCATGACTGCAACACGACACTTTTTTATTCATTTCTTGCATAAAACCTTAACATTTTTTTATTCCTACTCTGCATAAAATTTTAAACATCACTTTTTTATTCCTTTGTCCCATAAAACACTAACACTTTTTTATTTTTATTTTATTTTTATTTTTGCATAAAATCTTATTGGTATTGCGTGCTTGTGGTGCTATCCCTTTCTGAAGGAAGTTTCGATTTGCTTTGTGTGCTGAATTGAGATGAACTATTTTTCACTTTGTTTGTGCGCATATTGATAACATTGTTTGTGTTTATATTGGTAACACAGTGTTGTAGGTTAGGGTGATACGAACCCTTTATTTTATTTTTTTCCCGCTCGCAAATGATGAACATTTTTTTTAAGATGACCACGTTTTATTTATCTAGAATAGAGTCGTAGGATTTCAGAATATTTTGTATGTCTGACTGTGTATTCAGTGATTCTACTTTTATTTTAAGAATATATATTTTTTGTTAATTATACATTTCCCTTTATATTCTGCTTTTGACACTGCATGTTATCTGATTATATATTGGGAACTTTGTCGTTAGTACTTCAAATATGAGGTTTACATTTTAAGAATATTAATTTTTAGGATAATTATTTTAAGAATATTCATTTAACCTTTTCCTTTATTATTTTGCGTAGGATTTCAGAATATTGTATGTCTGATTGTGTATTGATTGATTCTACTTTTATTAAGAATATTAATTTTTAGGTTAATTATACCTTTCATTTACAATTCCGCTCCCGTCATTGCACGTTACCTGATTATATATTGGGAACTTTTTCGTTAGTACAGTGGATATGACATTTCGTTTTTAAGAATATTAATTTTTAGGTTAATTATACGCTTTTCCTTTACTATTCTAATTATGACACTGCACGTTGTCTGATTATATATTGCAAACTTTGCTGTTAGTAGATTTAGTTTTTGTAGACGAGTTTGAGCATGTATGCTCTGTTCGTCATCATTACTCTGCTTTTGACACTGCACGTTATATAGTTATGCATTGGGAACTCTGTTCACAGTATGGTGGATATGAGATTTAGTTTTTATATAGGAATTTGATCATGTATATTGTGATAATCATCATGCCATTTTTATAGTGATAATCATCATGCCATTTTTACAGTGTAATTTAGTTGCAAATTCTAGACCCATCTTTCTGCCACATTTGTCTCATCTTTGTCTTCCACATGTGAACTCTTCTCTTCTCCGCTAATGTTAATGTTATTTCAGGCATGTGAAGTTATATATAATATGTTCTCACACCTCTAATTCTCTTTCATAATGTACACAGTCAACGGGTCGTTATGAAATGGTACATATTACCTATGTGAGAGTGTAGTTCATGCTTTTAAGGCCTGATTCTTGAGTTTTGAAGTGTGTATGACTTAATAATGTAGTACAATGATAAGCTGTCCATACTTTGTTGACAGCTTCTGCAGAGTTCTGGCTAAAATTCGATCAATTTTCGTTTATATAGTTGCTCGAATCCTATGTTATTTCAAGGCAAACAATCAGATCTTGAGCAGTTTTAACTAGCTAGATGATAAGTTAATTCACGTTGAGTTTCTACTTTTCGTTTTCAGTCCCCTTTTGAGAATCAATAGCCAAAGAGTACGAAGCAACGAGACCTCCTACAGGATTCCAAGGTATCGAATCCATGTTAACCACTTTCATCACTACAGTCTTGTTGCATAGAGGTTATTGTTTAACTAACTTTGGTTAACTCAGGGCTCATATCATGGCTCTTCCATCCTTCAATCGCGACAGGATTGTACTTTGATGACCTGGTACTGAATTCCAGAGTCGACATTTATGCAATGCTAACACCTCAAACTACACATGTTTTTGATCATGTATGCTTCTTTTGTTGTAGGGAGAGTACTTGTATATCGGTGCAGCTATCTGTACGGTGGTATTTTCCATCATTGAGATGGATAAGCCTAGCGAATCGCACAATTTTGAACCCCAGCTTTACAACATGGAGAGAGGGGCTCGTGATAAATTGATATCAGATTACAACACCATGGACATATGAGATTTCAATGAGAAATATGGTGATATGTGGGATTTCACTATAAAAAAGGATGATATCATAAAGACATGAGCTCCACATCAATTAAAATAGTTTTAAGCTCTCTTTGATATATACACTTTTTCGAATATATTACAATGGTCCATAAATAAATGCCTGCACTTATTTGTTCCTGCATATCTTTATTTGTTCTTACCTTCATATCTTCGAAATTTATATTATAGCAAAAGCACAAATGCACCTTATAAATCATGTTTTAGCTCGAGTACATACCTTACGAAGTAAGGTATTTTGCACTAGTATATATATATATGCGCCAAGCTGTTTAGGATGTATGCACCCTCTAAGGATTGATAATACCCATTGCTTAGGTTTTAATTTAAAATTGGAGAAAAAAATATGGCTAAAGTTCTAAATTTCAAAATTTTAAAAAATTGTTGTATATTAATAGATCAAAAATTACATAAAAATTAATAAGATTAAGAAATATATAATAGAATCTCTATAAATTAATACTCTATAAATTAATAACCTCGATAAAACTAATAATTTGTCCAGTCCCAACTTGGGACATGTTCAAATTTGGATATCAATCAATTAAATAATAAGATAATACTTTTCTAGGAAATTGTAAAGAATCTTAAAGGTCCCAATGAAAGTATAAACTAATAATTACTAAAAAATGTCAAATATATATTATCAACTTCAACATTCTAAGCTAATTTAGTAAAATATGAATTTATTGTTATCTTCTTTTTATTGAATTTAAAATTTACATTAATTCCATATTTAAACCTCTCAATTGCACCCAAGTTAAAAACAAAAAAGATCAATATTTTATATTTATATACTCCTATAAAATATAGATAAATATTATATAACTACACAATTCATGAGATACTATACTCATATAATTATTTTGATTTACAAGTAATATGTAATTGTAAATCTCTTAAAGTATCATCATATATTTTAGGCAAAAACTTGTGTGCCCCTGGGGATACACCGTGCACTTTTACAATTTAGCATTAAAGGGTATAAATAAGTTATGATTTTTTTTGTATATAACCTCTTTAAATTAATAAATTATTAATTTATCGATTATATAATATCTCTCTAAATTAATAAAATTCTCCGGTTCCGAGTATATTAATTTATAGAGGTTTTGCTGTAGTACTCACACACTTTCCAAATATTACGATTAAATTTATATTAATTCAAGTCCTAAATGAATATATTAAAAAAATATTATTAAAGAATTCATAATTTTAATTTAAATAACAATATTATTGTAAAAATTAATTACCGTGCGAAGTTTCTAGGGTTTTAGGGTTTAAAGTTTGTTTTAAGGTTGAATTAAGGTTAGGATTTTAGGGTTTAGGATTTTAGGGTTTAGGGTTCAAGGGGGTTAAGGGTTTTAGGATTTAGGGTTTTAGAGTTTAGGGTTTTATATGATCCACTTATTTATCATCATTTTACTCTTTTGGAGGAAATGTATTATATTAGGAGTTATTAAAATTCTCATTATAATATTTTTTACTAATGAATGTATTTTAATGGTCTTTTTAGATTTTGATATATTTTAAATAATCTGAATTTTTTCCTCTTATGTTCTCACTAAAGGTGATCATTTAATTTGAACGCATGCCTTCTATGCATGCAATTAATCATAAAGTCTCCATGTTTTTTTAAAAAAAATTAAAATTAATTACAAATATTTAATATATATATATATATATATATATATATATATATATATATATATATATATATATATAACATAAAATAATAAAATTTATGAATGGTTACATAAAAAATAATAAGATTAAGAAATACTATACTCATATAAATTCTAAATATTATGATTCAAGAAAAAAAAAGTTTCTACTAATTATAATTCTAAATAATTATATTAAAAAAATATTATTAAAAATTTTATAATTTTAAATTAAATAAAATAACAATAACAATGAAACTAATATCGTGCAATGCACGGTTAAGTTAGCTAGTAGTAATGTACCTTAAAAGTAAACATCCTAATAAATAAATAATATTATGCCTCTTATTAAACTCAAACCCATATCCATGGGTTTGTCCACTCGAAGAAATGGCTTTGCTGAGCTAATGCCCTATATTTTTAATTTTTCTTATATATATGTTAATTATAAAATTTAGGCGAATACTTGTATGGGATCGTCTCACGTAAGGACTTACGTGAGATAGTCAGAAAGTGATAACTTCTATATAAGAAAGTGATAATAAATTAATGAAAAGTGATAATATTATTTCATGAACAATTTATAATATAAATAAAAAGTAATAACATTTTATAGCGAAAATGATAATGATTTATAGCGAAGTAGGTAATTATTTTAAAAAGTGAAATATGGTCTCACATGAGATGATCTCATACAAAATCTACCCTAAAATTTAAAGGGTGCCAAAGTTTACCTTAAATAGTTACATATAGACTAATTGTAGTGTGCACCCGGGTGCATTCTAAGATAGGGTGTACCCATATACAAATATAAAAAAAACATATACAATTATGAGCAAAAATGTATAAAATTTAATTGTTAGTGTTTTTAATGAAAAATTGAGTGCAAAAAATATACAATTATTAAAAAATATGTGTACACTATTAAATAAAAAGTTATACACATGTACAAAATATACAATTATTACAAAATACTTATACAAAATAGAATAATATGTATACAAAATAGAATAAAAAATAATACACATATGGGTACATCCTTGCACCCGGATGCACCCAATATACACTCTACATATATAACAATATTATAATGGTGTACTAGGAAAAAAAATTAAAATACAATTTGAATGTTGATGACAAACATATTTGAGACAAATTATATATATTTTGTGAGACTAGTCTCAAATATAATCGAATTATCTAACTAATTGTCACCGACAAAAATTTAAACACATGGCTTTCTTATTAATCAGTCTTGTTCTATTAATCTTTTTTTTTTTCCTTAGCTTATCAACTAATCATTTAATATATATAAATATTATAATAATAAATGAAAATTAAATCTTAAATGTAATAATAATTTAAAAAAATGATAATTATTATGAAATAAAAAGTGGTACGAAATCAGATATCACTTTTAATTTAATTATGATATAAATTGAATACATGATTATTTAATGTGTTAAATATGATACATGATATATAAAAGATATTACATGGTATATGATATTTAATTTAAATTGAATACATGATTATTTTATATGATTATTTAAATCATGATATATTTAATTTAAATATGATACATGATATATAACATAAATAATACATGATATATTACTTTTATTTTCTAGAAAATTTATAGATTAAAGTTAATAGTTGATTGTACATATAAAAGTGGAATTATTTTTAAATTTAAATATTTTAATATGATACATAAGTTTTCTATAACCAATTTAAATAATAATTATTTATTATGTAGCTAATAGTTAAAAATAATAATTTATTAATATAATTTTGTATTATTTATGTTTTTAGTTACACTATATAAATTAGAGAATATATATATGAATTAATTTCTTTAATATTTATATTTAAATTAACTTTAAAATCTAAAATTATATTCTTTAAAATTTAAAATTATATTCATTTTAAATTTTTAAATTATTAATGTCGTCTATGCCTTGTGAATAAATAATTACTAGTTAAAACTAATTTTAAATTTAATACATACAAAGAAATAAAACATAGATATTCTATAAATTCCAATTTAACATTTAAAAAATGAGTGAGACTCTTATGCTCCCCGGAACACTATGCTCCTTTGCAATTTCTATGTCCCTTTGCAATTTAAACCCCTAATATTACATAGATTTAAATAGGATATAAAGAGGGTGAGTTGTGTTCATATGGGACACAATTTGTCCCTGGGGCGCAGGAGCTTTTCCCTAAAAATTATTAATATTAACTTTTCTTAATAATTATTGTTTATTTATGTAAGAAAAATATACAAGTATATACTATAAATAAATCCAAATAATTTTTGTTATCATTTGACATCGGTGCTTGGATTTCAAGCCATTATTTGACATCGGTGCTTGGATTTCAATGCCAAATGCAGGATTCGAATCCCTTAAATAATTATAACAAAAATAAAATAAATCTAAATTAATCATCTTCGTGTGTATAAGTTCATAAAAGGGGTGGGGGGGGGGGGGGGGGGGGTTGAAAGTTAGTAGTTGCAAGCATTAATAGAGTGAAATTAAATGTGAAATTGGAGAGCAATTAGTCAATGGTAAAACAAAATAAAAAATTTGTTTATTAATACTTAATAGGAAAATTAATAAGGCCATCAAAATCAATTAGTCAACGAGCCAGCAGTGAATGTTGTAACACCACCAAGATCATATGAATGTGTGTCCCACATTGACCTTTTCTTTACTGTATAATAAATGAGATTAATTAAAAATTTATTTTATGGAAAAAAGAAATTTTATTGAAATATTTTTTGAGTACAAACAATACTCACAAATACAATTAAAATAGTTAATATACATATCTCGATGCACCCCGCACCCAGCAGACCTAATACTACAAATATTTTTAACTGTATAATGAGATCAAGATGACATAATTCTATCCCCTTCTTCTCCATATTTTATACATAAAAGAGATTTCATTGTGTTTGACAAATAAAAGGGTTCTGACTGCACATATCGTAACTTGAATTACTTCTAAGTTCTCCTTTCTTGATAAAGTTCCAACTCTACATATATGCTTTCAATTCGTTCATAATTCCTTTTGAGTTCTATTTTTCATTTTTAAAAACAATCTTACTTCTTTTTTTTCCACATCAACCACGCTAAGCAAATCCAAACTTCCACAAGTAACTTATTCTTTTTCTTACTAAACATAAGGTTACCAAAATATAAAAAGTGTATCTTAGGATCATTTGACATCGGTGCTTGGATTTCAAGCCATTTGAAGCATTCATTCCACATGTCTTGTGTCTTGGGACACTAAAAAAACACATGTGCTACCTCCTCCATTATAGTACCATAAAGATTACAATTTGTAGAAATATTTACCGGTAGACTTCCTCTTTTGTGTAGTTCCGTGGTGGTTGGAATTCTTTTCCTTATCATTCTCCAGGCATGAATGATGCATTTTAATGGTGCTGAATTGTTCCACATCCTCTTGTATAAGCTCAATATTGGTGCGGTTCCTCCATCATCTCTCCTTTGGATCAGCTGATTGGCTTTCTTCACTTGGTAGTCACCTCCGATGCTCGCCTCCCATCTCCAACTATCCTTCGTCTGGTGTATATATATACCTGTTTATAACATCAAGAAGATTGTTAGCCAACTCCACCTTCAATTATCTCAGTTCTCTTCTACATATTATGTTCCACTTCCACCCCCCATTATCCTAGAATCCCATTTGAGACAACATATTCCTCTCCCCATGACTCAATCTATAAAGCCTAGGATATAACGCTTTTCAAGGTTTGTCCTCTGCCCATACATTGTCCCAAAATTTCGTGCTAGTCTCGTCCCCTATCACTCTTTTAATGTTTTTCTTAAACCAATCCCCGTTTTTATTCACAGACTCGATACAACCCCACCCCACCAAACTTTTTGTGACCCCCTCTACTTTCGCTCCATGAATCAAAACCTGCTTCCCTCACCCCTTTAGTGAATGCTTTAACTATCCTAGCTCATAATCTACTCCCCTCGTGCAATGCTCTCCAAGCTCATTTCCCCATAAGAGCCCTGTTGAAACTACCCAATTCCCTAACCCCAAGACCCCCAGCATGTTTAGGAAGAGAAACTGTTTTCCAATCAATCCAAGTAATTTTGTTTGAATTCACACTCGACCCCCGACCCCCCATAGAAATCTCCTTTGAATGGTGCATATTTTTTTTCAGCACACTCGTAGGAGCCCTGTAGATCGACATGGTGTAGGTAGGTATGGTTGCTAGAATATCGTTCAGCAGTACTAATCATCCAACAATGGAGAGTTTCAGATTTTCCCACTTTCTTATCCTGTTGTTGATTTTGTCTACAACGTACTTCCATCTGGGCTTTTCTCATGAGAGACACCGACCAAAACTCCAAGGTATTTCATTGGTAGTTTACCAACTGCACACCCAGAATATCTGCCATATCTTGGATCATCCCTAATTCTGAATCGATTCCTATAAGGGAGCATTTCTTCAAGTTGATTCGCAGTCCTGTCAATGACTCTAACACCATCAACATTCTTCTAAGGAACAATGCATTTTTTAAACTTGATTTCCCAAAAAATATTGTGTCATCGGCAAACTGTAAATGTGATACAGAAACTTCACCATCTCCGAATTCCATAGGTTCAAATAGCCCCAAACTGAATGCCCTATTCATGAAGACATTTATACATTCTGCTACCGCTATAAACAAGAATGGTGATAAGGGATCCACTTGTCGCAAGCCCTTTTCCAAACTGAAATCGCCGAATGGAGCCCCATTTACTAGCACAGAAGCTCGTGCAGTTGTCACACAAGCCTTCATCCATGATATCCACCTATCGTGGAAGTTGAGATCTCGTAAAATGTCCTCCTGGTATTGCCAGTTCACTGAATCATACGCCTTTGCGAAATCAATCTTGTAGCAGAAAATCTCTATTTTCTTATACTTGGCCTCATCTATAATGCTGGACAAAGAAACAATACAATTCATAATCTGCCTACCTTCCACAAAAGTCATCTATTCCTTCGGTATGATATTCCCCAATACAGAGCTCATCCTTTTTGCAAGAACTTTCGCAAGGATTTTGTAGGGACCACCAATTAGAGAGATCGGTCTGAAATCCATGATATTGGAGGATGCAACAGATTTTTGAATTAAGGTGATGAAAGAGTTGTTTATACCCAAAGTAAGTTTGACATTTGTATGGAATTCATTCATGAATCTCATAAAATCTTCTTTCAAGCCTTCCCGACATTCTTTAAATATACCCATACTCATACCATCTGGGCCCGGGCTCATCATGGGATCATAATAGATTATGGCAGCCCTGACTTCCTCCTACGAGAATGGTTCAACTAGTCTCATACTGTCCATTTGGTCCAATTTTTTCAGCACAAAGTTATTGTTAATTCTTGGTATTGGTGTGTTTTCCTCATTGTAATGCCTATTAAACATTTGCCTTCTTTACTTCTCATGTGTTTTGTGACTATCACCCGTTGATATAAAACCCTTTAAATTTGTTCATCAGTTTTCTCCCGTTGATGAAATGGTGAAAAATCAAGAAGTTTATATCGTTGTATTTGAGCCACTTTAACTTTGCCTTCTATTGCAATATATAGTTTCTGGATTTTATATCGCACAACAGAAGAGCCTTTTTCTTGTTTCTGTAGGCGTTCAAACGTTTGGTTAAGGTGAACTGTTAGGGTTCCATGCGTTTCTAAATCAGTGGAAGCAAGAAGATGGAAATGTATTACCTTTCACTTGGGTATGTTAAACATATTAAGCAAACATATTAAGCATATGGTCAGTGACAGTCTCTACCATTCTATTAGGAGAGCAAGTATTGCCCTATCCTCAAAATAACATTAATTGCATGCTTAACGTGAGAGCACCACATATCTCCCTTTTATAATTTTTACTCCCTTCGGCCACTTAGAAGGTAACCATTTGCTTTTTGCACGTGGATTAAGGGGTATTATTATTATATGTGTAATGTGTAGTTGTATTAGAGGGAAGTGGTGGGCCATGGGGTGTACCTTTTTACTAAATATATGAAATATGGATACCTTTAAAGTGAACGCCCAAATGAATACCTTGTAAGTGGCCGGAGGAAGTATATGAAATCATTAAATTACCTAAAATTATAAACTTTTATTTATAAGTATTACATAATATTAATATTATTAAGATTATAATATTAGATCTTCATTAAAAGAATTACTTAAAATAAAGTATTAATGGTAAGATTACAAAATATTAATTATTTTAAATTTAATAAAATAAAGTATTAATGGTAAGATTATAAAATATTAATTATTCAAATTTACTAAAATTATTAAAATCTATTAATTAAAATAATAATACTACTACCCACTACAACTACCCACTACACATTAAATAATAATACTCATTAATCCATGTGCAAAACGTAAATGACACCTTTAAAGGCGGACAAAGGGAGTAATTTAGAGTCCGACTAGGGTGCACCGGTGTTCACTCTTTTTTGTGTTCACTCACAAGAATAATTACTCTCAAGTGTAAGGGATCAGTTGCAGTACACTCCTGACCAAGTTAAATTATCGAATCCACGGAATTAGAAATAAACAGGATACGCACTAAATAATTCACACCACTAATAATTAAGACAAAATAATATTTTCAAGAGAGTGGGATTAATTAACTAATTATGCAGGAAAATAAATACTCCATTGTCCCGGTCAAACAACTACGTTTGACTGCATAAAACTCTCACAAAAGTTACAGTAAATGCATATCTTTGCCCGGGATGGAGGGAATAGCAAATAAAATAAATAAACAAAAGTCACACTCAATCACATGTGTTTCAAAAGATAAGAACAAGATAGTTTTATGAAAATCTAGTTTATCATGTGAAATAAGACAAATAAACAAGTTAATCAAATCATGCAGAATTTTACACTCCCTCCGTCCCACGTTAAGGTTTACACTTTTCATTTTGGGTTGTCCCAAATTAAGAGTTTACATTTCTCTTTTTGTCAAGTTGGGCCCACACAAAACAATTAATTATTTCATGTAGGACTCATACACAACACTAATATAGCTACCCACTTTACATTAAATATTATTTCTCTCACCTCACTACACATTAAAATATTATACTCCTTAATCTCCGTGCAAAAAGCAAACGTCAACCTTAACGTGTGACAGAGGGAGTAGGAATGATTACTTAAGCATGCTAAACCACTCATGGACAAGTAAGATTTAACAATTTTAAAAAATATAAATTCCTAGGACCAAATTAATAAGATAGTTGCTTATTCTCTTTTTAGGTACTTCATGCTAAATTCATTCTTAGAGCACTATACTTCCCAATTCCCTTTATAGGTACTAAAGAAATTTAATACCCACAACCCCTTATTCACTTTATAGGCGATTCACATGCAAAATTCCACGAATATCAAATATAATTATGAATCACATTCAAATATCAATTACACATCAATCAATGATCATATCATGATTATATAATAGACAAGAGAATTAAGAAACATAATAATATAAGTTTAAAATAAAACGTCAATAAGAAATAAATATTTTGCAAAAAATTATCATTACATATGTTCAAAATCTCAAATCAACATGATAAACTTTTAAACTCTAAAACAATCAAGAGGAAACTAGTCCATGGTGTTACAAGTAACAATTATGGCAAAATTGTTATTATACATGAGTTTATGAATCAACAATAAAAGAAATAAAAGAAAGAAGAAAAACTCTTGTCGCGTAATTCTTCGTCTTCTATTTCCGCCTTGATAATCCTCCTCCGTTCTCCTTCTTAAGTAATAAACAATGTGACTGAATGTGAGGGTGATGATGAAAGGCGGGTGAAGAGTAGAGATGAGACGCGGAGGTGGCGTGAGGCGTGATCTGTTTCACGGCATTCTGTCGTGTCTCAGTTCTGTTTATTTCTAGCGAATGCAATGGCTATGTATACATTGAAGTGGACTTCACATGGCATTATATTAATGGGCCAAGGCAATAAGATGAATGTGGTCCACGGCCTGGGATTTGCTCTCAATTTCTCATTCTTAATCATACTGGCCCGCAATTGATTAGATAATGCTGGTGAATCAAATAATTTCCATCTTTGAGCCCAGAATTTGTATGTATACGTGGCAATATTGCAACTGATTTCCAATTCAATTAACAACATGGGCCCACGCTTAAAAGAATCAATACACATTTTCTTCTCTCCTTAAATTTTATTAATTCCATTATTATAAAATATATACCTAAAATCTGTAAATATCAACCATACCGTTACGTCATAGGAAACATAAAAATAAGCAATAAACTCCACAAATAATATTAAAATAATACAATAATCATATGAAAATGACATATGGAAAGCGCGAATTTTCGTGCTGAACAACCAGATACAACGATGCACCTGGACAATTGTAGTCATTAGATTACTTTACTATTCAATCTCCACCATTAATTAATTAAAATAAAATAATTAATTTTATTTTTATAAAAAAACTATCCACTCCCCCTTTTAATCTATAAACTTGGGGTGCACCAATGCACCAGGTGCAGTCCAGAGTTACCCTATAATTTATCCATATGGTTTAGGTTGTAGTTATAATTTTTCCCTTGTGGTTTATGTATAATTTATTCTAAGGGTTTAGGGTATAATTGTAATTTTACCTTTGTGGTTTATGTATAATCTATTCCTAGGGTTTATGGTATAATTGTAATTTTAGCTTTGTGGTTTAGGGTATAATTTATCCCTAAAATTTAAGTATCAGAATATAATAATTATTTAAGTATAATAAATTTAAAAATAAAATAAAAAACAATGAAGTAACATAAATGAAATTAAGAAGGTTGATAATCAAAAAGCCACATATTCAATTAATGCCCTGATTGTAAACCAATTCATACTCATATTTCAAAATGCAAAACTAATTATACCGTCTATTCAACTTCATCTTAATCTAATGATCATAATAAATGAATAAAAGTAGATATAAATAAATCTCTTTATAATAATTCAACCTCCCCCAATGCGATGAAATAAATAAAAATAAGTACATATAAATAAATGCGATGAAATTAAAATGAATATAAGTACATATAAACAAAATTAACGAGCAAGCAATCGGTGAGATTTGTATCTTAATCCACAAGCAATACATAGCGTGTTCTGTCCCGAAGGCCCTGTCTCCACTAGGGCGTTCTCTCAGTTTCGCAGTGCAAGCACCTCCTTCTTTTCTCTGCTTCTTGGCGACTTTTTCGATTCGATTCGTTTATAATCCAACCGTTTCAATTCGTTTTTGGCGACCTTTTGCTCCTCTGCTTCTTGCATACATTCAATGAAGTAAATTCAACCTTGTTTGCATCCAAATCATCCCCTTTGGATCAGATAGAAAGTACTCGAGTGGTGGCAGAAACACTTGGCTTAAACTAATAAAATTATTGTTGAAATTTGGAAAAAGATCGATATCATCCAAACTATCCTGTGGAACGCATAACCCGTTTTCCAAATACCCGATATCACTTTCGTCCGATTCAACATCAATCAAATCTTGGTCATTCTTTCTGGCGTCAACATCAATTTGATCATTCTTTCTAACGTCGTCTGTCACGATGATCATCCTGACCATATGATAATATATCACTTAATTAATTTAATGTGTTATGTAAATAACGTACGTGCATGTACATATACAACGTTATGGACTTATAATCATCAATTTAGTTTAATTGTACGTATATATGCAATATGTTGGTGAGTGATGATTAGCATAAAAAGAGATTAATATGGGATCTTTGTTTCATTTGGTATATCTCACTACTTATATAATTGACACATTAATAGGAAATTAAATTAACTCAACAATTGTCTTGAAAATTAATATATTTTCCTGTTAAATATAGTATCTGTAGTTTTTATGTTTTTTTTTTTTTTTTTATATTTACTTTTTATGTATCTTAATATATATAGTTGAAGTACTTTCTTTATTTCACTTTCTGAAAAATACGGGTGTTACAATTTTGAGAATTAGTACTACACAAAATTTGTAGGTGTTAGGATTTCATTGACTGAGCATCTATCTATCTATACATATATATTTATCTATACATATATATAAAAAAGTAAATCTAAATTTCTACTTTTGTCTTAAATTTTTTTTCAATTTTATTTTATTTAGAAATAATTCAATTTTAATTTTAATCGTTCATTAATTAATGCTTTTGATTTCAATCATAAAATTTAATCATACTTATAATAGATTTTATTATTTAAATTTTACTTTTTATTTTACAATATAAATTTTGTTAATGTGATAAAATTTATTTATTTATTTTTAAATTAAAAATATAAATTTGATAAATATAAAAAATATTATTGACATATATTCATATTTATTTATTTTTAAATTAAAAATATAAATTTGGTAAATATAAAAAATATTATTGATATATATATATTATATTAATTGTCAATCAATATACTAATTTTAAATCAATATACCAAGTAATATAATTTAATTTAATTTATATATAATATAAAATCTTTCAACGCAATCTTTGGTAATTTTCCACATTTACGATCGTTCACCTTTTCATTACTAAATCAAATAATTACTTTTTTTTTGGTGGTGTTTCTTTTTTTCCTTCTCTATTTCACTTTTTACTATTTCTAATATACTTTAATTTGTTTTATATTTTATATTTACTTTTATTTGATCTTGCAAGCCCATTCTGTCAGGTTTCATTCTTCTTTTTTATTTTTTGTTATCTTTTTTCTCTCTATTTATTTACTCCCTCCGTCCGCTTATAAGGTATTCATTTTACTATTTTTTGCGTTCGCTTCAAAGGTATTCATTTATCCTATTTAGTAAAAAAATACACAATATGACCCACCACTTCCCTCTAATACAACTACTCACTTTACATATAATAATAATACTCATTAATCCACGTGCAAAAATCAAATAGATATCTTAGATCCGGACGGAGGGAGCATTTTATTTATAATTTTATAATCCCTATTTCTATACTTTTATTTGATGTTATTTTTATATTCAATCATTTTTATACTTGATCGTATGTGCAGATTTAATCATTCTCATTTAAAGTTTTTTTTTTAGAAATCTTATTTTCGTTTCTCTTCGATTTTTGTATTTTCTTTATAATTCTATAAACCTTATTTATATACTTTAATTTATTTTATCTTATATACTTTTATTTGATCTTATTTTCAGGTTCAATCATCCCATTTGAGGTATCATTCTTCTTTTTTATTTTTCATTTTTCTTATGATTTATGTGTTTTTTCTTCGTTTCTTTTGTATATTCTTCATATTCTATAAACCCTGTTTTTATATATTTTTTTTAATTTTATTTGATCTTATTTGCTATTTAAATCATTAAAAAAATAATCACCAATGTTTGGAGTGATGAATTTGGACAATGCATAATTAATTTCAAAATGTTTTCTTTATAATTTTATAAAGTCTATTTTTATACTTTAATTTATTTTATCTTTTATATTTTTAGTTGATCTTATTTTCATATTCAATCATTCTCCTTTAAAGTATCATTCTTCCTTTTTATTCGTTTATCTTATAATTTAAGGCTTTTCCTTCCTTTTTCTTATTTTCTTTATATTTTATAAAATCTATTTTTATAATTTTTTTAAAACTTATTGTTCTTATTTTTATTTAATCTTATTTGCAGCTTCAATCATTGAAAAAAAATACGTTAAGTTTTAAAAAAATACATTTATATATTATACATAATTAATTAGTAGTTTTTATAAAATACTAAATTCAAATAAATAAATAAATAATTATATTTACATACATAAAGATGTTATGTTAAAAATAATTAAATATAAAAATACATAATTGTAATATACTTAATTCTTTCCGTGCAATACACAGATGAGTTATATCTAGTTAATATTAATGATTACTTATATTAATTAGTTTCCTTGTTTAAGATAATTATTAATCACAATTAAATATTAAATTTAAGATATTTAAAATATATAATAGTTTAGTGAATTCTTATATTAAATCAAAAAATATTTTAGAAAAATGAAGTGTGTATTTAAAAAACAATTAAAAAAGTTAACTCAAATGAAGTATATTATTATATAAAGGGAGTGATGAGTGTAGAAATCTCATGAATTTAGGGTCCATTTATAGCATGCTTTCATGCAATATATGCTTGGTTTGAGTGTTTAAGTGCCCTAAATTGCTCGATATTCGTAAATATTTGGAGAATTTGTACTTTGATGGAATTTGTATAATTTTTAGGTATAAATGGATTCTAGAAGTGAAGAGAAAGATGTAGGAAAAAGCGGATCTCAATTCGGAGCTAAAACGAGGGAGAACGAGCCAAAACAGTGAAGCAACGCGAAACTGTCACAAAAATTCGAGCTAATTTTTGTGAATTTTTAGGAAAAATAGGGATGAAACAGAGCATTGAAGGTTGAGCACACTGACATAAAAATTTGACTAAATTCATAAATATTCAATCGAATTTTTCTGCAGCTTTGCTGAAAAATTCGACATCCATCACGAAAATCAGATCGAATTTTCGTGAATTTTGCCACCTGTCCAGAAAATCAGTTTTAATCCCCATTTTGGAGACTTTTTTCCCAAGTTTGATTGAGGGAGAGTTGAGGAGATCCAAAATCGCCCACACACAGTAACACACCACTTTCCACACACACTACCATCTTCCATCCATTATCCACCCAATTTTCACTTAATCTCTCTTCAAATTCTTTGGATCTTCACATTTTCCATCTACCTATCACATATTTATGGAGGATTGAGGCTCAAGGAGAGAGGATTGCATCTTGAAGGGGAGAATCACCCCAAATTCCAAATAGGGGAGAACTTACCTTTAATTTGTATTTTCTTAGTTTTAATTGCAACAATGGAAGTTTGTAAGCATTGTATTAATATTTTCATGATGTTTGTTGTTGGCTAGACCTTTTGTGAGGCTAGCCACATGATGAATTAGGGATCCATGGATTAGTTGGATTTTTAATGGTTTAATTAATGTGATTTTGGAATTTCTTACATGATCTATGAATTACTTGATTTGTATTATGATGTGTGTGGTTAAATTCTCCATTTATAATATTAGGATGACATTCTAATATTGTTTTTAGGGATTTGATTGAATCATGTTATAATATGGATTTTGTATGTTAATATGTGAAGTATGTGGTAACATCTTTATATACTTAGAACATTCATTTTGGAACACTTAATTGGTTTATCATATTTGGTTGATTAATTGAAAGAGAAAACTAATCTTATTATCATAGTACCTTCTAAGAGAATTGAGAGTGAGATTCAATCTTTTATGCTTGAAACTTGTAGTGAGCTAAGAACTTAATCACCTTGGCCAAAGGGATTAGAAGAATATATGTGATTGCTTCTATTCCAATGATTATTGATGTTTGCCATTTGAATTTAACTAGTCCATGTTGTGTCATTAATTTTGAATGTGGTTAGCCTTGCTCCTCTTTAATTTGTTACTTCATCCATCTCACATTCATCCATTCATCCATCTTCCATGTCCATTGTATCTTTCTATCTTTAATTTCTTTCCTAGTTGTTAATTTGTAGTGTTAAACAACCCCCTCTTTTATTGATTAGTCCTACTAGAGTAAAATATCTTTCAAACACGGCTACCCACTTTCGCCCTTGGGTTCAATATTATATAAATTTTGCACTTGGTCACTACGGTTTACTACGCGATAGAGTACACTTGCTCTAATCAATTTAACCAAAATTGAAACCAAATTCAGGGAGGATTACTACTAGGTACACATAAAAACCCTTAATTGCTATGATATTCCAATATTACCTTTACAATATGCTGCACATAAATGTTGTGTGCAGTGTTTTTATAACCGGACCAGAGACCAAACCGATAGAGACAAAAGTTTGAGGTCCAACCGGTCCAATCGGTTCAACCAGAAAAATTAAATTAATATATTTTTAATTATATTTTAAAATAATTATCGAATAGATATATAATAAATAAATTATTTATAATTTATTGAACTCAAAAGTTTATAACTAGCCCAGCCCGTTGAAAAAACCCTTCATTTTAAATTTAAAGCCCACATCAAAGTTATTTATTAAAAATATATATAAATAATAACAACTAAAAATTATTAGGGCTTCATTTTGCAGCGCCGTTTCTCATTCATATCGCCTTTTGTCTCTATCTTCTGCTTTTCTTCGGCTTCTCTCTCGTCTCTCACTCTTCTCTCTTTTCTATATTTGTTTAACTTAAATAATTACTTACACATCCAATTTCGTCGGCTCATCGGCTCCAAGTATGCAGCAGATCCGTGGACGCCCCCAAATTTGCTGCAGATTCATGGAGGTGGTGGTTTAGCTTCTTAGACTCGATGTTATCCTCCGAAGTCCGAGTAGATCTCTGTACTTCCTCTGTAGATCAGTCTCCGAAAAGAAGTTTTTAAAGGTTTCTCAATTGATTCGTGTGATTACTTTTGTATTTAATGTTATTCTGGTTTTTATTTATGATTTCAATCCTTTTAATGCAATGAGGAGAAGGATTTGTGTGGAAAAGATGCAATTTTATAAAAATCGGCAGTTTTTTCGGTTTCATCGGTTTTACCAATTTTATGGTTTTGACCGATTTTTTTTGGTTAAATCCTAAAAGCGATTTTAGGGTGGTTCTGGATCGATTCCTGCACCGGTTCCCGGTTGAACCTGTTGAATCGATCGGTCTGGTTTTAAAAACACTGGTTGTGTGCAACAAAAGTTCGTATGCAACAAAAGTGTGTCCAGTAAAAAAAGTATGTACAATAAAAAAAAGTGTGTGCAGCAAAAAAGTGGGTAAGGTGGGGGCCTTTCCACCCTCCTTAAGTTTCTTCCCATTGTATACAATACAATTAGCTATTAATAAATATACATTTATTAATAAATGTTATAGATTTGTTACTCATATACACTTTTAAGTATAAACACGAGTTAAAATCAACAATTACTCAAACACAATTCTCACTATGAATATGGTGAAACGGTTTATGAACTGCAACCAAATAACTCTTAGAACACCCCCAACAGTTTATTAATAAGATATTATACAATTGTTCAATAAAACATATACACTCTATGTTTAAAAAGTATACATTAATAAACATTTGAATCATCCACAAGAATTTTCAATGCTTAATAATTGTGAAGGCAACCAAATAACTTTTTCAACTCACGGGACGAGACATTCAGCGAGATCTGACTAAAATTTTGATAGAAATGAGAAAGTTAACAAGTCAAATAGTCAAATCTAATCAGAAATGACGTGAAGATTTTCGAAAAAGAAGACTCGAAGAATCAAATCGGAATCCCTCAAGAAGATTAGACATCGAAGAAGCGAAATTACCATATCTGAACCATGAAATGTTTCAGAAAGAAATTAGCGACAATGCACGATGGAGTAATTGCAAAGACGGTGGATGGAGGAGAAACGACAGAGACGGTGAACGGTTAATATTCCGAATAGAAAATAAGCGGCAGTGGAGCAGTGACAGAGACAATGGGTGGAGGAGAGATGACGGGTGAAGAGAGGAGAGACGGCCTAAGGTAGATTGGGTATTGAGTGGTGGCGTGCGAACGTGAAGAGAGAGAGAGAAGTTGATAGTGGTGGGTGAGTAGAGAGAGAAATGAGAGAATGAGGGGGATTGAAAATGAAATTAGTGTATTATTTTTCTTATATATATAGGTCAATGGGTCAAAATTGATATGGGTGGTCCTTAACAACTGGGTACAATAAAAGAAATAAAATATAATTTTCTTTTAGCTAACTAATAAAAAATGACAAAGACTTATGTGAAACCGTTTTCATATAGATAACAAATATAATTTTCCAAAAACACTTTTATGAATCGAGTTTAAATGTGAATCCTATTTTCAAGAAATTATTCTTTAATATAAAAAATTATTTTTTAAAGATATAAATTATTACTCTTTTAAATGGAAATATTATTTTTTAAATGATTGTGAATCCTGATTTATTTATCAATTATACTTTATTATATGAAAAAAAAACTTTTTAAATAAACTGACTCGTACTTTTTTTTCTTCTTTTTTTTAGATATTATACCATAAAAGAGTAATTTTTATACAATAATTTTTTGAAAATAGAACTTACCAATCTCACCCATATATATTTCAAGTATAGATTTCAATCGAACTAAGATATGAATATTGAAGAAGCTATGCATCTCTCAATATTTCACCAATTAATTAATCAACGAGTCCAGATTCGTTTACCGTATTAATTACGCCCCTCATATATCACACGCGCTATATTAGCCTTAAATGAATTGTTACATGAATATATATCCCATTATTCCGATATATAATACAATTTCTCTCTTACTCTTACCATTATTAGAAAAAAGAGACTATAATAATACGTAACAAGTTACCATTTACTAGAAAAAAGAGACCATAATAATACGTAACAAAAATATGAACTCTTGAGTATTATATACTCCATATACTAAATGGTGTACCCCACCATTAGGGGTTCCACCGTCACTGCCCTGGGGATTGGTGGAGTAGGTAAATCGCAGGATGTGTCTCAAGTGACTTATAGAGAGGGCTCACTGATAAACTTGTGCTTGCAAAGGGCCAAATCCATGCCAAAGACTGGATTCGAACCCCCACCCTGCAGCAACCAAACTCAGTTGGAATGCCTTTCCACCCTCCACTGCCGCTTATTTTCTATCCGGAAGATTAACCGTTCACCGTCTCTGTCGTTTCTCCTCCATCCACCGTCTTTGCAGTTACTCCATCGTGCATTGTCGCTAATTTTCTTTCTGAAATATTTCACGGTTCAGATATGGTAATTTCGCTTCTTCGATATCTAATCTTCTTGAAGGATTCCGATTTGATTCTTCGAGTCTTCTCTTTTCAAAATCTTCACGTCATTTTTGATTAGATTTGACTATTTGACTTGTTAACTTTCTCATTTGCGTCAAAATTTTAGTCAGATCTCGCTGAATGTCTCGTCCCGTGAGTTAAAAAAGTTATTTGGTTGCCTTCACAATTATTAAGCATTGAATATTCTTGTGGAGGATTCAAATGTTTATTAATGTATACTTTTTAAACATAGAGTGTATATGTTTTATTGAACAATTGTATAATATCTTATTAATAAACTGTTGAGGGTGTTCTAAGAGTTATTTGGTTGCAGTTCATAAACTGTTTCACCATATTCATAGTGAGAATTGTGTTTGAGTAATTGTTGATTTTAACTCGTGTTTATACTTTAAAGTGTATATGAGTAACAAGTGTATAACATTTATTAATAAATGTATACTTATTAATAGCTAATTGTATTGGTATACAATGGGAAGAAACTTGAGGAGAAATGTGAGTGAAGAGAAACGGAAAAAGAAAAAGTGACGTTAGCATCTGAATTTAAAATCTTTTATACTTGATCAATTACAAAATATGAATCTGTTGTTAGTGTACATTTTTATACAATAGATCAACTCTACACGAATTTCATTACGTTACACGCATCAAAGTGTGCACCCGGGTGCACCTAAATATAGGGTGCACCCATATACAAATATAAACAAAAACATATACAATTAAGAGTAAAAATGTATACAATTTAATTGCTAATTTTTTTAATGAAAAATTGTGTATAATATTCAATAAAAAGTTATACATATATGGATGTTAGTTTTTTTAATGAAAACTTAATGTATAAAAATATACAATTATTACAAAACACGTATACAAAATAGAATAATATATATACAAAATAGAATAAAAAGACATACACATATGAGTGCACCCTTGTACTGGATTCACCCAATATACACTCTAACCCAAATAAAATTTCCGCGAATCTGAGTCGACTTACTACCTTAATTACTCTCTAAATACAGATAACGCCCCAACTTAATTCATTCCTTTTTTTATTATTATTATTTAATTACACTTTGTTTGTTTGTTTTTTTAATTTATAAGAAAATGCACAGTTTTACTTTTATTATAATTATATTAATATTCATAAATAAAATAAAAAAATATTCCTATATAGAAACACAATTAAGTTAAATCATATAAAAATAATATATAATCCACAAAATAATTGATAACAAATTCATTATTAGTTATCACTTTTTATTTAGTATTTCTAGTAGTTTATTAATTAATTTATTTTAATGATCATTTCTTTTAAAAAATGTGTTACATTTTTATTAAAAATATTATCACCTTTTATTCGTATAATAAAATAATTAATTAAATAACTTAATTGGATATTTATCAATTTTCTTTGATCAGATATAACTTTTTTATTAAAATATTATCACTTTTTAATTTGTCCTATGAATTTTTCATTAAATAGTTTAATTGGTTGTGTATGGAGTACTTTTTTTTTTCCAATCAAGGAGCATCACTTTTTATTGAAAATGTTATCTCTTTTAGTTTGTCTTGCAAATTATTTATTAAATAATTATATATATTAGTTGAGTATCATTTTCTTGTTCATGTATCACTTTTTAATTTATGAAATTTTATGAAGAGAAGCTATTGTGTGAGACTATTCACAGTGGCATAATTTCACGCTTTTGTAATTAGTTATTACTTTTTATAAAAATTATGATCATTTTTAATTTAAAATACTATCACTTTTTATTTATATTACTTCCTCCATCCCATATAAGTTATGACACATTCCTTTCTGAGGTGTCCTATAAAAATTGTCATATTTATTTTCAAGAATATGAGACCCAAATAAAACAATTAATATATTCACTTGGGGTCCACACACATTCCACATAAACCACTAATACAACTACACATTAAAATACTTATTATATTTTCAACCAACTATCCATTAAAATATTATACTCAGGGAACATAAATTATTCATTAAATAGGTCACAATGCCATCATCACTTTTCATCAATTAGATATTACTTTTCTTCATAAATATTAACAATTCCTATCAATCTCAAAAAAATCATTATGTGAAAGCATTTCATGAAATAATTTAATATTAAATATATAATTTTTTTTGTTAATATAACAAGTATTTCTTTTGAATTTTTAACTATCACTTTAAAAAATTTTAATGATCGATCACATTTCATTTTAGAGGTTGATTACGGTGCACTAGTGACACCAGTGCACCTGGACGATTTTAATTGTTAGATAAAATTATAATCTAATCACTACCATTAATTAAGTTAAATAATTAAAAATTAAATAAAGAAACCACCCACTAACCCATATTTTAATTTTAAGTTCTTACTGTAATCTATACATATATAAAATCAAACTTAAATTTCTACTTATGTTTTCAATTTTTTTTTCAATTTTACTCTATTTAGAAACAATTCAATTTTAATCTTGACTGTCCAATTAATATTTTTGATTTCAATAATAAAATCTAATATAATTATATTAATAATAATGTATTTTGTTATTTAAATTTTACTTTTTTATTTAACAATTTAAATTTGGTAAATATAAGAGATATTTTTGGCATATTTAACTAATTTTTAATCAATGTATACTTAATTTAAATTAATATATCATCAATATTCATATATTATAATTTAATTTAGGCAAAGACTTGTGTGAGACGTCTCACGTACGAGCTTACGTGAGACGGTAAGAAAGTAAAAACTTTTATAAATGAAAGTGATAATAAATTAATGAAAAATGATAATGCTATTTCATGAATAATTTATAGTATAAATAAAAAGTGATAAAATTTTATAGCAAAAGTGATAATGTTTTACAGCGAAAGTGATAATTATTTCTAAAAGTAAAAAATGGTCTCACGTGAGACGGTCTCACACAAGACCTATCCTTTAATTTTATATACATAGAACATATTATTTTCATTTGCTTTCAATCAATCATAAAATTTAATTATACTAGCGCGGAAAGATGCTTGGAGTGCCGTTCGACCAAACCACTTGGTCGAACCGTGGTCGAACTCGAAGCCTGAAGAGAAGCAGTACCGGCTCGACCAGAAAGTATCCGGCTCGACCAGGACTCTGGTCAAATCCGAGACCGATTTACATGCGGATTCGACCTGGAGTTCGACTTGCCTGGGAGAGTTTGACCAACCTCTTTGGTCGAACTGACGTACGGAAATGTGCCAAATTTGTATTTTACACCTTCAGTGCGTGTGTTCACTCAAAAAGTCCATCCAAGGCCCGTAAGGAGAGTATACAAGTATAAAAGAAGAGCTTTTGCAGGAGAAGGAGTTCATTCATCATCCATCCATTACCAAACCCTACCATCATCCGAAGGTGTCGTGAGGAGAGGTTCGTCTGGCGAGTTAAGTAAGATCATACCAACTAGCCATGATTGTTCCTAGATCAGTCATGGGCTAGAACCGCTCCGGTAGTTCTAGGGTTATGAAAGTTTTATGAGTTAATTGAATTTCGATGTGTAAACTCCGTACAACACTACTTGTGGTTTATTTTATATAAGATTGTGCTTTTTTAATTCATACTCACGGTCGTTTTGTGCATCATTAACTGTTATGTAGAGTCTGAATACATCTCTTGGTTATTGATTAAGTGCGTTCACCGCTGAGCAGGATTATATGTTATAATTCCAAGTGAAGGGATTCTGAAGTCTTATTAGAAATATCTTATATAGATACTTGTTAATTGAATCTTATTCGAGTTAATAAGTAGGATAAAGAGTATAACTTCATAGTACCTATAAAGGGATCATATCGGGTTAGAGTACTAAGTGCACGGGAAATAATTGATACTGATAGTACATAGAAAGGGGAGTAAATTATATCTCTTGCTCCAAGGATATTCACACGTGTCATTCACATATTTACTTGTGTCTATAGGGTGAACTTGCATGGTTCAGTGATGCGTCCATAAACTACAAGGCAGAGTCGGACAATAACACATAGAAAGAAAATTAATAAGTAAAACTGGATGCCCGAAGAACTACCTAATTTTCTTACTTGATCACAACCGTATTTTCTATTGCTTGTTTATTATTTGATTTGCTATTTAAGTCAATTGCTATTTAATTTCGTAACAATTCCAAACCAATTTGCCAAATATAATCTTAGAAAATTAGAACATAATAAAACTGATAATAATCCGTCTCTTGGGTACGATAATCACTTGGTCACCTATCGAAACTACAATTGATATCCTTATACTTGAGGATTAATTTTGTGTATTGAGAAAACGCTTATCAGTTAGACCATATGTCATTCATAGAGCCTATGGAGGGGGAGTTTTGGTTGAAAAATGAAAAAAGTGAGATCATGGTGGCGAACGGACAACGGTTGAAACACTACAAGTCGCTGCCTGATAATTAAGTGCTCTCTCTTGAGTACTTAAGTTAGAGGTTTGAAATCCGTTGTGACTCTTCAATGTTAAACTTGAGCGCTTGTTGGGGGTCGACCCTCCCATTTTATTTGTTTTCGTGAGTCTGTGTCAGTGTAGGAAGTTTATCAGGTGTAGCTCGACTATGGTAGTACTTCTTTACAAACTTAGTCTATCACTTTGTTTCGCCTAAGTTTGGGGGGATTACGTACATACCTTGTCTTGCCCCCACCAAAGTAAATTTTCTTCATTGTATGGTATGCTTGGATGGTCGTAAATTTTCAGTATTTTTAATTTATTTGATTATATTGAGTTGTCAATTTTTTTTGCGATTGTCCAGGCATGTTGTTAGTGTTTATTTGTTGAGTGTTAGTCCTAATTTCAACTTGGTAGTTCTTGAGGATGATTGTCGAATTTCTCTAAGCACTTGATTGAGTATATATGTTGTTTGAGGTATGAAACTTAAGCCTTGTTTATGGATGTGGTTTAGTGATGTTATGTTGTACTAGTGCATATTGATTGCTTGAGAATGTGGTGTAGTGATGTTTTGTTATTGTAGTAATCCTACTAGATATGTACTTGAATGTGGGAATACTTGAGATTGTTACACTTTTAAAAATTAGTTCATAAGCCTATGTAAGAGTGATTATTTATTCTATTATGCCATGTGAGATTTGAGCCTCTTAAAATCAAGAAAATTACACATGATTGGTTTTATTCTTGAGAGCATCATTCACAGGTTTGTATTCTAGAGATTGACTTTTAATCTACTTGAGACTAGATGATTGATTAGATGATGGGAAAAGGCCATGTTTGTTCTTTAATAAGTCACTAGCCAAAGTTTTATCCTATCTTGTAATATTATCTATAGTCTCTCGTTTGAGCCTTTAAGCCTTATTTGTTGGAAGCCTATGGAAAAAACAAATCATTCCTTTAAAAGCCTTTTTAATACCTATCCTGGTAGAGAATTAAAGGAGTAAGATTGGTGTTGTGTTGTTAGGCATTTTCTCAACACACAATTAATCCTCAAGTATGAAGGATATTATTGTAGTTTAGATAAGCGATCTAGTTATCAATATCGAACCCAAAGGACGAGTGCTATCAATTTATTATTAACTAAATTAATTAAAACTACTATTGTGTAATATATCAATAGAATTGTCACTAAACTAATTTACAGAATAATTAAATAATAGATAAAAGTAAAGACAGTAGAAAATAAACGAGAGTTTCTCAAGTGAGAAGATAGGTAGCTCTTCGAGTCATCCAGCTTCACTAGTTAATTTTTCTTTCGTATGTCAATGTCCGACTCTGCCTTATGGATTATGGATGCATTACTAAGCCATGCAAATATACTCTATAGACACAAGCAGATAAACGTGTAACACATGCGAATTACCTTGGAACAAGAACATAATTATACCCCCTCTCTAGGTACTATCAGTGTCAATTATTTCCCGTGCACTAAGTACTCTAACCCGATATGATCTCCCTTTATAGGTACTATATAATTATCCTCTTTATCCTACTTACTTACCCGAATTCAATTCAACTAATAAGTATTTATACAAGATAGTTCTAATGAAGCTTTGGAGTCCCCTCACTTAGAATCATAACATCGAATCCTGCTCAGCAGTGAATGCAATAAATCAATAACCAAGATACATATTCAGACTCTACATAACCGTAAATGATACACAAAACAACTCTGAGTATGAATTAAAAATGCATATTCTTTTACAAAATAAACCACAAGTGGTGTTTTACGGAGTATACACATGGAAGTTCAATTAACTAGATAAAACCTTCATAACCCTAGAATTACCAAAGCGGTTCTAGCCCATGACGCTTCGAAGAACGTTCATGGTAATTGGATAGATCTTACCATAGTCTTGAAAATTACAAGATAAGTTAAGAAGTGAAGTAAACCCTACAGGTGGGCGCCGTCGCGTCTCTCTCTATCTTGAATCTTCACTTGGTTATCACTTAATTTACTGTACGAATCTCTCTCTACAGCTCTTGCATATGGAGTTAGGGTTTGGATGTGGTGTAGGATGGATGTGGAATCTAACTCCTTTTTGATTTGATAGGCATCCCTTTTTATACTTGTAAACTTTCCTTATGGACCTTTACTGGGGTTTTTCGTGGAAAACACACACATGCACGCACTGGAGATGAAAATTCCAATGTTTTGGCGCTGACGTGTCCTAGTTTGACTATACTGGTATTGGTCAAACTGAAACCCCTTGGTCGAACCACAGATCTATACGTTGAAGCTCTCCAGTTCGAATTGGCCTCTTTAGTTCTACTTGGTATAACTTGGTCGAACAGAATCTCCTTAGTCGAACGACCTCTCTAAGCTAAAACACTCCCATTCGACTTCACCTCTATAGTTCTACCTGCCTAAGTTTGATCGAATGGTGAATCTCTGGTTGAACTGTACCTCGAAAAATGTGTTTTCTTATTTCGAGCACTTCTAACCTGCTTTCCTGTACAAATATTCTCAAATATGTGGATTTTCTATAAACAAACCGATTTGTCTTGATAATAGACCAAATCATCCTCAATTTCTGCACATATCAGAGCTCAATATACTTGAATTATCACTCACATCAAATCCCCAAACTTACATGTTGCTCGTCCCGAGGCAAAGAAATCAAAACAAAGGCAATAGAGTGTAATCACAAGGTCCTTATACAACCTATTATAACACATGCAATTGTATCAATTCAAAATATGTATTCATCATACCTATCATCCATGCAAAAATATCAATTAATCACACGACTTCTATGAGTGCTAAGTCATCTAGTTCACTAGGAAAGTGTTTACTCTCGCTCTCAAATGTAAAAGATGTACACTTTAGGGTTAATATATATGCTCAAATCAATTCATATACCAGCATAACCATAACCTTGGCAAAGGTCTCAAAAATCAATTCATTATTGTTTCGATACTAGGATCACAAAGGACTTGTTCTTGGGTTGTAATGTTGGCTCTTTGGTAAGATTAAGGAAATGTAGATAAAGTAACTAATTCACTAGTAGAGAATTATCTTGGAGTTTTGCTTTTCATCAATTAGCTTCATTCTTCTTCTCCTTTATCATTCTCATGATCTCTTCAATTCTTCTTTTCTCCTTCCTCACTTGGAATCAACATCTTCTTCTTTTTTAGCACAAGGGTATCAATTTTGGGTACTAACCTTCTAAGCAGTTGGGGTACCGGTTTCAGGCACTACCCCTCAACAAGATTTAACCACAATCTTCACTTCATATCACTCGACCAAAATTTTCTTCCTTTTCTTCTTCGCATTCAAGCTATCATTTATTCACCTCAACTCTGAATGTTATGTTAATTATTCAAAAAGTTGTAGGCCGAAGCCAGAGTCACAAATGCTTTAATTACAACTCCAAAAGGAGCAACCAAAATGCGAAAACCCACCTATCTAGATAACAAATGCTCGAATCTAATTACATGCATAACAATGGAATTAATCAAGCTATCCAGGGAAGGTCGGGCACCCTCAAAGAGTACGTTGTTTCGGGACTTCCAAATGAGGAAAACTTTGCCGTAAAGGGCGAGCATCCACCTCCTCCTATCTCGAACGTGCACACGCCGGTCCTTGCTGAGCCACTTGAAGTGGGCCTTCAACGTGGTGACCTGTCTCCTCCACTCCACTTTATTTCTCAACCGGTTCCAGACATGCTTCGTGAATGGGCAGCCGAAGAAGAGATGGTCTCTGGTCTCGGGGGCACCCATACAAAGCATGCATTCCACCGGGCCTTCATAGCGTCTCCATATATCCATGGTAAGCAGACGATTCCTCAGGGCAAGCCACATCCTGAACGAATATTTCTGAGGAACCCACGGACTCCACAACTTCTTGTAGATAAACTGTACTGGTGCGGTAGTGGCAGCAAGCCAGTACAGTTTGCCCACATGAAGCTTCCCCATTTCCGAGCACGACGCAAATGAGGTGACAATGTTGCCTCCTATCCGTGCTCGAACTCTATCCCTCGCACGAAGGATATCCTTCCACACTATTGAGGCGCTGTAATTAACCTCAACATCCCAGTACGAAGAGGACTGTAGATAAATGGCATTAATCCACTTAATCCACAGAGACATCTTCTCTAGATGTACATCCCACAACACACCACATAGGGCTACATTATTCAGTAGATCGAAACCCCTAAGTCCCAGGCCACCCTGTTCCTTAGGAAGGATCACCTCCTCCCAACTAACTGCATCCCTCGTGGTTTCCCAAAGGAATTTCCGGATCATGCGCTCCACCCTGTCAACAATCCCCTTGGGGATCTTTACCATAGAAATCCAAAAGTTCATCACTCCATACACCACCGACCGAATGAGCTCCAGTCAGCCTGCATAGGAGAGCAAATGCATGGACCAGCCCCTGATCAGATTGGATATCTGAGTGATGAGTGGCTCAAAGGCAGACTCAAGAAGTTTGCTTCCCTGTGGCGGTACTCCCAAATAGCGCATAGGAAAGGTGCCTTTCTGAAAAGGTAAAACCTTATGGATCCCCTGTTCTTCATCCTCTGGAACACCTGCCATGAACAAGTGAGATTTATCCGTGCTTACTTCCAAACCTGACATTCTAGCAAAGAGATCAAGAGCCTTAGCAACAACTTCTGCAGAGGAGCAATTGCCATAGGCAAAAATGATCAGGTCGTTAGCGAAAGCCAAGAGAGTAATGTCTACTTTAGCACAATGCCGAGAATGATGCTTGTAGTTCTCTCTCACCGTAAGTCTCTTGAAGAGATGGGAGAAGTAATCCATGCAGAGAACAAACAACAGGGACGACAGAGGGTCCCCTTGACGCAAGCCCCTCTTACCATCCAAGTATTCCTCTGGAGTGCCGTTGACAAGGATGGAGAATAAGGAGATGGTGACACATTTCATGATCCATCCTATCATAAGCTAGGGAAGCTTCAACCCTGTAAGAACTCCACGTAAAAATCCCTAGTCTACCGAATCATAAGCCTTCTTGATGTAAACTTTTATTGCCATTTTTCTCCACATACGATGTTTTGCCCATCCATAATTCTTCACAATTTCCTGAGCAAGCATCATGTAATCTCTCATCCTTCGATTCTTTACAAATCCAAAGTGATTTTCAGCGACCAACCCATCTATGAGATCCGTCAGGCGTCCTACAATGACTCTAGAAATAATCTTATAAAGTACATTGCAGCACGAGATTGGGCGGAAATCTCTTACTATGGGATCGTGCTTCCCTTTCGGGATGAGTGTAATAAACGTAGCATTCATCTGTCGCAGCGACTGCCCGGATTGAAAGAATTCCTGGACAGCGGCTACAACATATGTCCCTACTACGTCCCACGCATCTCGGAAGAAGTAGGTCGTGTATCCATCTGGTCTAGGAGCTTTGTCACCATTCATTTTCCACACGACCCCCTTAATCTCCTCGGCCGTAATAGGTGCTACAAGTTCCTGCGCTTGTTGATCACTCAACACAGCTCCCCACTCGAACACACTATCATCAATCTCATCACAATCACCAGAAGTGCCCAGTAAGTCCTTGTAAAACATAAGAAATTCTCCAACGACTTCATCCCGGGAGGAAGTGTGCCCAGATTCGGTACGTATGAAGGGGATGACATTTCTTACGCTATTGGACTTAATCTTCTTGTAGAAAAACTTTGTGGGTTTATCCTGGTTGATCAAATACTCTACACTGGCCATCTGAGAAAAGAATAAATGCTCGGCGTGGCAAAGGAAGTCTACCTTCTTTGCCGCCTCCTGAACTTTGTCCCATTTCTCAGTGCTACCTGGATCAGCATGGCTTTCCAGCTGGCGGCTGTCAAGCTCTATTCTAGCTCTCTGCTCTCTCAGCAATGTGGCCGAAGTCCCTCTTGCCAAGAAGATGTAACTTTGGCTTAAGAAGCTTCAGCCTGCGGCATACACTGAATTGAGCAGTACCCCAAAGTTGCGAGTCCCATACCTCGCGCACAGTATCTAGGTAACCACTGCTAGTCCTCCACATGTTCACATACCTGAACGGTCTACCCTTCGAATGCTCGGCATGAAACACAGAAGCTAGTGCAGGGCAATGGTCCGAGGTGGCCCCCATGGGCAGGAACTCGGACTCCACTACTTCTGAACTAAGATTCCAATTCAAATTCACTAACACTCTATCAATACGGCTCCATATCCTGCCATTCGTCTAGGTGAAGAAGCACCCCTTAGACTTAGCATCATCCAACCCCAATTCAACAGACAACTCCTCAAAATCGACCCTACACCAGTTCGGATGAGATGGACCAATTACAGAACACTCTTCCAGCTTCCTGACTCAGTTAAAGTCTCCCAGGATGATCCAAGGAGAGTTAATTGCAGGGACAACCCAAGAGAGATGACACCATAGCCTACGCCTGTCTACAACGCCATTACGGGTGTACACAACACTGATGTAGAACTCTTGTTAAGAAATCAAACAGCGAACCAAACTAGAGATACATTGCTCATTGAGCTCAACATTACTAACATAAATCAAAGTGGAATCCCATGCAACCACAATCCGTCCACCATCAACAACATCAAAATCATTCACAATATTCCAACTAGGAACAATTCTGCCCACTATGTCCACCACATTATCAGCAGATAATTTAGTTTCAAGAAATCCAACTAAACACACTTTATGTTTGCGAACTAACCTGTGGACTGCTCGATACGCAAGAGGGGTTGCAAGCCCTCGTACATTCCATGATAAGAGCTTCATCGACGACCTTTGGGGGAAGAGCCCCTGCCTCGTCCTGGCCCATTGCCTTTACCCTGCGGTTTCTGGATAGTAATTCTAGGCCCGCGTTTGCGTCCATCAGCCCTCTGCATAAAGCTGGGAGGAGGAGATCGTCCCGATCGCCCTACGGCCTCCTCATCTTCTTCCTCCATTTCCGACGCCCAAGTTTTCTTAGTATTAACTTGAGCGGGCTGTTTCCCATCCTGCCTGTTGATCCTCCAGTCATCAGGATCCAGTTCATCTAGGATTTGATACTTCCCGGATGTAACAGCCTCAACCGGTTCGTTAGTAGGTGGAGGAACCGTTCGTTCTCTTCTTCTTCCTACTCCTACTTCTCGCCTTCTTCTTTTTGTTATTTTTTTAGCCAACCTGCTGAAAACCCTCCTCATCGACTCCTTCTTCCACATGTGCGGACTTCTGTGGGATTTCTTTCTCCCCTTTATCTCCACCATCCATGACGTCACAGTTACCCACCAAGTGGCCAAACTTTCTGTACTTGGTACAATAAGCTGGGAGGCACTCGTAAAGCATAAATTGGGTATAGTTTGCCCCACTGTAGTTGAAAGTGACCTCCTTTGGGAGCTCTTGCGAGACGTCAATGTCAACACGCACTCAAACAAATGATATCTTATCAGCTTTAACCAAGGTATCGTCCACCATAATATGCCGACTGATTAGAGAAGCAACCTTGCTAATGTGATTCCTCGACCACAACTCCAATGGGAACAACGGGAGACGAATCCAGACCGGGACATGAGAGATTTCCTGGTCATCAAACTGAAAAGCTCTTAGGATCCTTTCAAGCATGAGGTATCGTTCCCAAATAGAGTGGGGAGCCTTTTCCAGCACCTTCCGTACATCCTCCTCTGAGCAAAGCCGGAAGATAATCCATCCAGGCTGATGCATGACGATGGTGTACTTGACACCCCATGAGCGGCAGATGGCATGGAGAGCCTGCATCCCCGGGAAACATCCCGAGAAGTAGCCCACCAGCGTGAATTTCCAAGTATCAGAGTCATCCTTTGGATCCAGATAGGCTACTCTATCACAGGGTGCGATGTATTCGAGTTTTCTATCCGGATCGATGTTGTTTTTGTTGAAAAACATGGAGTAGTCAATCGGTTCCTTGGGAGTGGAACCCTTTCCCGAATCACTCTGCCCCTTGCGCTGGATACACTGTCCGCCTAGTTGCCTGGGCCCTGCCGTCGTGCCCTTGCACATGAGCGCGTCGCCCGGAAGATGCCTAGTACTCCCGCCCACGCCAGGCGCGGCCTGCGGAGCAGGGGAGCTAGAATCCCGCGTAGAGACATCCTGCCGAGAAGTGCCCTGTGTCTGTCGAGAGCCAACCCCTGTCTGCCGAGAAATATCAGCATTTCTAAGAGCCTCGCTAGTCTACCAAGAGGAATCGGTAGGCCCATCCCCATGCCGAGTTTCAGCGCCAACCCGCCGGGAGTCTCCACCTGGCTGCCGAGAAGGCGTTGTTGTAGAGGACTCAACATCCAGCCTTCGCCGTGTGCCAGGAGCTGTGCTACGTCTCCCATCTGCCGAAACTTTCTTCTTAGGGCTAGGGTTTCGAACAATAGGCACCACGGGAGTTGAATCTTCCATGTCCATATCCAATAGCCCTTGTGTGGGGCTATCAAACGCGGAGACATCAGGCATGTCCGCCACCACGAGAGCTATGGAACCTATGTTTACATCCGTCTCCATCTCCGTCCGGTCAGTGGCTATGGAATGCGCCAAGGCGGCGCCATCATCCAGCGATGGATTGTCTACCAAGACTGCCTTTTTGAGGGTTTTCTTTCTCTCAATCTCCTTCACACGATTCTTCACCGATTTGAACGAGTCATCTCCCACACGCACATCCGTCAACGCCTTGGTAGACGTCTTACTCCTCGATTTCTTTCCCATGAAAGCAGAAATCTAGGCGGATTGCATGAACGAAAGATGCCTCTCTGCCACCACTGTGGGGAGCGGTGTGATCAAACCGTCATTGACGACGAGAAGCGCCGGCAACAGGGAGGAGGAAAGAAGATGTTCGACGTTGAAGGGTGATCAACGAGGCTGAAGGCGAGAGGCGCCGACAGCCGCGAGGTTGCTTGCGGGAAAAGTTAGAAAGCGAAATTTTGGAACCCTAGTTCCAAAAATTTTTGCGCGAGCAATGACTCTCTCTCTACTAATGCAAAGAGTGGTCAAGAAGGCTCAAGTAAAGGATAAATAAAGGCTTTTCATCATCGGCTTGCCAAAGAAAAAACTTTAAAGGCTCAATGGGGATTCCAATGATATATACATTATAAGGTAAGGTAAAATTTGGATAAGTGGCTCAATTAAACAATAATGGTTTAAGATCATATCCTAATATCTATTAATCATAAATTTCAAACAGGACTCCGAGTCAAGTTCTAGAATACGAATATATGAACGATACTCACAAGAATAAACTATCATACATGGATGTAGCATGATTAATAAGCTCAAATTCTCACATGGGTAATAGCTTTCCTAAGCACTTTTCAAAGCATGTAATCAAGTAATAAATGATACACGTCTCTCATCAACAAAATCAACACGCATCAAAATAAGTTCACATGCATAAAAAAAGAAGAGTCATCACTCTCTCCAAATCAATCCGATCAAACATCTAAATAAAAAATATCTAATGTATCAATCATCCATCATCATCATCAATCAATATCAGCTACAGATCACTCACGCATAAATCTCATCAACATAACAACACTCACTCAGAACCCAACCTGTAAAGTAAAAAATAGAAGGAAGGTGAGAGAAACAGACAAAGATAAAAAACCTGGCGCGCTCTACTCCTCCAAAGTATCATCATCATTATCATTGTGCCATTCGTCGAAATCTCTGATAAAGCTATCGACTTTTCTATCCAGTGCCTCATAGTTGTCATTCATCTCTCCCAACTTTCTATCCATCGCATCATATCTGAGGTTGAGAACAACATAATTTGTATTCGCCAATGCCAACTGTCGATTTATCTCCTGCTGATTCGCATTCAAAGTGGCAAAAAGCTCGTTCATCAGTCTGAACAGCTCTCTATAGAAATGATCCTGGGACTGCCAGAAGTCTTGCTGCTGCTGTGGTGGTGGCTCATATTACTGATACTGTTGTGGCTCTGACTGTTGTTGCAGCTGCATCGGAGGTAACCCCATCTACGGATACTCATGAGCCGGTTGCTGCTACTCCTCATTTTTGTCCACGAAGTCTGCTAGATCTCCCACTAAGATCATATCCTCTTCAATATAGACACCCTGAGGATGCATCTTAGCTAAAAGCCTCCAGTTTCCTTCTTCCAAACAAGTGTCAGATATCGCTTTGTGCTCCGGAGTGTTCATTAACAGACATGCTCTAGAGTGTTCATTAACAGATTATCATTGATCTGAATAGTAGTAAGATTAACAAGCAATGGAAACTTAAAAGAAATCTGGTTCTTTCCACGAATGAACATCAATACATCATCACTTCTTTGAATCAATCCCATCCTCACATAAGATGACAAAATCACATTTGGATCTCCTTAAACTAGCCGATACCTAGACAAGTTAACATGATAATGCTCTGCTACCGGAGTAATCAACCCCTGATGTTGACTTTTTATAATAAGCGAGTAGAGAACTTATACAGCTGCTGGAAAAAGTACGCCCCTGCATTAAAATAAACTCCATTCATCATACACCATAGCACATATAGCTCTCCTCTAGGTATATAACTTTCCTCTAATCATGCAAATAATGTGTTGCTCAGGATCCGGTCCATGTATGCTGTCACGCGGGTGCGAATAAAAGCTACCTTAGCAGTATTTGTATTGTAATCACCTTGCCTTCCCGAAATAGACCTCCAAAAGTCATCAACATTAAAATCCCCATGCTCCGTTGCAGCAATTCCAGTTGGACATCCAACCATCTCATTGAACTCGTTCGCATACATTAACTTAAGTTGACCTCCAATCTGCATCCACAAGCTATAAGAAAGATAGTAATCTCCACAATCAACTCTCATCGTACACAAAACTTCAGTTTTGATGTGGAAATATGTCTCCCTCTTCAGCTCTATAAACTGAGTATTCCCTACTCGATTAAACATCCATCGAATATCGTTGATGATGTTTGTTTCCAACATTGCTTGGTCATCCTGATAACGAGTTCTCGATATCTTATCTGCAATAGCTCCCCATAGGTCTTCCTTCTCCTCCCACTTATAAATCTGTATATCGAAATCAGAAGGCCTCCCCTTATCCCTCTTAAACTTCTTTGCAACTTCACCCTTCTTAGGAGGATTAGTCTTCTTCCTTTTTGAAGGTATAGCAATTCCTTTACCTACAAAGATTATATTTCAATACACAATAGAGGAAATAAAGCAAGTATACCAACTTAGGACTAATTAAAGCGTTAATTCTACTCAAGACTTCAAATTCGTATGCAATAATCATTTCATGAATCAATCTTCCCATAATCTCAAGTGTAACTTCAAAAACATAGAGTATAAATCCTCAATACCTTCAATCAAGAAAAAACTAAAATAGAAAATCTTAAGCCTTACTTCACATATTCAACGTACTTCACAAACCAACATGCCCAAAATTAAACTAAAATCAAATAATAACTCAAGCATGCTCAACTTCCACACTTCAATTGCTCAAATATGTCACTTCAATCCAACAAGCCCATACATACATTTCGAAATTAAACTCAAGCTCGTAAGATTTGCATCATCATTTTTACAAAATCGTATCAATCCAACGTAAATTGAACCCATGCAAATTCATGTAAAATCTCAACAAGAACACCAAAAACAATACTTCAATTCCGACTAAAGACATATTTAATAAACTTACCCAATCTTCACTAAGTATAATTCACTTCAATCCATGAGTGAATAGTTAAGAAAACATATCTTTATCTCCGGATATGGTGTGTGTATGACGTTTAGCAAAAATCCCCAAAAATTAAATGGAATAGTCCAAATTTGGACTTTAATCCTCCAAATCTTGGATGTGGAAGTGTGTGGGGGGTAAGAATTAAGTGTGGAATAAGTTTAGAGTGAATTCCTTACTGATCGGAATGAGAGCTCGAGAAAGAATGACGGGAGAATGGTCGAACAATGCAGAAAACTGCCTATATTCGTGATTTCCAGACCCAATTCGAGTCGAATAGCATGGTCGAACTGTTGGGATAATAAAATCTCCAATCATTCCTAAGGGACAAATAAAGAAGACCATAAAAAGCACACAAGAATTTACAGAAAAACTCTAAACCCGGAGAAAAATCACGGACCAAGAAAATACCACTACGTGAAAATTTTATATAATCACACAGAATTTCTTTCTCCTGACCCCAATCCCTACACTCTTACAAAATTTTAACTATTTCACACCTTTCTCCCCATTCTCACAACTAAGAATAAAAAAAATGAATATAACTAGAATCAAATACAAAGATTAAAATATACTTGATTGGTGCACTTGACATAAAGTACAAGAGCCTCCTTATATAGCTTAAGAAATCCTTCCCCTTTTACTCTTCATCCAATGTGGGACAAAGAAAATAAAAGAAATCATTATTTTATTCTCGACAAAAACTAACACTAACTAGGGTCACCAGGTCAAACGGAGCAGCTTTTCACTGAAACGAGTTCAGTTCGACCACCGTTCAACCAGAAGTGTTGGTCGAACGAGATAGGTTTGGTCGAACTGACCCTCTATAATCTGAAAAGTCTCCCTTGTCCAGTACGATCACTATTCGACCAGAGAATGTTGGTCGAACAAGATGGGCTTGGTCAAACTAGCCTTCTGTAAGCTAAATAAACACTCTGGAATGCAGTTCGACCGTCGTTCGACCATAACATCTTGGTTGAACCACAAGAGTCTGGTCGAACTAGCTTCCAGACATTTGTTTTTCAAACTTTTCTTCGTCTCTTATAAAACTCAGACTCTAAAACAACATAAAACATCATATTAAGTCAAAACAAAAGCTAGAGAACCACTCTTAGATTATATAAAAATCATGTATACTACTCCGCTCACACTATAAAAAACAAACACAACTGAACACTAGGCAAATTGTTAAAATCAATATATCAAAATCGATTAAAGTTTAAATATATCGCAAAAAATCAATTCTCCTAGCAAACGTTACGAAGAAAAGATTATACTCTTGGTGCTACGATGAGGTACGTACATCACAGCCCCCAAACTTAGTAGAAACTATAGTCGAAACTATGTTTGCAAAGAAATGTAATTGTAGATATGTAAGCACCTTAAATATAAAAATTTCTTGCTGACATGAAAGAAATAATAAAGCAATGAAACACGAGGGAAAGCCCAAACAAGCGCTCCTATTTAACGTCGGAGAGTCACGATGATACCAATCTCAATGTAAGGTATCCTCAAAGATGACACAAGCATCATCTGGCGACTTAAAGTGCTTCAATTGATGCCTGTTTGCCGCTTCTCCGTCTTTATCTATCAACTCAAAACTCCCCCCTCCACAGGCTCTATGAATCATGAACGATAGTGTCTACTTCGATTTTAATTTTTTTGAAAAAAGCTTTAAACGAGAGTTAAAGAGTAATACCTCATCGCCTTGCTTAAATTCCTTAAAAGTGATCATGCCACTTCTTCATTCTCTCTTTGTAGATCACCGAGTTCTTGTAGGCTCGATTCCTGAACTCATCCGATTGATTGATGTGAGTCATTCTCAACTCCTTTTGATCCTTAAGACACAAGTTCAAACTTCTTAATGCCCAAAAAAAATTATGCTGAATCACTACGGATAAATGGCATGACTTTCCATAGATGATTTGATAAGATGACATGTCTAGCACAGTCTTGTATGCAGTCCGTAACCCCCAAAAATCATTATCGAGCATCATAGTCCATTCTTTCCTATTGGTTCTGACTACCTTCTCCAAAATTTGCTTCACTTGCTGGTTAGAGACTTTAGCATCCCCAATTGCTTGAGGATAATAGGGTGTAGTAACCCTATGCTTAACACCATAATCCTTGAGAACTCTTTCAATAAGTTGTTGACGAAGTGTGTACTTCCATCATTCACAAGAGCTCTAGGAACTCCATAGCGAGCAAAGACATGCTTCTTCAAGAATGACAAAACTGTCTTTGCATCATCATGCGAGTAAGAATTGCTTCCACTCACTTAGAAACATAATCAACAACAAGAAGGATGTAGAGAAATCCATTAGATATGGAAAAGCCCCATAAAATCAATTCCCCATACATCGAAGATCTCAACCACAGTGCTTGGATGAAGTGGCATCTCATCCCTTTTACTTATATTTCCCATCCTTTGACATCTATCGCATGATGCTACATATGATTTACAATCTTTAAATAGGGTAGTCAATATAAAGCAGATTGAAGTACCTTAGCTGCTGTCTTTTAGGCTCCGAAATGCCCTCTGTTAGGTTGTGCATGGTAAAAATCAAGAACACTCTCCATCTCTATCTCGGGCAAACACCTGCGGACGATAGAATCCGTACAAATCTTGTAGACAAACAGATCATACCATATGAAAGTCTCAACATCTTTTGAATTTGGCAAGTTGAAACCTATTGAGACCTTTAGGAATTTCACCTACGACAATTAATTAACATAATCAGTATACCACAGATCCATCCCTTGAGCAGTGATAACGTAAGTTTTCTCTGCTCCTTCAGCAAACACCGTCATAATCTTCTCATCGGGGAACATTTCTTCTATATATTCAAAAGAATCATCACAATGTTCCCTTGTCTCCGACCTTGATATGTGATCCGCCAAATATTTTTTGTTCCTTTCTTGTCTCGGATCGCCATATCAAATTCTTGTGGAAGAAGGATCCATCTAATAATTTTGAGCTTTGCCTCATTCTTCTCCATCAAGTACCTGATCGTAGAATTATTCGTGTACACTATAGTCTTCATGCCAACTAAGTACTGTCGAAACTTATTGAATGCATACGTCACTGCTAAAAACTCCTTTTCAGTAACAATGTAGTTTTTTTGTGCTGCATCAAAAGTCTTACTCGCATAGTAGATAACGCAGAACTTCTTTTCTCTCAACTGCCCGAGCACCACTCCAAGTGCTAGATCACTTGCATCACACATAAGTACACACGGCTGAGTCCAATCTGGTGTGATCAAGATAGGTGTAGTAATAAGCACCTCTTTCAAAACCTGAAAATGAGTTTGACATTCATCATCAAAAACAAAAGGAACATCCTATTCAAATAAGTGAGATAAGAGCTTGAAGTATTTTGAGAAGTCTTTTATAAATCTTCTATAGAATCCGGCGTGTCCAAGTAAGGACCGCACTCCCTTCTCATTAGTAGGTGGTGGAAGCTTCTCAATCGCCACCACCTTGGCTCTATCAACCTGCAATCCCTTAGTCAAAACATGATGCCCAAGAACAATCCCATCTCTCACCATGAAGTGGCACTTCTCCCAATTCAAGACAAGATTAGTTTCTTGACATCTCTTCAAAACAATAGATAAGTTAAACAAACAAATATCAAAGGAGGAACTAAAAATAGAGAAATCATCCATAAACACCTCGATGATCTTCTCTATCAAACCATCAAATATGGCTATCATACAACGCTGGAATGTAGCAAGTGCATTACATAACCCAAAAGGCATCTTTCTAAAAGTAAAGGTTCTATACGGGCAAGTAAAATTAGTATTTTCTTGATCCTCGGGCGCAATCATGATTTGTTTATAACCCGAGTACCCGTCCAAGAAACAATAAAACTCATACCCTACTAAACGGTCTAACATTTGATCCCTGAAAAGGAGAGAGAAATGGTCTTTGCATGTATTTTTATTCAGTTTCTTGTAATCCGTACACACACGTCATCCTTTAGGAATCCTAGTGGCTAAGGTCTCACCATCATTGGCTTTCACAATAGTCATGCATGTAATGGACTCACATGTGGACTATCACTAATTGGATAAATAATTCCTATATCTAACCATGTTAAGATTTGCTTCATAAACACTTCTTGAATCGAGGGGTTAACCCTCCTCTGATTCTTAATACAATCCTTAACTTTATCTAACAACCTTATCTTATGCTTGTAATACGATGGACTAATACCTTTCAAATCATTAAGAGACCAAGCAATTGCAGACTATACTTCCAAAGCACATCTAACAACTCTTCAAGTTGATCATTACTAAGAGAATAAGATACAATTACTGAATAAGTTTCATTCTCGACTAGATAGGTGTACTTCAACTGTTCCAGTAGTGGTTTCAACTCCTCCTTTTCTTCCTTCGATGTGCTTTCTCTATCTAATGAGAGGTATTGCTTAGTTCACTTAACTTAATCAAGCTTGGTTCTTTTTGGTTCATACCTATCATCACCCAAAACAAGTAAATTTTCAAGAAATTCAATATATATCTCAGAGCTCATCAAGCTCCATGGTAAGAAAAGTAAGAGACTCCGCCAAGCATGTCTCCAAGGGATCCTTTGAAAGGATTAAGGACATATCTTCCTTCACAATCTCATTCACCACATTAATGCTGTAGCACAGCATCTCTATCGGCATCATCATTGCTTTATCTAGGTTGAAAAGACCCTCTTCTTTATCCATTCTCAATCTAAGCTCCCTCTTTTGGACATCAATCATAGCTCCAGCAATAGCAATATACTTATCTGCCAATTGCAGAGCTACTGTTGTGGGAGCAAGCTCCACCAAACTCAGCTTCTTGAATATAGATAAGGCCGACATCAAGTTGATGCTTGCACCAAGATCACACAAAACTTTTCGTGATGGCCCCTTTCCAATCTCACATAAAATAGTGAAGCTTCTCGGATCCTTCAGCTTCTATGGCAACTTCGTCTAAATGATCGAGTTGCAATTCTCTGATAGACTTACTATTTCAACTCCGTTCAAGCTTCACTTCTTCAATATGATATCCTTCAAAATCGAGCATAATACGACATCTCCATGATTGCTTCAGAAAAAGAAATGTTCAAGCTTATTTTGTTCATGATATCCAAAAACCTCTTGAACTTTTCTTCCAACCCCTTCTTCACTAACCTCAAAAGAAACTGAGAAGGTATCTTTGTCTTAGGAATTCCCCATTCGTCACGTTCAGCCTCCTTCACCTTGTCCTTCTCGGCTCTCATTCTTTAGGCTCTTTCCCACTTCTTTTCTACTATGAGCTCAGTATTCTGCTTTTGTGATAGTACTAGAGTGTTCTGAATAACAGGTGTAGCATTCGGTATAGAAATGGGGATCGATTGCCGTAGCTCGACCATAGTTCGACCATATTATTCTGGTCGAACGGAATGAGTTTGGTCAAATTGGGTACCTGAAAATAGATTCAGTTTTCCGAGTTCTGGTTCGACCATAGTTCAACCAGAGAGGTCTGGATGAACTGAGTAAGTTTGGTCAAACTATGTGTCTGTAATCTGAACTTGATTTTTATGCTCAACAGGTGCTGGTTTGACCATAATTCAACCAGAGAGGTCTGGTCGAACTGGATTGCTTTGGTCGAACTACGAGCAAAAAACATAGTATCATTTCTTTATTTTTCTAAAAGTGGTTCGACCACAATTCGGCCATCAGGTCTGGTCGAACTGAGCGAGTCTGGTCGAACTGGAACCCTGCTCTCATTGTTCCCTTTCACAGGCTTCATCAGACCTTCGTACTGTGTCCAGACCTCAATGTGATGGCGTGGCACTCTTTTGGGTGGGTTCGTTATACTGAGATGAGAGCTTTCCCTTTACTATTGTCTTTGTCAACTGATTCACGTTCCCAGCCATCTACCCCATCAATAAGGTTAGGTCCTTAATCTGCTTTGACAAGTCCTCATGATTTGAATCGATTTTCACTTCCAAATGATCCACCCTTGCATCATTCATAGCCACATATCGGTTCACCATATCCTCTAAACCAGATTTTCCTTTTTCCATCTTTGCACCACGATTAACACCCCTAGGAGATTGCATTGCTCCGTACAGATTACACCATGAAAACTCTGGCCTCCTAGGTTGTTGATAATTATCCAAGGGACCACGATTGTTGTATTTCCTTTAATAATTCTTGTTTCTTGATTATTCGGATACCTCGTTCCTTGAATACTTTGACCCATGGCATAGTTTGCTTCTTCTAGCTCCTCTTGGATCGGTCTCTCTTTTCCAACATCCTGCTACATCATAATTGGTACTTTCTATGACAAATCAATGATCTGCTTCTGTTGGGATTCAAGTAGCTTGTTAATATTAGCATGCTAGAGACGATCTCATCTCTCTACTCGACTTTACCATAGTATGTTCAAATTGAGCTACCTTCCCTAGTACATAGGTTCCCCTCAATCTATCAGTAGGCCAATCTCTTGAATTCATTAAAATATCCTCAAAAAGCTTCTCGGCCTCAACAGATGTCTTTGCAAGCAATGCTCCACCTGATGACGCATCAAGTAGAACTCTAAAATCACAATCCAAGCCATTGTAGAAAACAATAATGTATTGCGGTTTAATCAACCCATGTTAAGGGCACCTTCTAAGCATGTCCTTAAATCTATCCCAAGGTTCATGGAACTTCTCTTTGTTATTGATCATAATTTGATCAAATTTTCTGCTTCAACTTGAATACCTTTGAAGGTGGCATATATCTCTCCAAAAATTTTATCTTCAAATCGTTCCATGTAGTGCAGTCAGCAGGACTAAAAGCATCGTACCAATCTCTTGCTCTTTCAGTAAGCGAGAATTTAAATAATAGGATCTTCCTTGCATCTTCATGAATTCCTGCATCTTTTTGTGTACTAGCATAACCAATAAACTTATTCAGATATTGTTGAGGATCCTCAAAAGTCCCCCCTGCAAAAGAGTTCCTTTCAATCATGCTGATAAGAGTGGGGTGAAGATCAAAATCAACATAAGTTCCACGTGCTACTAACAGACCTGATGAGAGTGAAAATTCATGTAATTTTGGGTCCTATTTGATACCTCTTTAAGTGTTAATTGCTATTATGTGCAAAAATCTTAATTCCTTGAATGATTATTGACTAAAAGGTACTTGAGAGGTATTTTGTTGTGTATTGATAGGAAAAAGGATGAAAAAATGCTAAATTGGAATGAGGGGTTAATTTGTGCAAGATGTCAAGGAAATAGAGGACTACATTCCATAATTTTTCTGTATTTATGTAGAAATCCAAACAGGAAAAGTGATACATGATTAGAAATCTATAGAAGAGAGGGTCGCGTGGGTGTAAGAATCGCTTCAATCAGAATTCTGACAAAGAAGTTATGCTAAAAACCGTGAGGTTGCGCAACTGCTAGAGAGAATTCCGAAAATTTACGAAAATTACTCTCTATTTCCTATTTTATTGGTGGCCAAATTATTTCCTAATTTAATATCCCTTCATATCTTCCATAATTATATTTTTCCTGATTTTTCAAGATCCCACATCCTTTTACTCCTTTTTTTATTCTATTCTCACACCTATATTAACTCATTCTCATCACCACACAAAAACACAACACCACCATTCAAATCACCCACCTTCCATCCTTACACCAGAGAGACAATCGGAGTTGCAACTCGGTTCGAAGACAGAGATTACGACGGAGATCGTGATTGAAGAATCGAAGTCCTCAAAAAGGATTCTTTATTTTTAAGTTATTTGTCTTTGCTTTTTTAACACAATGGTTAGGATTTATTACATCTTTGTGATTTTTCCCGTAAATCTATGGGCTAAGTTTCTTTGTTGATAATGTTATGGCGTTAAGACAGATTTAACTATGTGATTTGATTACCTTAGACTTGGATTTACTATTTTGCACATTGTTTATTTCCTTATTGTCGAGGATATTTTGAGACTTCATATTATTGTGTTTTTGAGTTTTGATTCCTTTGATTATTCTTGATAGTATCACTGATTGATAGTTAATAGGATTATTTATTTCTGCATAATAATTGTTGTTTCACGTGACAGTCTTAGGATTGACCTATAATACCTAAGAGTGTTAGAAAATCAATTTGGAATGTTAATTACTTGGTAAAACATCATTATTAAGTAATTGGTAAGGAGACAAAAGGGGTTAATAATTGCGTACCTATAAAGGGAAGTCTAGTGCTCTAGTCTTTTATGGAATTTAGTATGAAATACCTATAGCGGGAAAGAGAATTAATTCCTTATCGATCCTAGGATTTGCAGCTCATTGTTAGATTATACTTGATCAAAGAGGTTTAACTAGGCTTAGTGATCCTCTTATAAACATCTGCAGGTAATTGATTTGGGTCTAGATGAATTAGTCACATAGTAAAGCTGTTTGCCAGAGCATTACCAATTCTCCATTATTGAATTCTAAATCATTTTCTCTGCTTGATTTATTTTCTTTGTAGTTTAATTATTTAAATTTAGATTTATTAGTTTAATTAGACATCCTTTCAAAAACCCCCCAGATTTGTCTTGTAATTAAATTGTCATACATAGAATTATTTATTAAATTTGTAACTATCTCGTGGGAACAATATTCACTTAGCGCCGCCTGTCGGGGATAGTTAATATATTTAAATTTAATTCTATAGTAATTTATTTTCTTGTAGGACGTTAAATTTTACTTGCTTTATTTTATTTCTGATGCAAACAATTCTGATCTTTTGAGTGTAAACAAGTGTATGATCACTAGGTCTAGTGGACGAGCAATCGAACCATTAAACCTAGAGCTTGAAGAATTTGTTAGAAAGAATAGAATGAAGAGAAAGCAACTAGCAACACCTATTCCTAGCTCAGATTCGGATATTTTTCATTCGATAGAAAAAGAGGATGTTGAAAAGCTTTCACAGAAATTTGACGGAGTTGATTTAGTTGAGGAGACTGATACTGTAAAGATGGCTGAAGAGCAGGCGTCGACTCCTATGCGGGACCAATATAAATTGAAGCACACTACTAATGCTGGGTTGAATGGACCTGCGATCACCGCACAGAGTTTTGAGTTGCCTTTCAGAATGATCCGAATGGTAGAGAGACATCAGTTTAGTGGGAATCCTTCGGAGAATCCTAGTGAGCATCTGCAAATTTTTGATGAATATGAGAGGACACAGAAGCATATGAACGTTCCAGAGGATGCTATCAGAATGCGACTTTTCCCATTCTCACTTATTGGGAAGCCAAGGAGTGGTATAACAATCTTCCTCAAGGTTGTTGTACTACATGGGAGCAACTTGCAGATAAATTCCTGACCAAATACTTCCCTCCATCCAAGAGTTTCTTGATAAAGAAAAGTATCACACAATTCAAACAAAGATCCTTGGAGAGTTTCTATGAGGCATGGAAAAGTTCAAAGAGCTGCTGCGGAGCTGTCCCAGACATGGATTTTCAAAGGATACCTACTTAGGCTTCTTCTATCAAGGCCTAAGAAGAGATTCTAGAGTATGGGTAGACGCGACAGCAGGTGGATCTATTTTTAAAAAGTCTGCAGAGGAAGCTGAAGAGATCTTGGAAGAAATGGCAGCTAACACGTATGATTGGCCAGGAGAGAGAGCAGAAGGAGCCACTTTTGACAAAGTGGCAAAGGTAGAGATACATGCCGGAAATCAAGAGGTTTCAGCTATCCATGATCGATTTGATGAGCTTCATTAGATGTTGGATTGCCTCACACAAGAAAACAGATTCATAGGAGAAGTGATGATAGATGGAGATCAAGAGCAATTCGAGGATGCAAATTATGCTATGGGACAGAATTTTCAAGGGGAATACAAAATTAGACAGAATTTGGGACCTAACAATCAGTTTGGGGAAGGAATGACCAATGGAACAACCATCAGTTTCAGCAAGGTTGGAACCAAGGAAATTCGAACTTCAACAATCAGAGAATGGATGAGAATCTATCTTACTCTAATTCTAATAGCGTAGTTGCACCACTTCCGGAATTTAATCCAGCCGAGAAACCTGTTGAAGCGAAATCATCAATGGAAGATAAGATGGACCTGATTCTCAAGATGATGGTAAAGAATCAAGAAATAGCAGCAATAAAACAAAAGGAAACAGATTTGGCAATCAGTCAGTTAAATGCTGCAGTTGGTAAGTTACAACAGCAAGGGAAATTTCCTGCTCAGACTGAGTTGAATCTGAAAGAACGTCAATGCTATGTTATTACTTTGAGAAGTGGTACACGGTACGAGGGACTGAAGATGCTGGATACAGAACATATGATGGAAGTTGGGCAAGAGGCACGCTCGGTAGCAACCATGAACATACATCCTTCACCGGGCAGTATCCGAGCAGCATGGATAGTGGAGCACACAGCGAGTAACTTGGTGTGGAATTCCAACTAAGCAGCTTGCCCGGTACGATGCCCGACAATGAGTTCCTGCCGAGCCAGTCGCCCGGCAGCATGCCCAGCGGCGTGTTAAGACGTCCGTCAGAGAGCCCAGTGGCGAGCAGGGAAGCTCGTCCACATTAGAGTTCAATTCAAATTTCTTTCCACTTGGTCTTGATCCACAACATCGTGACACTGTGCATTTAGAAAAAGAAGCACAACAACTGGTCATACCTGAGAAAAAGTGGGAAATAAAAAGGATGAACTTTAGAGAGACAGCTTGGGGATTTCGAAGATGAAATATCCTATTCCTTTTTCCTCTAGACAGTTGAAGAAAGGTCCTGATAAAATGTTTCAGAAGTTTATAAACATCTTTAAGCAGATCCAGATCAACATGCCCTTTGCTGAAGCACTTGAGCAGATGCCATAATATTTAAAGTTTCTCAAGGAAATCATGTCTAAGAAGCGTAGTATAGTGGATAAAGAGATGGTGCATCTTACAAAAGAGTGTAGTGCCATCATTCAGAGGAAGTTGCAAGCCAAAGTAAAGGATCCGGGTAGGTTCACCATCCAAGTACAGATTGGAAAGCATGCCACTTGTAAATCTTTGTGTGACTTGGGGGGCTAGCATAAATCTTATGCCCTGAAGTATGTTCAAGAGTCTTAGTTTAGGGGAGGTGAAACCTAATTTAGTTACACTTCAGCTAGCTGACAGGTCTATTACGCACCCTAGAGGAGTTGTTGAAGATGTACTTGTGAATGTGTATAAGTTCTTCTTCCCTGTTGATTTCCTGGTGCTTGATATGGAAGAGGACAGTAATGTGCCTCTGATTTTGGGTAGACCATTCTTGGCCACCGCTAGAGCTCTGATTGATGTTGAAGATGGGAAGTTGAAGCTTAGAGTGGGGGACGAGGAGATCATATTCTCACTTGATGCTTTGAAATATCCTTCTGAAGAGGCAAACTGCAAGTCTATTGATGTTGTTGATGAGAGTGTAGAAGAGAAGCTGCCATTGATTCCTACTGAGGATCATTTGAAAAACTGTATCAGTAAAAGTCATTCTTTCCCTACTCCTGCTACTAATGTTGAGTCTGATTTTTCATCTGATATTTTATCTAATAAACTAACAGATTATTTGAGTGCAGAGCATGCTTGCATGAATGATAGAAGAGAGATGTCATGGATTGAAGTAGGAACATGGACACAAATTCCACCAGTCCCTCCGATTATATGTGACTCTCATTTGTCTGATCTTGATGTTTATAGGAAGGAAGCATATAAAGATAGAGATCCAGATAAGTAGATCCTTGAGAGTAAGAAGGGAGAGTTGGTTTGGATGGATCGAAAGAGGGCGAAACAACACTTCAATGTGAAGATGAAAGTTGAAGAAGAAGTGTTGATGCATGAGTCCGAATATCTCTGAGTCTGCATTCAATCGAGCTCCTCGACGTTAAACAAGAGTGATTGGTGGGAAGCAACCCACCATTTTATTGCTTTCATTTTGTTTTGTTTGTTGTGTCTTGTGCTAGGTGAATTATACTCAAGGTGTGTACTTACACTTAAGGTAATAACATCCTTTTAAACTTAGATTCAACTCACGTTTTCATCTAAGTATGGGGGGTGTGATATTCTTCCCTTGTTCCATCCGCACCCAGGTATGTTTACTCTGCATCGTTTTAGTGTTTGTGTGCTTGGAGGTAAATTTTTTTAAAAATTTTCGAATTTTATTCAATTTTTTGAATTTTTTTGTGACTGTCCAGGTGTCTTGTATGTTTTTGTTCATTTTTATGTGTCCTTTGGTGCTTTGTCATTGATTTTTGTCTTTTCGATATTTTTATCTCTCCCGTGGTGATGAGTTTTATGTTTGAGCTTTATTGATTAAGAAGGGTATTGGAGTGGCAAGAGTGAGTTCTATTTGAGGCCTACACTTGACCGAGTTGAATAACTCGAGGAACTTGCAAGATGTGAAGGAGATTGAAATCAGGTTACTTTGTTCCTTATTCTAAATTTTTCTATGAGCTTTGAATTCTTATAAGTAAGGAGCATGAGTTTAAATTCTATAACCTGAATTCCATGGGGATTTTTGAGCTATTATTTTTCTGCCTATGATGTTGATTATGATTAATATGGGGAACACGCTTTGATTCTTAAGTGCTTGAAGTTCTTAATGAGCTTGTTATGATGTATGCGTAGCCATGAAGAGTGCTCGTTCATATTGTAAAAAAGCCAAGTGAGATTTGAGCCTTCAAATCATGAATACGTTGATGCATGATATTTTATTCTTGAGCGTATCATTCTTTTGCATGTATTCTAGAACTTGCCTTGAGTCTCCTTGAATATTCGAGAATAGTCTAGTGAATTTTGGAAATAATATTAGGTCATCTTTGATTTTTAGCCCATCTTTTTCCTTACACTTTACCTGAATTCATAAAATCCTCTGTCAGTCCATTGAGCCTTGAAAAATCCATTATTTGAATAGCTCTTTGAGCTTAATAAGTATTTGATTTTTCCTTATGTTACTTGGATTAATTGAGTAATTGTTAAAGTGGTTAGAAGAAGAGTGTGAATATGTTGGAGTTGAAAAGGATGAGGTGAAAAAAAGGACTAGAAAAAAAGGATATAAAAATCCTAATATGTTGTACAAGAAAAAAAATGAAAAAGAAGGAGTTGAAAAGAAAAAATAAAGGGAGAGAAAAAAAATTAGTGGGGTAGTGCACAAATTTAATACCACTGATGCTGAAAGAAAAGAAGAAAAATAATTCTCTCATTACTATGATTGAAGAAAGAAATAAATAAGTTGGAATTGAGGAGTTGTGCTTGAAAAGAAGGTGATGAGGAAAAATGAAAGATCATGATAGATGGCCACTTGATTGATCACAGTTTGAGTCACTTATCCATAAATTTCCTACTTTATCCAAAGAGCCTACATTACAACCAAATAGAAAGTCATTTTTATTCATAATTTGCTAGCAATAAGTAAAAGGAGAGTTGAGACAATAGACAAACTTATGGTTACGCATTCACTTGAATTGAATTTGAGAGCACACATATATATAACCCCAATGGTGTACACTTTATACACCATGAACGTGAGAGTTATACTATATATATCCTATGAGCATAGGTGGATTGAGCATTTGAATTGGTGAAGTGATTGTCATAACTTGCAATTTCGAATATATTGATACTTTTGAATTTGAAGTTATGTGAATTGAGTTAAGAATAATTATATCTTTTGAAGGCTTAATTGATATTTTAATCTTTCCTTGGAACATGACTTCCATCTCATTATTTTCTTGGTTTGTCGTTTCGTTGCTCGATGATGAACAACACCTTAAGTTTGGGGGGTTTGATAAGAGTGGAAATTCATGTATTTTTAGGTCCGATTTGATACCTCTTTAAGTGTTTAATTGCTATTATTTGTGCAAATCTTAATACTTTGAATGATTATTGACTAAAAGGTACTTGAGAGGTATTTTGTTGTGTTTTGATAGGAAAAAGGAAAAAAAATGCTAAATTGGAATGAAGGGTGAATTTGTGCAAGATGTCAAGGAAATAGAGGACTATATTCCATAATTTTTTTGTATTTCTGTAGAAGTCCAAACAGATCAAGTGATACTTGGTTAGAAAGTTACAAAAGAGAGGGTCGCGTGGGTGTAAGAATTGCTTCAATCAAAATTCAGATGAAGAAGTTATGCTCAAAACCGTGAGGTCGCGCAGCTACCAGGGGGAATTCCAAAAATTTACGAAAATTACCCTATATTTCCTATTTTCTTGGTGGCCAAGTTATTTCCTAATTTAATATCTCTTCATATCTTCCATAGTTATATTTTTCCTGATTTTTCAAGATCCTACATCCTTTTAATCCTTATTTTATTCCATTCTCACACCTATATATAACTCATTCTCATCACCACACAAAAACACAACACCACCATTCAAATCACCCACCTTCTATCCTTCCACCTGAGAGACAATCGGAGTTGCTACTTGGATCGGAGACAGAGATTCTGACGGAGATTGTAATTGAAGAATCGGAGTCCTCAAAAAGGGTTTTTTATTTTTTAGTTATTTATCTTTGTTATTTTAACATAATGGTTAGGGTTTATTACATCTTTGTGATTTGCCCCCGTAAATCTATGGGCTAAGTTTCTTTGTTGGTAATGTTAGGGCGTTTAGACATATTTTACTATGTGATTTGATTACCCTAGACTTTATTATTCCTGCAGATTGTCTATTTCCTTATTGAATAGGATAATTTGAGACTTCATATTATTGTATTTTTGAATTTTGATTCCTTTAATTATTCTTGACGGATCACTGATTGATAGTTAATAGGATTCTTTATTTCTGCATAATAATTATTTTTTTCCTATGACAGTCTTTGGGGATTGACCTATAATACCTAAGAGTGTTAGACAGTTAATTTGGAATATTAATTACTTGGTAAATCATTATTAAGTAATTGATAAGGAGACAAAAGGGGTTAATAATTACATACCTATAAAGGGAAGTCTAGTGCTCCAACCTTTAATGAAATTTAGCATGAAGTACCTATAGAGGGAGAGAGAATTAATTCCTTATCATTCCTAGGATTTGCAGCTCATTATAAGTGTTAGATTCTACTTGATCAAGGAAGTTTAACTAGGCTTAGTGATCCTCTTATAAACATCTGTAGATAATTAATTCGGGTTTAGATAAACTAGTCACATAGTAAAGCTGTTTGCCAGAGCATTACAAATTCTCAATTCTTGAATTCTAAATCATTTTCTCTGCTTGATTTATTTTCTTTACTTAGTTTAATTATTTAAATTTAATTTTATTAGTTTAATTAATCATCCTTTCAAAAACCCCTCAGATTTGTCTTCAAATTAAAATGTCATACATAGAATTATTTATTAAATCTGTAACTATCTCTTGGGAACGTTATTCAATTGGTCACACGCACTACAATCGATCCCTTACACTTGAGGGCGAAAGAAAATAGCGATCAAGACCCACAATATCACCTCCGTTGTTCTTATAGACTTCAGAGATGGCTATGTTATCCGGATTTGGCCTTTCTAGACCAGCCATGTTGACTGCTTCTGCTTCCAAATTGTCTTCGATTGTAGTTTCAATCATTTTCGAGTTCAGTATTTCAACTTCAACTCCTAGATTAAGAGCTTCAATTGCTTCCACATTCTTGTTCTTCTTGTTCTTTGCTTTCTTCTTTTTTTATGATGCTCCAATTTCTGGATCAAAAGGCGCAATGGTTCACCCTTTGATCTAGTGTGCATACACCTAACAAAAATACAGTGTTAGAATCTGAAGACAAGTATGGAATAGTTTCAAATAAAATAGAAATAATAAATTTGGTAAGGACAACCGTCCCCGGCAACGGCGCCAGAAACTTGTTGGGCGTTTTCTCAACACACAATTAATCCCCAAGTATGAAGGATATTATTGTAGCTTAGATAAGTGGCCTTGTTATCAATATCGAACCCAAAGGACGATTTCTATCAATTTATTATAAACTAAATTAATTGAAACTACTATTGTGTAATCTATCAATAGAATTGTCACTAAACTAATTGACAGAATAATTAAATAACAAATAAAAGTAAAGACATTAGAGAATAAACTAGAGTTGTTCAAGTAAGAAGATAGGTAGCTCTTCGGGCCATCTAACTTCACTAGTTAATTTTCCTTCCATATGTCAATGTCCGACTCTGCCTTATGGATTATGGACGCATCACTAAGCCATGCAAATCTACTCTATAGACACAAACAAATAAGCGTGTACCACGTGTGAATTACCTTGGAGCAAGAATATAATTATACCCCCTCTCTAGGTACTATCAGCATCAATTATTTCCCGTACACTAAATCCTCTAACCCGATATGATCTCCCTTTATATGTACTATATAATTATTCTCTTTATCCTACTTACTAACTCGAATTCAATTCAATTAATAAATATTTATATAAGATAGTTCTAATGAAGCTTCGGAGTCTCCTCACTTAGAATCGTAATATAGAATCCTGCTCAGCAGTGAATACACTCAATTAATAACCAAGATATGTATTCAGACTCTACATAACAGTTAATGATGCAAAAAACAACTCTGAGTATGAATTAAAAATGCATAGTCTTATATAAAATAAACAACAAGTAGTGTTGTACGGAGTATACACACGAAAGTTCAATTAACTAGATAAAACCTTCATTACCCTAGAACTACTAAAGCGGTTCTAACCCATGATGCTTCGAAGAACGTTCATGGTAATTAGATAGATCTTACCCATAGTCTTGAAAATTACAAGATAAGTTAAGAAACAAAGTAAACCCTAGAGGTGGGCGACGTCGCGTCTCTCTCCGTCTTGAGTCTCCACTTGTTTCTCACTTGATTCGCTGCACAAATCTCTCTCTACAGCTCATGCGGATGGAGTTAGGGTTTGGATGTGCTGTAGGATGGATGTGGAATCTAACTCTCCTTTTTGACTTGATCGGCATCCCTTTTTATACTTGCAAACTCTCCTTATAGACCTTTACTGGTTTTTTTGTGGAAAACACACACATGCATACACTGGAGGTGGAAATTCCGATGTTTTGGTGCTGACATATCCTAGTTCGACCAGATTGGTGTTGGTCGAAATGGACCCCCTTAGTCAAACCACTGGTCTATACAATGAAGCTCTCTATTTCGAGTTGGCCTCTTCAGTTCGACTTGGTATAACTGTTGGCATTCATTGTTTGGTTAACAAGAACTGTTAGGGTTCCATATGTTTCTAAATCAGCAAAAGAAAGATAACATAGAAACGTATTACCTTTCACCAGGGTATATTGAAGAAGATGTATTCTCGCCAGCAGCCTGCGCAGCCTCACCGTTTTGGGCATAACTCTCTCATCTGATGTCCGATTCGAGAGATCTACGCGCTAAAATAATATTCTCTTCCATGGCTTTCCATCACTATATACATAATCAGTTCTGAGTTCTGTATGATTTTATAAAAATCGTGCAAGTTGGCGGACAGCAGCAGCAAACGACCTCTTGATCTTCTGCTGTATTTCCAAGTCCAATCTCGACGTCGTGTGGGCGACGATCCTCGAAATCTTCTCAATATGCTATTCCGTCTACCCTCTTCACATGTTAGGCGTGTCTTCTTAGGGTTAGAACAGCTGAGATAACTTATATATATGGGCTACAGCAGGGACCAGGAGGAGAAATTAGAGTTGGGACTCCATTGGTCTTAAGTATCCAAGCCTAGCCCAAAGCTTATAGTTAAGTCAAATAATAATAATATATACCACTAAAATATTATTACTGCACTACCGTTCTAATCTCATAATTATATTATGGGCTCCTTATTATGAGCCCGTTAGTCTCCCCATGTTTAAGATATACAATGTCCATTAATTAATTAAGTTATTGACAACTCCATTAATTAATATCTCATCAGAGAGTAGTACCACTCAACCTCATTATCATGTCAGAATAAATCCACCTGCAGGGTTTACATGATAATCCTTATGAGCTCCTCAAGGGGACATCATCAACCTATAACAGACACGGATTCCTTCTACAATCAACAGCACACCATAGAGACAACACTATTTCCCAACTCACCGAGTTTGTTGATTTAATTATATGTAAATCTCACCCATTAATGAATCAAAGAAATACATAATGCCCTACGTGTCGAGGATATTGTATAGGGATTACGAGCATGAACATCCATAATAACTGAGATCAAGTTCTTCTATATAGATAGTACAAGTCGAACGATCTCAAGTGGTCCTGCTCAATACACACAAGTACACTAATGTGATTCTATAGTCAAGACAAACTAATATCAAATCACACTACAACCATCCCGATAGAGAGTCCCCGTCTATCTCGGTTGTGAGCCTCTGTTTATACTTTATAAGGAAATCGACAATATGATCATCCGCGTGTTGCCGCACAATATATTATCTACAGTATAAAGTAAGTGGACTATTGCATCGACATATAAATAAATTATAAGACGTAATCATTTGATCATATGATTCTCATTTCAAATAAAATGTTATAACATTGTTCATACTAAAGCAAAACTTTTAGTATACAATCCAACAATAACTTGGTCGAATAGAATCTCCTTAGTCCAACGACCTCTCTGTAAGCTGAAACACTCCCGTTTGACTTCACCTCTATAGTTCGACCAGCCTGAGTTTGATCAAACAGTGTATCTCTGGATAAATTGCACCTTGAAAAATGTATTTTCCAATTTCGAGCACTTCTGGCCTGCTTTCCCGTACAAATATGCTCAAATAGCCATAGTAGCATCTGATTTGTTAATTTTCCATAAACAAACTGATTTATTTTAATAATAGACCAAATCATCCTCAATTTCCGTACAAATCAGAGCTCAATATACGTGAATTATCATTCTCATCATGTGTTAAGAAAATTGGAAAGATAAAATTCGGTGGAAATTGATTGAAGATGAAGGATGGTTAAAACTTGCAAGAGGGTATAGTACCTGAAACTGGTACCCCAGTTATAGGGTAGTATCTGAAACTGGTACCCTAGTATAGAAAAGAGAAAAAAAGGAATAAAAAGTTAAGACGTTGATTCTATAGTGAATGGAGGCAGGTATTATGAAAAAAAAATTGGAGAGCAAATGAAGGAAATTGATTTGTCAAGAATACGCGTTAAAGTGTGTTTCTTCTTTTGATTCTCTATTAGTGATCAAGTCACTTATTCCATATGTACATACCCCTTATCCAAAGAGCCAATGTTACAACCTTAAGCAAGGCCTTTGTGATCCCATCGTCAAGTCTTTCACGTTAGTGGAGAGTCTAGATAATTGTCAAGTTTATGGTTACGCGTGTAAGTGAACTGATTTTGAGTGCATATATTTTAGCCATGAAAGTGTACATCTCACACTTGAGAGATGAGTGTAAACACTACCCGTGAGAGTGGATGATGAGCATTTTGAAACGGGAAGTAACCAGTTTGACGTGCATGTTTCAGTTAAAGGTAACTTTAGCATGTGAGTGTATTATCTTGGTTTGGATGTGTGATCCCTTATTTGCTATAGAATTTCAACTCTCATCTCTATTCTTTTATGAATTCGTTATTCCGGGACGAACAACATGTGAGTTTGAAGGGTTGATGAGAGTGGAAATTCACATTTTTTTGGTCTCACATTGCACCATTTTTGTTAGAATAAGGCCATAAATTCATTTAGGATTTCTTAGTTTACATATCTTGCATGATTAAGCTGCTACTAAGGTGTTTTGTTAAGTTTTGAAGGTTAAAAAAGGTTAAAATGAAGCAGAACCGAAGACGATCAAGAAATGAGTAAAAAAAGGGCCAATACGAGTTGCATAGCCAAACACGACTCGTGTTGAGGCTCGAAAAATGCCGAGTTATAGAATTGTGGAACACGAATTAATAGGCCATAACACGACTTGCCAACACGAGTCATGTTACGTCTGTTTCAAGTCGTGTTGTAGGTCGTGTTAAGAAGAGCAGACGTACAGGTTCAAACGTACCCAACACGAATTGACAGGCAGTTACACGACTTGTCAGCATGACTCATGTTGGGGTCCGTATGCAATTCAATTTCAAAGCATTGCAACATGACTAGACAGGCGATAGCACGACTTGATAATAAGACTCGTGTTAGTATTACTCGAGTTATGCTTCAGTGTAACACAAGTCTAGTTGCCAACTCGTGTTGCGCGTTTTTGGGCCAGAATTTGGGATTTACACCTTCCAGTGCGTGAAAATATATTTTAAAAGCCCAGTTCAGTCAGATTCGAGACCCAAGATATAAAAGAGGTCAAAACACTTGTGAAGGGGGATCGATCACACAACAACTGTTAGATTGTATACTGAAAGTCTAACTTTTTGTATGAACAATGTTTTAACAATATTTGAAATGAGAATCAATGATCAAATGATTGCGTCTTATAATTTATTTATATGTCTGATGCAATAGTCCACTTACTTTATACTGTAGATAATATGTTGTGCGACAACACGCGGAAGATCATATTATCGGTTTCCTTATAAAGTATAAATAGATATTCACAACCGAGATAGACGGGGACTCTCTTTTGGGATGGTTGTAGCATGATTTGATATTAGTTTGTCTTGGCTATAGAATCACATTAGTTCACCTTGTGTATACTGAGCAGGACCGCTTGAGATCATTTAACTTATACTGATTATATAGGAAAATTTGATCTCAGTTATTATGGATATTCGTGCTCTTAATCCCTATACAATAACCTCAACACGTAAGGCAGTATGTATTTCTTTGATTCATCAATGGGAGAGATTTACATATAATTAAATTAAAAACTCGGTTAGTTGGAAAATAATGTTGTCTCTATGGTGTCTTGTTGATTTTAGAAGGAATCTGTGCCCTATTAAATAGGTTGATGATGTCCCTTTGAGGAACTCATAAGAATTATCATGTAAAACCTGCAGGTGGATTTATTCCGACATGATAATGAGGTTGAGTGGTACTACTCTCAGATGAGATATTAATTAATGGAATTATCAGTAACTTAATTAATTAATGAGCATTGTATATCTTAAACATAGGGAGACTAACGGGTTCATAATAAGAAGGAGTCCATAAACATAATTATGGGATTGGAAATAAATCACCTCAAGTTATCTGGATCCCTAATACACATGCCTAAACACGTTTGAGAGTAGGAAGAAAGCAGATTGAGAGGATCTTGAGGATTGTCGCCCACATTACGTCAAGATTGGACTTGGGAATACATCAGAAGATGTTTTTTACAGCTGTTCTTCCTCAACATACCCTGGTAAAAGGTAATACGATTCTACTCTTATCCTTCCGCTGTAGTAGAATTGCAATGAACCTTAACGGTTCACGTTAACCAAATGATCGAACGGAAAAACTAACATCATCCATCGTGAATCACTTCACAGAACATTATCCACACCTTCATACATCAGATCATCCATCCATTCATTGCATCAATCCGGAAGGAAATTCAAGTGTGGTAGAGAGAGATCAATCAATTGGAGAGATGAAAAGGAAACGAAACCACGCTGTCTTCAGGGTTTAGTGTCTTTTTCTTTCTTTTCCTTTGTTGTGATTTTGATATGAAATTTACTACCATGAGATTTGATTGTAGGGTTTGAAGGTTAGGGTAAATTGATTTGGAAACCTAGACAAATATTGTTAATTCATGCTGTTAAGATTCTATGTTACTTGGTTAATTCAGAGTTTGATCATATGCTTCGTAACATTTTCATAATAATCCATATTGTTGGCCGTGATGCTTAGTTTATTCTGTTAGCTTGTGTGCGTTCATAAATTCTTTTATCTCTTTGCTATGAATTAAAGTAGTTTGTCCGTGAACAAGATAATTACAAGGGCTAATAAATTAGATATTTGAGTTGTTTAATGGAACAAAACAATTAAGCACTCAAATAGAAAGTGAATACAACTATGTAAGCGCCAACTCTTTTCCTCATTAAAGGGGCTAAACTAGACCGCTATTCTAGTCCCATAGTAATTTCAAGAGAAATATTACTTTCAGAGAATATTTATTAGTCAAACTGACCAGCCGGAGATTTTTTAAATTTGCATTATTAGTATCTAGGAAGGGAGCTCGGAATTATTCGTGCATCCTTAGATATAAATTAGATTATACTATTAGCTTGAAGTCGAATCATATTTGATGGGTTAATAGGGTTAAGTGATATATTTTCATTAATATGGCATGAATGAACGATAGAAAGTCTAAGAGCCCAAATCAATTGAACTATATCTGATACCCTTTGAACTGTTATCTATCTCAGAATTCACTCTTGAGTTTATTTCTCGTTACTTTTATTAAATGAATTATTTATTATTTAAGTATATTAATTTAGTGAATTCACAAACATTGGAACTTGGTTACTTAATTTTGATTAAGATAGTAATCTTTAGAAGATAAGTAATTAACTGTCTTTCTAGAGATCGATAATTTAACTTGGGTATTTGCCGCTACAATTGACATCCTTACACTTGATGATTTAATTGGAGTGCGCAAAATACGATTATCAGCACCTCAGGATATGGTGCACCCACTTTTAGAAATGTATACAAATATGAACAAAAATATATACAATCATGAATAAATATGTAAAAACTTTATTTGTTAGTTTTTTTAATGAAAAATTGAGTGTAAAAAATATTCAATTATTAAAAAACATGTATACACTATAGAATAAAAAGTTATACACATATGGGTGCTAGTTTTTTTAATGAAAATTTGAGTGTGAAAAAATATACAATTATTAAGAAACATGTATGCAATATAGAATAAAAATTTATACATATATTAGTGCAATCTTGCACCCAGGTGCACCAGATATCAACTCTCTTGATATTCCCTAATTAGGTTATTGTAATTGATTTTCTTTAACATTTAAATTGGGGGCAGCTATTTGCACCCCAAAATGACTAAATGTACCCTAAAATATTTAATATGACATAATTACCTTTTTAAAACTTAAATCCGTTCAGATGTAACAACTGAATAGAACAAAAAATTCATATATCTTATATATTCGGTTGCAATAACCAAACATGGATCTATCTTTATCTGTTCTATTGTAATAACCAAATAGAACAAAGAATTCATATATCTTATCTGTTCGGTTGCAATAACCGAACAGAATAAAGAATTCATATATCTTATTTGTTTGATTGCAACAATCAAACAACATCTATCTTTATTTGTTCGGTTGTTGCAACCGAACAGTATAAATAATTCAGATATTGTTCAATTGTAGCAACTGAACAAAATAAAATTTTGTGATTTATTTTTTAATTCATATATATATTATAATCCATCCTTTCGAAGATACATTCACACTTTCCATTTTGGTTCGTCTCAAGAATACTTTCACCCCTTAAAAATGGAAACAATACACAATATCAATAACCTTACAATACTATAATATTAAAAAATGTCACCTTCTTTTTACACACAATCTAGTCAAAGTCAACTATATCATACTCCCTCTGTCCCGCCCAAAGAGATGCATTTGCTTTTTGCAAGTAGATTAAGGAGTGTTATTACTTTGAGTAAAGTGGGTAGGTGTATTAGAGAGATGTGATGTGTAGTGGTGGTGTGATACCCGAGCTTTTCACTACTCATGTGCCAATATAATTTAATTTGTGTTACGTGAATTTTTATTATTATGTGATAATTACGTGATAATTACGTGGTAATTATTTATAAATTTTATTCATCATTGCATTTTTATTTGATACATTTGCGATAATAATCGTGACAATTATGTGATAATTATGTGATAATTATTTCTATATTTTATTTATTTTTACATTTTATCTGAGACATTCGTAATAAAAATAGTGGCAATATGTGAATATATGTGTGAATAAATATTTACGTGCATTAATTTGAATAAGTAATTAAATTGTCTTATGTGTATACACTATTTCTTAATTATTAAGTATCACATGTGTTCTTATAATAATAATAGTGTAAGAAAATGTACACGTTTATTAATTTGTAAATGTATTATATCTTAGTTATTAAGTATTGCACGTATATTTAGAATAGATAATAATAATAATAATAATAATAAATAATAATTTGTCAACAACTACGTGGGCTCATTAGCAACACAAAATTTTAAATGTTGATAAGGGAACAAGTAGGTATGTTGTTGCTTATTTAGTTTTTTTTTATTTTTACATATTTAGTTTTTAATAATAATTATTATTATTATTTTATTTACTATAAATAGATATACTATTAATAGTAAGTTTGATTTTGGTCAACCGCCAACTCAATCAAACCCATCTATATATATTAGAGTTTTTGGGGTGAAAACCCCATTCATTTGGGCTAGCAGCACGATAAAAAAGAGAGAGAAAGAGATACGTGAGAGTGAGAGAGAGAGAGAAAGGGAGGAGGAAGAAATTTTACGTGCCAGAACGAGCGTAGTCGGAACAAGAAGGAGGAGATTAGTTATAGTTCTTCACGAGGTTTATAATATTATCACTATTCGGAATCTAGGTAAGTAGAGATCCAACTACTATACATAAATATGTTGTACATGAATTATTTGTAATTATTAAGTGAATATTAATTTGTGAATTATTTATGATTAAATTGGGATGCAAGTTGTAAACTTATGTGATTTGAGGTAAGTAGAGGTCCAACTACAATGTATAAACATGTGTTGCGTGTGAATTATTTGTGATTAATATGTGATAATTATGTTATGAATTATTTGTGACTAGTTTAATTACGTTATGAATTATTTGGGATTAATTTTTGATACAAGCTGTGGATTTATATGATTTGGGAAAGTAGGTTTCATATTCAACGATATTATTTGTAAATTATTTGTATAAATTTGCGATACAAGTTGTGAATATATGTGATTTGAAATAATATCATTATCCTATATAGATCTGTGTGATAGGAAACTGTTTAAAATATATCTATATGATTTGAGAAGATATTGGTTATAAGAATCTGTGTGATCCGAGATGAAGTTGTCATTCTAAAAAGGGATCCGTGTGATCCAAGGTGAAGTGGTTATTCTATAAATAAATCTATGTGATTGATGTGAAGTTGTTATTCCAGAAGTGGATCTGTGTGAATTGAAATTAAGTTGTTGCTTTATTGTGATTAAATGTTGATATTGATACCGTAAATAGTTTATGATGCATATTTAATTGTCCTGGTTGCATACCATGTATAATTATGAAAAACTTTTTCCCCAAATTAATAAGATACTAATGGTGTGTACTGCCACTATATATGCACTCTTTCAGGGACCGTCGAAAGTCGGTCTGAGTTATGTGTTGACTCACCTTATTCAGGGATCGCAGGACTATCCGAGTCTTGTGTTGACTCAACGAGTCGCTTGTCCGCTCAATTTTATTCACGGATCACGGGGTGATCCGAGTCATGTATTGACTCAACGTGTCGTTTATCGGCTCATCTATATTCCCAAAACTTTATTCGGAGTTTGAAAAAATCATTCCCAACACTCTACTAGGGTTTGGAAAATTGTTCCCGACACTTTATTCGGAGTTCGAAAAAATTATCCCCATTAAGCTCATTTGGGGTGCATATAATAAGTGTATCGTGGGGTTATTTTGTTTCCGCTGATGTATTGTTATGTAATATAATAAGTATTATTACAAGTTTGTGTGGATTGATGTGGTATCAGAAACTGGTGACGTATGTTAGACTATAGTTTTGGTTAGAAATATATTATGTGAGAAAAAAATATATATGCAGTTTTATAATGATGATGTTTATGTTAATTAATATTTGAATTATAATTATGTATGGTGGGTCGTGTCAAATGGGCCATTGGTGGGCCCTTTTTACTAAAAGAAATATTGCAATTTGGATGAGATACTCATTATAGTAAAATAATGTTATTTGGGTAGGATGGAGAGAGTATACTTTATTTTACCTAATTAATCAAAATACCCCTTCTTTTTCTTACATCACATTACCAAAAAGTTACTTTTTTAAACTCAGTGCCAGAGAATACACGAATGTATTTCTCGAACGGAGGAAGTATAAGATAACAGATAATTTCAAGGACATCAATCTTTAAAGAAAGATGGTGATTCGTGGAAGTAAGTAAGTTTCTGCTCTAACTTACTTACTTCCATGAATCACCATCTTTCTTTAAAGATTGATATCCATGAAAATTATATGTTATCTTATCTATTCGATGATATAGATACGAATTAAAAAAATAAATCACAAAATCTTGTTCTTTTCGGTTGCTGCAACCAAACTATATATGAATACATAAGATATAAGAATTCTTTGTTCTGTTCGATTGTTGCGAACATATATAAATTTTATAAGGGTAATTATGTCTTATTAAATATTTTAGGGTTACGTTTAGTAATTTTGGCGGTGCGAATAGCCGTCCCATTTAAATTTCATTGTAAATTACTTATTCTCTTTTTCGAGATTTCCTTGTTCCTACTAATTAGGATGTTTGATATCTCTCTATGAATTTTTTATTTAATACTCCCTCCGTCCCACAATAAGGAGTGCATTTTACCATTTTCGTCGGTCCCAACACAAGAGGTTTCTCTTTTAGTATATGGGACCCACACAAAATAATTAATATATCTTCATGGGACACATACACCATACTAATAAACCTAACCACTATAAATTAAAATATTATTTCTCTCACCTCAACTACCCCCAACTACCCATTAAATATTTTACTCCTTAATTTACGTGCAAAAAGTTTCTTCACTCTTTTTGTGGGACGGAAGGAGTATTTGTGACACGACCCACCTTACATAACTTATAATTCACATACTAATTAACATAAACATTATCATTATAAAAACCTGCATATATATATATTTTTTACATAATAGATTTAAAACAAAAATCATAGTCTAACATATGTCATCAGTTTCTGACACCACATCAATCCAAGCAAACTCATGACAATACTTATAACATGACATAACAAAACATCGGCGGAAATAAAATAAACCCACAGCCTAGTACAGCAGGTCATCATCTATGTACATCCGCTCAAAACCCTGAAGGAGCTCCACAGCTTGCACAACACACCACATACTCAATCATCATCAAGCTCACCTACAATGTATAAACTAATGAGATAAAAATTTCAGTAAGTAGAAATCATGCATGTAGTGTATGAAAATGCATTTAGTTTTCTATCGCCTATTTCCTAATCTTTCTAGTTTGTCTCTTTTATTTTGAAAGCTATTCACGTTGCGGGATCCCCACGACAAACCTATGATATGCACCCCAAATGAGCTCAATGGGGATATTTTTCCGAACCCCGAATATAGAGCCGGAAATGATTTTTTCGAACCCTGACAGAGTGTTAGGGATGATTTTTTCGAATCCCGAATAATGTACTGGGAATGATTTTTCCGAACCTATAATAAAGTATCGGGAACGATTTTTCTGAACCCTGGCAGAGATGCATATATAGTGGTCGCACACACCATTAGTATCTTATTAATTTTGGGAAAACACTTTTCATGTTTATGCATGGTATGCAACCAGGGCAATTAAATATGTATCTTAAACCATTTACGATATCAATATCAACATTTAATCACAAATAAAGCAACAGCTTAACTTCAATTCACACAGATCAACTTCTGAAACAATAACTTCACCTCAATCACATAGATCCATTTATAGAATAACCGCTTCATCTTGGATCTCACGGATCCCTTTTTGGAATAACTTCATCTCGGATCACACAGATCCTTATAACTAATATCTTCTCAAATCATACAGATATATTTTCAATAGTTTCCAATCATACAGATCTATATAGGACAATGATATTATTTCAAATCACATAGATCCACAACTTGTATTGTAAATTTATTACAAATAATTTACAAACAATATTGTTGAATATGAACCATACTTTCCCAAATCATATAAATGGATTCCGACAGTAATTTAAACCTCGTGAAAAATTATAACTAATCTCCTATCTTCCGTTCCGGAACGCCCTTCTCTTTTCCTTTCTCTCCTTCCTTCTTCTCTTTCCCCCTCTCTCTCTTTTCTTCTCTCTCTCTCTCTTTTCTTCTCTCTCTTTCCTTCTTTCTCTTTTTTTATTCGCGGCTGCCTTTCCAATTCGTTACCCAAATGGGTAATACCCACATATATATAGTCTAGGGGTGAGGGTGAATGTCGATTAAGGACTAACACACCACCTCAACACCCCTTTTCTTCATTTTTTCTTACTTACTAAATATAGTAAGTTATAATTAATTTTTTTTACTAATACGCGTTTGTGGTTTATAAAGAGCCACGTATATGTGGTGTAATAAGCTCACGTCTAGTGCTACCTTCATTATTAAGATTTCATTTTATTATTATTATTATTCATTACAAATATACGTGTAATACTTAATAATTAAGATATAATACATTTACAAATTAATACACATACCTGTACATTTCTTACCACTATTATTATTATGAGAACACGTGTGACACTTAATAATTAAGAACTAATATTTTCATACAAATAAAATAATTTAATTATATATCTAAATTATTGCACGTAAATATTTATGCACACATATATTCACATATTGTCACCATTTTTATCACATATGTCTCAAATAAAATGTAATGATAAATAAATTTTAGAAACAATTATCACATAATTGACACATTATTATCATATAATTGCCACATAATAATCACATAATTGTAAAATGCACATAACACAAATTAAATTGTATTGGCACATGAGTAGTGAGAAGCTCGGGTTTCACATCCTCCCGACCTTATAAAAATTTCTTCCTTCAAATTTACTTACTTGAAGATGTCCGGATACTTAGCCATCATCTCATCCTCTCTTTCTCAAGTGGCCTCCTCAACTAATTAATTCCTCTATAAAACCATTACTAACTGTATCCCATTATTTCTGAGCTTCTTCACTTCTCGCCGCAAGATCTCAACTGGTATCTCCTCATAAGTTAAATCTCCTTTCAACTCAACTGGTTCCTTCCTGAGTACATGAGATGGATTCGAAACATACTTCCTCAACACAGACATATGAAACACGTCATGTATTCTAGACATCAATGCTAGTAACTTCAACTTACAGGCAACACTGCCAACTCTCTCAATGATAGTGAACGAGCCAACATATCTTGGACTGAGTTTTCCTTTCTTTCCAAATCGCATTATCCCCTTTATTGGAGATACTTTCAAGAATACCTGATCACCCACTTCAAATTTCAACTCTCTTCTCCGTTTGTCCGCATAACTTTTCTGCCGATCATGGGCAACTTTCATCTTCTCTTTAATCCGTGTTACAGCTTCTGTCATTTCATGAATCAAGTCTGGACCCAAAAGTTTTCTCTCTCCAACTTCATCCCAGTGTACTAGAGATCTACACTTCCTCCCGTACAATGTTTCATATGGAGCCATCCCGATAGTAGACTGATAACTGTTGTTGTACAAGAACTCTATCAGAGGAAAAAATATACTCCACTAAACCTGAAAATTCAACACACATGCTCTGAGCATATCCTTCAAATTTTGTATTGTACACTACAATTGACCGTCTGTCTGTGGATAGAATGTTGTCCTTAAAGATAACTGTGTCCCCAATGCCTTATGCAAACTATTCCAAAAAGCAGATAAAAATCTTGTGTCTCTATCTGACACAATGGTAAGTGGTACTCCATGGAGTCTGACAATCTCTTGAATATACAGCTGTGTGTATTGATCCATAGAATACGTAGAATAGATAGGAAGAAAATGAGCCGACTTAGTAAGTCGATCCACAATAACCCCAATGGCATCGTGACCTTTTACTGTCTTTGGTAGCCCGATGACAAAATCCATAATAATATTCTCCCACTTCCATTCTGGAATAAATAAAGGCTGTAAAGTTCCTGCTGGTCTCTGATTCTCGGCTTTGACTTGCTATCATTGCTCCATATATTGAGCGACATCTCTCTTCATCCCTGGCCACCAATAATGTGACTTCAAACCTCTATACATCTTAGTAGCTCCTGGATGTACAGAGTACATATTGAATGAGCTTCTGTCATCACTTCTTTCCGAATATCATCCACTTCAAGTAGACATAATCGACCTCTATAACGAATCACACCATCATCTGTTAATTGGAAGTCAGAAGATTTTCCAGAGCTGATATCATTCTTTATCTTGTCAAACAACTTATTCTCCTGTTGGCCCTGTCGAATCTTATCCAAAAAAGTTGGTCGAAATGTCAGAGCTGCCATCTTTACTTCCAACGATCCTTCCTGAATGATCTTCACACCCATTCTTTGCAAGTCAAGAAACTCTGGTTTCTGATTTAGGATCTGTATGGCTTTTCGGCTCAATGCATCAGCAACGACATTGGCTTTACCCGGATGATAATTGATAGCACAGTCGTAGTCTTTCACCAGTTCTAACCATCTTCTCTTCCTCATGTTCAACTCTTTCTGAGTGAAGAAGTACTTCAAACTCTTATGATCAGTATAGATCTCACAACGTTCCCCATACAAATAAAGCCTCCAAATTTTGAGTGCAAATACCATTGCGGCTAACTCCAAATCATGGGTAGGGTAGTTCTTCTCGTACTTCCTTAACTGTTTGGATGCGTACGCTATCACTTTCCCATTCTGCATTAACACATATCCAAGACCGTTCTTCGAAGCATCACTATAAACCTTGAAGTTTCATGTCTCCATATGAATAGTTAAGATTGGTGCTGATGTCAACCGTCTCTTAAATTCCTGAAAACTCTATTCACATGTCTCCGTCCATGTGAACCTCACATTTTTCCTGGTCAACTGTGTTAATGGTGAAGCGATCTTAGAAAATCCTTTAACAAACCTTCGATAATATCCCGCCAATCCAAGAAAGCTACAAACCTCAGTGGGATTTGATTGCTTTAACTTTGCTTGGATCCAGTGAAATTTCTTTTTCTGATACCACGTGTCCCAAGAAAACAACTTGATCTAACCAGAATTCAGACTTCTTGAACTTCGCATACAACTGCTTCTCCTTCAGAATCTCTAACACCTTTCTTAAGTGTAGAGCATGATCCTCCTTATTCATCAAGTCCATAAGTGCTGCCGGAGCATTCGTTAAACTAAACGACATCACTAAGAATTCATAGTGTCCGTACCTTGTGTTGAATGCAATTTTTGGGATATCTTCATTTTTAATCTTCAACTATTGATACCCCGATCGCAAATCAATCTTCGAAAAGATAGCTGCACCCTGTAGTTGATCGAACAGATCATCAATGCGAGGCAATGAATACTTATTCTTGACTGTAACTCTGTTGAGCTCTCGATAATCGAAGAACATCCTCAATGTGTCATCCTTCATTCGAATGAAAAGAGCTGGTGCTCCCCAAGATGAGAAAATAGGTTGGATGAATCCTTTGTCTAGCAACTCTTGCCACTGTATCTTTAATTCCTTCAGTTGAACTGATGTCATTCTTTATAGCACTTTAGAGATAGAAGTAGTTCCTGGTTGTAGCTCAATAACAAACTATATTTCCCGATCTGATGGCAAACCTGAAAGATTATCTGGAAACATCTCCGGGTATTCCCGAACTATTGGTACATCACCGAGGATTGGACTCTGCTGTCCCTCAACATTCATTACGCTCACCAGATACCCCTCACAACCACTTTCCAACAACTGTTGTGCTTTTGCTACTGATATTACAGAAAATCTGAAGTTCTTCTTAATTCCAACAAAAGTGAATGATTCTCCTCTCAATGGTTGAAAAGTTGATGAGTGTGTAAATTCACTAGTTTCGAGTCCGGATTCGTGTACTTATGGTAGGCTAAATAGTTGTAATTTGATGAGTATGGTTCAGCAACTACAAAAGCTGCAAAAAAGACAGCTACAATACTACTGGAGAGTACGGTATACATGGTGGAAAGTCACGGATCAAGCGTTTACAAGGATATTAGAGTTGATTTTCTATGGAAAATGAGTTGGAAGTGATCAGATCCGAAAAGAGAAAGAAGCAGGCGTGCGATTCGACCAAGCAGGGGTCGGATTCGACCAAGAAGGAGTGAGTTCTGTTGGCGCTTGGATCGTTTTGTTAACGTGACCCGTTAGGGTTCCATGCGTTTCTAATATCAGTGGAAGCAATAAATCATAGAAACGATTACCGTTCACCAGGGTATGTAGAAGATGAAGGATTCTCGCTGACAGACTGTGCAGTCTCACGAGAATAGCCATAACTTCCTCGTCTGATGTCGGAATTGAATGATCTTTATACTCAGACGATCCTCTCTTCAACGGCTTTCCGTCAGTATATTGATCATCAAATTCTGAGCACTGTACGATTTTATACAAATTTCTCAAGGTGGTGGACAGCAGCAGCAAACTACCTTTTGATCTTCTGCCGTATGTCCCAAGTCCGATCTCGACGTCGTGTGGGCGACGATCTACTAGACCTCCTCAATCTGCTCTCAACCCTCATCACACGTGAATAATGAATTAGATTAGGGTTCCAGATAAGATGAGGTGACTTATGTACTTGGGCTACAGCAGGGACTAGGAGGAGAAATTGGGTTGGGCCTCCATTGGGCTTAAGTATCCAAGCTTAGTCCAAAGCTTATACTTAAGTCCAATAATAATAATATATTCCACTAAAATATTATTACTGCACTGCCTTTCCAATCCCAAAATTACGTTTTGGACTCCTTCTTATTATGAGCCCGTTAGTCTCCCCATGTTTAAGATATACAATGTCCATTAATTAATTTAAGTTACTGACAACTCAATTAATTAATATCTCATCCAAGAGTAGTACCACTCAACCTCATTATCATGCCGGAATAAATTCCACCTGCAGGGTTTACATGATAATCCTTATGAGCTCCTCAAGGGGACATCATCAACCTATGACGGACACAGATTCCTTCTACAATCAACAGCACACTATAGAGACAGCACTACTTCCCAACTCATCGAGTTTGTTGATTTAATTACATGTAAATCTCATCCATTGATGAATAAAAGAAATACATACTGCCCTACGTGTCGAGGTTACTGTATAGGGATTAAGAGCACAAACTTCCATAATAACTGAGATCAAGTTCTCCTATAAGTCAGTATAAGTCGAACGATCTCAAGCGGTCCTGCTCAATACACACAAGTGCACTAATGTGATTCTATAGCCAAGACAAGCTAATACCAAACCACACTACAACCATCCCAATAGAGAGTCCTCGTCTATCTCGGTTGTGAGCATCTGTTTATACTTTATATGGAAACCGATAATATGATCTTCTGCGTGTTGTCGCACAACATATTATCTACAGTATAAAGTAAGTGGACTATTGCATCGTGCATATAAATAAATTATAAGACGCAATCATTTGATCATATGATTCTCATTTCAAATTGATTGTTATAACATTGTTCATACAAAAAGCTAGACTTTTAGTATATAATCCAACAATCTCCCACTTATACTAAAAGACTATGCTGTCATGTCTTCCGCCATACATCTGATTCCCACTCCTACTACACGACCATCAAAAGCTTTCGCTTTAAGGTATTTGTAAATGGATTTACTAGGTTATCATCCGATTCAATCTAGGCGACAACAACCTTCCCCTCATCATACAATTTCTCGAAACAGGTGGTACTCGCGCTCCATGTTCTTAATTGCCTTATGGACTCGTGATTCCTTCAAGTTTGCAACTGCACCAATATCATTAATTTAAATTGTGATAATCTTGGGCAAACTTAGAAATACTTCAAAGTCCATCATGAAGTTTCTAGAGTCATATAGATAATTTGGCTGCCTTATAGGCTCCAATTTATCAACTTTCCATGATGGAGTCCGGAGTTCGAAATATATTTCTATATAACACTCCTCCATATTATGGCTCTACTTCTTAAAATTAAACACATAACCTTGAGGTGGATTTACTGTCGTCTCTATCTGATTTAAAAAATCTGAATCTATATAACCCATATGAAGCAATGATTCTGTTCGGTAAGCCCATATATAATTTCTGATCCTTTTCAGGTACATAAGCATATGTCTTACCACAATTCATCATTCTTGTTTCGGGTTACCTTGATACCCACTGTTCATGTCTTCGATAAAACAGATATCTATTCTCGTTTATAGCATTCCTTAGATTAAGCTTCCTTATTCGCCGAAGCTTAAGGAACCGCTTTCATCACCTTTATCTTCTTTTTATGTCTTAAGACACATTTCCTTAAATAAAGTTACATGCTAAACGAGTAGGAATTGTATCTATTCATGAAGCTTGAGATAAGCATAATATCCTTTCTTGTGATCCGTATTACCGTGATCAAAAGGATATATTTTGCTTTTCTTAAGTCCTTCATTTCATACTGCTTTATTAACCATACTCCTACGCCCGACAATACTCTTTCATTGTCTCCAATGAGCAATATATCATCTACGTATAATACAAAAAATACCACCACATTCCCGTCGCTCTTTTCAATACACAAGACATATCCGTGCATTGATAAAATCTATATTACTGGATTTCTTCATCAAAATGGATGTTCTATAATTTTGAAGCTTGCTTTAGTCCATTGATGGACACTTTTAAGCTTAATATCAAAATGTTCTTAGCTCTTTGAAATGAATCACTCTGGTTGCTTAACATAGATATTTTCCTCAAGACTTACATTCAGGAAAGTTGTGTTGAAATCTATTTGCTATCCCTCATATTCCATATGAGTAGTAACAAGTAAAAGAGTCCGGATCGACTTAGGCATCGCTACCGGTGAACAGGTTATCTCATAATCGAACCCTTTCTTTCTGAGTATACCTTTTTCGCAACGAGCTTTGCTTCCAAGGTTTTCACCTTACCATATGATCCTCTTTTATTTTGTATGACCACTTCCAATGGCTTTTACACCATTTAGTGGTCTTACAAGCTCCCAGATTTAATAGTCGGTTCCTCTTTAGCCATGCAAATAAAAGCAGTGACTCCGATGGGGAGGATACTTTTTATTTGCATCTAAGTGTACACCATTATTTGACCCCAAGTCCATTGCGCGAGCTTATGTGCCTTACAGATGGAGAAGTACATATGCGCTCGGATAACTTCCTACAATCATCAATTATAAGTTTGTACCAGTGAACCGCATATAAGCTCATCCGATAGGGAAGAAGGTTTATGCCAACGCGCAAGTTCATATGCATCACATTACAAACATAATTATTTAATGAAGTCTGTTCCAGCAATCCATGAATAAACTCATCCGATGGGGAGGAAGGCTCTAATGCCGACGCGCAAGTTTACTCACATTGCTAACAAACCAATAATGGAGGCTGTGGAAATTAATTACCAATCCCCTCTCCCACTTAGTTATTTAATACCGAGGGTTTTTGCATGCATATAATATTCAAAAATAAAATATGCAACCTAGCATGCTCCTATTACGGCAAATAAGACAGTAAATCAAGAGTATCATGCATAGCATATATAACAATAATTAAAAAATTAAATCAAATTATAACAGTTTTATATTGGCGAATTCGATTGTTCGCCACCAAGCACGAATGTGGGCAACGCACACGGGGATCGACCTGCCTGGTCAGGTCGCGGAGTGCGGGGCAGCGCCCCGAAGAAAAATTTATCTGCTGGGCACACCACACGAATTTTCCTTGTCCGCCAACCTGCTCCACCTTTCCGGCACCCTGCTCGACATCCACATGCCAAGCTGCCCATCCATCGTGTTCTAATGCACATGCAATCCAAATATATAATAATAATTGATAAATAAAATCAATTATTGGCAATTATATATAAGGAAAAAAATGATGGCCAAATATATGTTGACTTAGTCAACACACCAACCAATTAAGGGATAACTTGTATAACAAATTGGCTTGGGCCCTAAGAAACCAACCCACATATGAATACATGGTTCATCACCATCAGGCCCATAAGTGAACTCCAAGCATCGCCGGGAAAACATCTCACCGGATTTTGCCCACCGGAAGAATGCTGCTCGCCGGAGTCCATCACATCCCGACAACAACCACCACACACAGGGAACCAAGCAACCCGAAAACAGTCGCCTTCAGCGGCACTGCTCCACCATGCTTCCGCCTGCAACCCATGCTGATCCTGCTCGTCGGAAAAATATCTTCGCAGGAAACTCATCCCTCAGCCACGCCGTCCACTGCAGGCCATGTCGTATCCCGTCGAAAAAGCACAGACCATCAGAAAAACGCGCCCAGTATGATTCAGTCATTCAGTTTGCAGCTACCCTCCATCTCACAGTCACGGTGAAGCCGTGCCACTGCAAGAGAATAACTGCACCGGCGAGTCAAGTCGCCGCCGCCTCCGAGTGCACCAGGTATCCGCCACCAGTAATCAACAAATCCCCCGAATGCCAGGTCTCTTTCTCTCGACCAGATTCCTCACCGGCAGTACGAACCAGTTGATAGGACTGAACCCAGTCCACTCCCCAGCCTCAACATGCTCTCGGCGTTTCTACCAGCCGCTGGCGTGCCGCCAACATGGACGAGGTCCTCTTCGCCGATGCAGCCCAGCAACCGGCAGCTACCCCGACAGCCACCGCCCAGTGGTGATCACCTTCAACCCACACCAGCCCTGTTAGACTCGATCCGGCCACCATGTGACCTGAGCCTGAATGCTGGGTTGACTTCTGGAAGACTCAACCATGGAGGACTCGATCGGACGCCTTGAGTGCCGAGCGGAATTCATGATAGACCTGCTCGGAAAGTAAGCAAGGCCCGATCGAAACCATGAATGTTGCCGGAAACGCATCACACGTCATGCTGGTCTTGATCGTTTTTCTTATTTGCCATGATCAAGCCTCACAATTTCTGCCTGGAACCAGCGCGAACAGGGATGTTCAATGTCTAGCAATCGAGAGTAGACCACCAGCAGCAACTATATCGGCCGTGTCATCGTGGGTTCATGAAGCCCTCATCACGACTTCTATTGCTGTACAACAGGTAGCAAGCCCACCTGCAACAGCCGCCTGAGCTTGTCCCACTGCCGTGTGCAAGCCCTGCCGCTCTTCGATCACTGTTGTTCACTGGAAACACCTCGAACAGGTCTCCTGGTCACGCCTGAGTCCCGGCCACCATGTGGAGTCCCTCCAGCCGCAACCTTACTGATCGGGTCGCCGCTTTCAAGGCTTACACCACTTCATCCAGCTCGCGGCTTGACCCGTCGATCATAAGCCACCATCGCCATCCTCGTGCCTCTTCCGTTCGCTCACCACCGTGCCAGCACGCGACGACGTGTGTGTACTATCATGTACAGGATAGGGTATACAACAAGAAACAAAATTCTAAACCCTAATATCACATATGGCACAACAAACCCTAGCCTAACGTTTCACGCTTCACCACGAAACCGAAGCTCTGATACCAATTGTTGGCACTTGGATCATTTGGTTAACGTGACCCGTTAGGGTTCCATGCATTTCTAATATCAGCGGAAGAAATAAGTCATAGAAACAATTACCGTTCTCCAGGGTATGTAGAAGATGAAGGATTCTCGCTGACAGACTGTGCAGTCTCACGAGAATGGCCATAACTTCCTCGTCTGATGTCGGAATTGAATGGTCTTTGTACTCAGACGATCCTCTCTTCAACGGCTTTCCGTCAGTATATTGATAATCATATTCTGAGCACTATACAATTTTATACAAATTTCGAAAGGTGTTGGACAGCAGCAGCAAACTACCTTCTGATCTTCTGCCGTATGTCCCAAGTCCGATCTCGACGTCATGTGGGCGACGATCTACGAGACCTCCTCAATCTGCTCTCAACCCTCATCACACATGAATAATGAATTAGATTAGGGTCCCAGATAAGCTGAGGTGACTTATATACATGGGCTACAGCAGGGACCAGGAGGAGAAATTGGGTTGGGCCTCCATTGGGCTTAAGTATCCAAGCTTAGCCCAAAGCTTATACTTAAGTCCAATAATAATAATATATTCCACTAAAATATTATTACTGCACTGCCTTTCCAATCCCAAAATTACATTTTGGGCTCCTTCTTATTATGAGCCCGTTAGTCTCCCCATGTTTAAGATATACAATGTCCATTAATTAATTTAAGTTACTGACAACTCAATTAATTAATATCTCATCCAAGAGTAGTACCACTCAACCTTATTATCATGCCGGAATAAATTCCACCTGCAGGGTTTACATGATAATCCTTATGAGCTCCTCAAGGAGACATCATCAACCTATGACGGACACAGATTCCTTCTACAATCAACAGCACACCATAGAGACAGCACTACTTCTCAACTCATCGAGTTTGTTGATTTAATTACATGTAAATCTCACCCATTGATGAATCAAAGAAATACATACTGCCCTACGTGTCGAGGTTATTGTATAGGGATTAAGAGCACGAACTTCCATAATAACTGAGATCAAGTTCTCCTATAAGTCAGTATAAGTGGAACGATCTCAAGCGGTCCTGCTCAATACACACAAGTGCACTAATGTGATTCTATAGCCAAGACAAGCTAATACCAAACCACACTACAACCATCCCAATAGAGAGTCCCCGTCTATCTCGGTTGTGAGCATCTGTTTATTCTTTATAAGGAAACCGATAATATGATCTTCCGCGTGTTGTCGCACAACATATTATCTATAGTATAAAGTAAGTGTACTATTGCATCGTGCATATAAATAAATTATAAGACGCAATCATTTGATCATATGATTCTCATTTCAAATTGATTGTTATAACATTGTTCATACAAAAAGCTAAACTTTTAGTATATAATCCAACAAGTTCGACCTGCACTACTGGTCGAACTGAGTGCGTAAAAATGTCGTTCGACCATGACAAGAGAGTTCGACCAAACCACTTGGTTGAACCGTGGTCGAACTCGAAGCATAAACAGAAGCAGTACCAATTCGACCAGGAAGTATCCAATACGACCAATGCTCTGGTCGAATCCAGAATCAGAGGCCAAGTTACAGGCGGATTCGACCTGGAGTTTGACCTGTGAGGGAGAGTTTGACCAACTTGTTTGGCCGAATTAATGTCAGAAAACTTACCAAATTCGTATTTTTACACCTTCAGTGCGTGTGTTCACTCAAGCCCGTAAAGAGAGTTTTCAAGTATAAAAGAAGAGCTTTCGCAGGACAAAAGAGGGCATTCATCATCCATCCTTCACCAAACCCTACCATCATTTGAAGGAGTCGTGAGGAGAGGTTCTTCTGGCGAATCAAGTAAGATCATACCAACTAGCCATGATTATTCCTAGATCAATCATGGGCTAGAACCGCTCCGGTAGTTCTAGGATTATGAAAGTTTTCTGAGTTAATTGAATTTCCATGTGTAAACTCCATACAACACTACTTGTGGTTTATTATATATAAGATTGTGTCTTTTTAATTTATACTCACGGTCATTTTGTGCATCTTTAACTGTTATGTAGAGTCTGAATACATCTCTTGGTTATTGATTGAGTGCGTTCACCGCTGAGCAGGATTGCATGTTATAATTCTAAGTGAAGGGATTCTGAATTCTTATTGGAACTATCTTATATAGATACTTATTAATTTAATCATATTTAGGATAATAAGTAGGATAAATTGTATAACTTTATAGTACCTAAAAAGGGAGATCAAATGGGGTTAGAGTACTAAGTGCATGGGAAATAATTGATTATGATAGTACCTAGAAAGGGGGTGAAGTATATTTCTTGCTTCGAGGATATTCACACGTTCCATAGGCTTGCTCACTTGTGTCTATAGAGTACTCTTGCATGGTTTAGTGATGCGTCCATAAACCACAAGGCAGTGTCGGACATCAACACATGGAAGGGAAATTAATAAATAGAACTGGATGACCTGAAGAACTACTCAATTACTTACTTGATCACAACTTAGTTTTCTTTATTGCCTGATTATTTACTTTGCTATCTTTTTACTTATATCTTATTTAGTTTCGTAACCAAATCAAACCGATTTGCCATATAATCTTAGTTAATTAGAATATAATTAAGTTGATAATTATCTATCTCTTAGGTACGATAAACACTTGGTCACCTATCGAAACTACAATTGATATCCTTATACTTGAGGATTAATTTTGTGTGTTATGAAAATGCCCACCAAGTTCTTGGCGTCATTGGTCGGGGACGGAATTAATTATCTTTTGATTATTTATAGTTTAATTGAGATTATCTTATTTTTGTCTTTAAATTCTAACTCTTATTTTTCTTAGGTGCATGCTCACAAGATCAAAGAAAGGTGAATTAGAGCCATATAATCCAGATATCTGAGCATCGTCGAGGAAGAAAAAGAAGATGAATAAGAACAAGAAAGTAGATCCAACTAAAGCTCTTAATTTAGGAGTTGAAGCTGACGTGCCAAATCCGCAAATGATTGAAGTTGCAACCAAAGTTAATTTGGACGTAGAAGCAATCAACATGGCAGCGGATCCTGATATACTTGCCATCTGGGAAGTCTTTAAAAATAACGGATCTGGCAATTCTGGGCTGTTAGGAGCAAGAGGAACTGGAGCTGATTTTGATTTACACCCTGATATTATCAGCATGATTGAAAGGAGTCCCTTCTCTGGGGAACATTTGAAGATCCTCAGCAACATCAAAATAAGTTCTTTGGGTATGCAAGTACACAAAAAGATGTAGGAGCTCATGAGGATGCGAGGAAGATCATATTGTTTAAGTTCTCGCTGAATGAAAAAGCGAGAGATTGGTACGATAATCTTGATGCTGTTGAATGTGATACATGGGAGAAGTTGAAAGTGAAATTCTTGGAGCGATACGTGCCACCTTCGAAGGTTTCAAGATGAAGCAAGAAATCAATCAATTTTCTATCCATGGCAATGAGAAGTTTCATGAAGCTTGGGACAAGTTCAAGGACATGCTTCGGAAGTGTCCTCAGCATGGGCTATCTAAAGCTCAATATATCAGTATTTTCTACAATGGATTGGACTACGATTCTCGTATATTCAGAGAGTACCAATGATGCAGCAAGATGGTGGCAATGAAATGCTAGCCAAGAGGAGATCGAGGAGGCAAATTACGCCATGGGTCAAAGTATTCAAGGAACTAGGTACCCAAATCAAGAAAATCAAAACTATCAAGGGAACTACAATAATCGTGGTCCCTCGGGTGTTTATCAACAACCAAGGAGGCTGGAGTTTTCATGGATCAATCCAAATAATGCATTGCAGCTTCCTATCGGTGTTGATCTGGGAGTTAAGGTGGAAGAAGGGAAGCCTGGCTTTGAGGATACTGTGAACATGTACATGGCGAGGAATGATGCAAGAGTAGATCGTCTTGAGGCCAAATTAGAAAAGAAGATTGATGATCATTATAAGGATTTGTCTACCCAAATAAAAGACCTTACGTTGTTAATGGGGGATATGGCTGGAAATATGAACAAATTGACTCAAACTATAGAGAAAGGAAAGCTTCCGTCTCAAAGTATTGAGAATCCAAAATCTTGTCAGGAGCCCGATTCGACCACCTACCTAGGCCGAACTAAATAGAAGAGGTCGAACAGGGCACCTGGGCGACGTTCTGAAGAGTCAGAATGTCAGTTCGACCAAAAATATGTGGGTTCGACCAGAGCCCCTGGTCGAACTGAGGTCGAACGCCACTGTCCAGGGCACTATGTTCCTTCTGAAGCCCGATTCCATTGCTTAATCAAAGATGATGTATGTATTGAATTTCTTGAAAACTTACTTGCTTTGGGTGATGACAGGTATGAGTCGACAAGGACCAAAATGGAATAGGTCAAGTGGACTAGGAAGTACTTGTCATTGGATAGAGAGAGTGCACCTCAGGAAGAGAAAAAAGAGGAGTTGAAATCGTTACTGGAGCACTTGAAGTATGCCTACCTAGGTGACAATGAAAAATATCCGGTATTTGTCTCTTCTTCCGTTATGATGATCAACTTGAGGAATTATTAGATGTACTTAGAAAGTATAAATCTGTGATTGGTTGGTCTCTTGATGATTAAAAGGGGATTAGTCCTTCCTATTACATGTATAGAATAAGATTGTTAGATGAGACCAAGAGTAGCATTCAGAATCAGTGGAGGGTGAATCTCGTTATTCAAGAAGTGATTAGGAAGCAAATCTTAACGTGGCTTGATGCAGGAATTATTTATCCTATTAGTGATAGTCCCCACGTGAGTCCATTGCATGTTGTTGATAAAAAGGGGGGCATGACTACAGTGAAAGCCGGAGATGGTGAGACTTTAACCACTAGGATTCCTATGGGATGGCGTGTGTTTACGGATTACAGAAAACTGAATGAAAATACATGTAAGGACCATTTTCCCCTACCTTTCATGGATCAAATGCTTGATTGTCAAGCAGAGTATGAGTATTATTATTTCTTAGGTGGATACTCGGGTTATAATCAAATCATTATTGCACCTGAGGATTAAGAAAAGACGACTATTACTTGCCCTTATGGAACTTTTGCTTTTAGGAAGATGCCTTTTGATTATGTAATGCGTCTGCTACATTTCAGCGTTGTATGATGGCCATATTTGATGGGTTGATAGAAAAGATCATAGAGGTGTTTATGGATGATTTTTCAGTTTTTGGTTCCACTTTTGATATTTGTTTGTCTAACCTTGCTACTATTTTGAAGGGATGCCAAGAAACTAATCTTGTCTTGAATTGGGATAAGTGTCACTTCATGGTAAGAGATGGGGTTGTTCATGGCCATCATATTTCGGCCAATGGATTACAGAAGGATAGAGCAAAGGTGGTGGCAATTGAGAAGCTTCCTCCACCTACTAATGAAAGGGGAGTGCGGTCCTTCCTTGGACACGCCGGTTTTTATAGAAGATTCATAAAAACTTCTCAAAATACTCCAAGCCCTTATCTCATTTACTTGAAAATGATGTTCCTTTTGTTTTTGATGAAGAATGTCTAACAACTTTCAAGTTTTGAAAGAGGCGCTTATTACTGCACCTATCTTGATCACACCGGATTGGACTCAGCCTTTGTACTTATGTGTGATGCGAGTGATTTAGCACTTGGAGTGGTGCTTGGGCAGTTGAGGGAAAAGAAGTTCTGCGCCATCTACTATTCCAGTAAAACTTTTGATGCTATACAAAAGAACTATAGGGTGACAGAAAAGGAGTTTTTAGTTGTGGTGTATGCATTCAACAAGTTTCGATAGTATTTGGTTGGAATGAAGACTATAGTGTACACGGATCATTCTACAATCTGATACTTGATGGAGAAGAAGTAAACAAAGCCAAGGATCATTAGATGGATTCTTCTTCTGCAGGAATTTAATATGGAGATCCGAGATAAGAAGGGTACCGAGAATGTTTTGGCGGATCACCTATCAAGGTTGGAGACAAGGGAGCATTGTGATGATTCTTTCGATTACATTGAAGAGATGTTCCCCGATGAGAAGATAATGGCAGTGCTTATTTAAGGAGCAGAAAGAGAATGTGTTGTGGCTACCCAAGGGATGGATCCATGGTATGTGATAGGCGTTTTCTCAACACACATTTTAATCCTCAAGTATGAAGGATATCAATCGTAGTTTCGAAGGTGACCAAGTTATATATCGAACCCAAGGGATGGATAAATATCAGTTTAATTATATTCTAGTTAATTATGACTACGTTGGAAAATATAATGGTTGTGATTTTGTAATAGAGTAACAAAAGTAATTTAAATGACAAGAAGAAGAGATAAGTGAGTTGTGATCAAGTAAGATAGTAGGTAGTCCGTCAGGTAATCCAGTTCCACTTATTAATTCATACTTTCGTGTGACGGTGTTCGACTCTGCCTTGTGGTTTATGGACGCATCACTAAACCATGTAAATTCACTCTATAGACACAAGTAAATATGTGTATGACACGTGTGAATATCCTCAGAGCAAGATGTATACTTTACCCCCTTTTTAGGTACTATCATAATCAATTATTTCGTGCACTTAGTACTCTAACCCAATTTGACCTCCCTTTATAGGTACTATAAAGTTATACTCTTTATCCTACTTATTAACCTGAATATGATTCAATTAACAAGTATTCATATAAGATAGTTCAAATAAGACTTCGGAATCCCTTCACTTAGAATTATAACATAAAACCTGCTCAGCAGTGAACACACTCAACCAATAACCACGTTATGTATTCAGACTCTACACAACAATTATTGATGCACAAAATGACCATGAGTATGGATTAAAAATGCGCAATCTTATATAAAATAAATCACAAGTAGTGTTGTACGGAGTTTACATATGAAAGACTAATTAACTCATGAAACATTCATAACCCTAGAACTACCGAAGCAGCTCTAGTCCATGATTGATCTAAGAACAATCATGGTTAGTTGGACCAATCTTACTTGAATCTCTAGCGGAAACTCTGTCACAGCCCCTCCGGATGATAGACGATCGACTCTCCTCTCAACTCTACATCTCCTTTTCTTCTTGATCAACTTGTTCCTCTATACTGCTGCATAAGTCTTCTTTATACTTGTAATCGCATGTCCCGGGTCTGGAATGGGCCTTTTAAGTGATCACACGCATTGAGGGTGTAAAAATAGTGATATGGTAAGTTCTCGAGCCTCAATTTGACCTTAGCTACAGGTCGAATTGACTCATCCAAGTCAAATCACAGGTTGAATCGGCACACTGTAAGACCCAGATGCTCGATTTGACCAATTGCCCTGGTCGAATTGACATGACGAGGTCGAATAGGCATTTTTGCCAATCGATTCGACCTCGATTCGACCTGATGCCCATGTCGAATTATCCTGTCGTGGTCGAATCCATTTTCTGCTCGTGTTGTACTACTAATTCGACCTGAAGAATTGGTCAAATTGATCTCCTTCAGGTCCAATTGCACTTCTGCTTCGCCCAAACGGATGGCTTCTACTTCCTTTCTTCAGTTTTCAACACTTCCACTCCGCTTTTCTTCGAAAAACCACTCAAATTGCTCCAAAAATATCTGATTCATGCCTTTTCACAATATATATCGGTTTACAACCAATTTCAACCTACAAACAATCCATAATAGCACAAATCCAAGCGCAAGATTCATGAATTAACACACTCATCAGTATGCGAATTATGTGAATTACATTGCCATAGGTTGAAATTCCGAGAGATCTCAACCGATATCAACTTGCAAAATTCAAGAGGGATGTTGAGACATTTATATGGTATGATCCGTTTGTCTACAAGATATGTACGGATTCCATTTTCCATAAGTGTGTGCCCGAGATGGAGATGGGGAGCGTTCTTGATTTTTGCCATGAACACCCTAACGGGGGGTATTTCAGAGCTCAAAAGACTGCAGCAAAGGTACTTCAATCTGCTATTTATTGGCCGACCTTGTTCAAAGATTGTGAGGCCTATGTGGCGACATGTGATAGATGTCAAAGGATGTGGAACATAAGTCGACGAGATGAGATGCCACTTCAGTCGAGCATTATTGTCGAGATCTTCGATGTATGGGGGATCGATTTTATGGGGCCTTTTTCCCCATCTAATGGATTTCTCTACATCCTTTTAGCGGTGGATTATGTTTCTAAGTGGGTGGAAGTCACTCGCGTGAATGATTCAAGGACTGTTTTATCTTTCTTGAATAAACATATATTTGCCCTCTATGGAGTTCCTAGAGCATTAGTAAGTGATGGAGGATCTCACTTCATCAACAAACTTCTTGAGAAGGTGTTTAAGGATTATAGAGTCAAGCATAGGGTTACTACACCCTATCACCCTCAAGCAAATGGGCAAGCCGAAGTCTCCAACCAATAAGTGAAGCAAATTTTGGAGAAGGTAGTCGGAACCAATAGGAAGGATTGGGCTATGAAGCTTGATGATGTTTTGTGGGGGTCCCGGACTGCTCATAAGATGGTGTTGGATATGCCACCGTATCAAATCGTCTATGGAAAGTCATGCTACTTACTCGTAGAGATTCAGCACAAAGCTTTTTGGGCATTGAGGAGTTTGATCTTGTCTTTGAAGGATCAAAAGAAGTTGAAGATGACTCATATTAATCAATTGGATGAGTTCAGAAATCGAGGTTACAAGAACTCGGAGATCTACAAGGAAAGAATGAAAAAATGACATGATTCAAAGATCTCATACAAGGAGTTCAAGCAAGGTGATGAGGTATTACTTTTTAACTCTCGTTTGAAGCTTTTCACAGGGAAATTGAAATCAAAGTGGACGGGGCCGTTCATTATCCATAGAGCCTGCGGAGGGGGGAGTTTTGAACTTGTGGACAAAGATGGGGATATTATAGCAGCGAATTGGCATCGATTGAAGCATTACAAGTCACAGAATGATGCTTACGTCGTCTTTGAGGATACCTTGCACTAGATTGGTACTGTCGTGACACTCCGACGTTAAACATGAGTGCCTGTTGGGGACTTACCCTCCCATTTTATTGCTTTCTTATTTCTTTCGTATGAGTAAGAAATTTTTATATTTGATGTGCTTAATTATCGGCAATTACATCTCTTTGCAAACTTAGTTTCCCTATAGTTTCTACTAAGTTTGGGGGGTGTGATGTACTTACCTCATTAAAGCATTGAGAGTATAATCTTTTCTTTGTAACGTTTGTTAGGGGAGTTGATTTTTTGCGGCATATCAAAACTTTTATCAATTGCGGTGTGTCAATTTTTTGCAATTTGTCAAATGTTTTGTGGTGTTTAGTGTTGCTTTTTAGTATCATATGCGGAGTTACTCATGGATGTCAAGTTTAAGATTGATTCTCGAGCTAATTTTGATCTATTTTGGTACCTAATGTTCATTTTTTAGCTTAAAATGTGCAGGGGATGAAGAAAATTTAAGTTTGGAGCATCAGGAGGTGAGTTCGACTAGACATGCAGGTCAAACGCGGAAGCCCTGGTCGAACTAGCAATCAAAGAGTTCGTTACAGGTGTATTCGACTAAGTAGTGAAGCGTTCGACCATAGGTTCAACCAAAGAAGGAAATCAAACAGGCAATCAGAGAGTTGTATAGGCAGATTTGACCAGGATGAGATTGGTTCGACCAAACGACTTGGTCGAATTGAGGTCGAATTGCAGATCTGAAGTTCTAAACAGTCGAGTTCGACCACGACTAAAGAGTTCGATCAAAGCACTTGGTCGAACGGCGATCGAATTACGAGGATGGTTATCTAGAAAGAGAGTTCGACCATGGATTTAACCATGATAATTCAGTTCGACCACACAGACAGTCGAATCCAGGCCAGGTAAGTTGATTTTAAACCCGATTTTCACATTTATTCGAGCACTTCACACACCACCTCCACATGAATTCCTTTCGAATCGAAAACCCTACATTCCAAACTTCAAAATCACTTGATTTCGCTCGATTCTAACCACAATACACACACATTTCACTTAAGTTTTTGCAATTTCAGACTGTTTTAGTTATGAAACGAGGGTTCCGTAGCGGAAATTGAGAGTTGTCACATTGGTCCATTCTAAGACATGTCTAGATCAAAAGGTATGTTTTCTCAACGATCTTGCCCTAGGATTGAAGTTCTAATCATTGATTATAAGTGGGTATGTTGATTAAACTAAATTCTATATGGATTCATGGTGTGGTTTGAATGAATTGTTGATGGGTTCGATTTTGATTGTTTGAATTGTATTAAACCCTGTTAATTATGTGAAGTTAGGAGGTATGTGAGTAGTTTGGGATGAAGCATATTGAATTTTGGGAAAAGTGTTTGAGTTTGAGTAGTTCTCATGTTGGATTGCTTGAATTTGAGTAGTAATGCATGCTTGTGGTTAGTTTAATCGCGTGATTGATCTTATTTGTGATTGGAATGAGGATGAATAAGCATGTGGATTGAATTGTTGGATAATTAGTATGGAACATGCGCGTTTGGTTCGGCTATGCATTGAAAAACTTGAAGTCTTGAGTAGAATTAAATGAATTAGTTTGGTTTTCCTTCCTTGGTAGTTTGTATTGAAGTATTGTTTTCAGGAAAAGGAAAGGAAGTCGAGTTTCGATCCAAGAAAAGGGAAGATAGACCATCTCGGAAAGATGCAGTGACAAAGAACCTAAGGCTTCAAGAGCGGTTGCCTTTGAATTTCAAGATTCAGATGAATGAATGGGATGAGATCAAGGAGAAATGGATAAAAGTGTTAGATAAGTTTCTCGAACGAGGTATCAAGACGATGGAGCGATGGTTACTATGCACATTCGAGATGATGTTCAGTGGATGTTTAATCAAGTTGGTATCTGTCACTTCATGTAGTTGAAAAGGCCTACTTATTTCCATGTGACTGCGGAAGTATTATGTTTGATTACTGTGAAGAAGGTTTCGAGTAATCTTCTGTACGAGTGTTCATTTCAGCTGGGAGTTGAGCAAAGGACATGGTCAACAGAGGATTTGAATATCTTGTTTCAGACTCCTAGTGGGATTTTGAGGAGTGAGAATGGGTATTTCAATGTAAACAGATTCTACAGAGAGATTTCTAGTGAGGATGTAGATTACAAGATTAGCAGTGCTCATGGTTCGTTGATTCAGAATCCAGTGATCCAGTATAGAGATAGAATATCGAGCAATACTTTGTTCGCCCGTTCTGAAGGAAGTTGTGTGGCAAGGGGAGAGTTGTATGCTCTCTGGTGCATGCTCAATGGAGTGAGGTTCAACGTGGGCTCCTACTTAATTAATTAGCTATGGAGATTCAGGTGCTCTCCGTTTCAGAGAGTGAATATAGGAGGGTTGCTTACTTCAGTAGCTGAGTACTATCGTATAGACTTCACCAGCATTACACCCATTCTGGAGGATCCCGATTTGGTGATGAGTACATGTTTGAAAGGTGGATTTTCCCATCTGAGGGATGGATATTGGTTCTTCACGAGGGGAACGAAGCCCTTTACTTTCATGTTTCCTCTTGATGTGAGTGTGTTAACTACTATTAGGAATGATGGGAACATGTTGATGAACACATTAGGGCACACTGCTCTCTCCGTCACTTGCTTGACAAAAGGTGATTTGAGGACTGTAGCACAGATGTATGCTGAGGGGATGATGGAGGAGCTACAAAGAATTATTAACATAGGGCAATTTAACCTCAGCGACATCCACAGCAGCAGCAAGAGCTTGGAGCGGATGAAGGAGATGTAGGAATTGAGATGCCGCAGTAGCATAAGATGCCACCATGACCGATTCCAGCAGTGCCACAACAGCAGTGGGCTTGTCCTAATGCTTATTTTCAGGAGCAGTTTTGATTGATTAATGAGCAGTTCGCCACACTGGATGCGAACCAGCAGGAGACGAATAGGCAGCTGAAATTGGCAAATGCAAACTACGCAGCACTGGATGGAAAGTACAACACGCTGTAGAATAACTACGTGGAGATGGATAAGAGATTGGAGAGGATGTATGCTCATGAGCGCGAGTTAGACAGAAAGTTAAACAGTCTTCATAGAGATTTGGATCGATTGCACTCGGAGATGAGTGATGGTAATGACTAAGAGGGTGCGAGCGATGATGATGCTCCGGAGGAGTAGGATGCACCAGGTTTTTGTTCTTTGTCTGTTTCATCTCATCTTCCTTCTATTTTTCTCTTGACAGGACGGGTATTTATGGTGTGAGTGGCACGTACGTATATTGAATTGATTGGATGTCAGATTGAGAGGTGATGATTGATACTTGAAAGTGATTATACTTGTATGGATTGTCTTGCTATGAGGGTTCTTGGATTAGTATGATTCATTCGTATGTTACATGTATTAATTTTTATTGATTAGAAGCATGTATGCTTGATAAGTATGTAAATTTATTGTGAAATTGATCTTGGTTATTTACTTTGAGGACTACTTAGGAAAATATTTACCATGTGAGGATTTGAGCCATTTGAATCATGCTAGTTCATGATAATTTATTCTTGAGGGAATCATTCGTATGACCATATTCTAGAACTTGGCTTGGCGTATTGTGTGGAAACTTATGGTTGATGAATTGCTAGGACCTGATCTTAGGCCATTATTGTTTAATTGAGTCACTTAGCCAAAATTTTACCTTACCTGTTAATATATGTATCATTGCAAGCCCTTTTGAGCCTTAAAAAGCTTTTCTTTGGCAGCCTTGATCAAAAGCCTTATTAAACCTTTACTTGAGCCTTGTTGAATATCATATTCATTAGTAGAGAGTTGAGGTGCATAAGTGCTTGAAAGAATGAAAAGGTATAATTTTGGTTGAGAATTATGAAAAAGAAAGAAGTATGGTTAAATCTTGTTTAGGGGTAGTGCCTGAAACTGGTACCCCGACTGCTTAGAATGGTAGTGCCTGAAATTGGTACCCTTGCTCATTGAAGAAAGATGATGTTGATGCTTGGAGAAAGAAGGAGAATCAAACTATGAAGTTTATGAGAAGAAGATGGAGAAACAGACGAAGCTATATGACGAAAAGCAAAACTCCAAGGTAGTTCTCTACTAATGAATTAGTCACTTTTCCCAAATTCTCCTACCTTTACAAAAGAGCCAACATTACAACCCAAAAGCAAGTCCTTTGTGATCCTAGTAAGGAATAGATTATAAGTTGACTTTTGAGACCCTTGTCAAGCTTATGGTTACACGAAAGTATGGATTGAATATGAGCGTGAACACTAACCTGTTAAAGTGTACATCTTTTACACTTGAGAGTGAGAGTGAATATCTTGTGAGCTAGATGATTTTGTATTCCGAAAGGTAATGTAATCGAATGATGTTTTGCATGAATAATGCATATGATGCTTGTAATACTTGTTTTCTATTGATGAATTGCATATGTGAGTATGAATTGTATTGGTAGTAGTTGAATTTTACACTACTCCTTGGTGTCGATTTTGTTGCCTCGGGACGAGCAACATGCAAGTTTGGGATTTGATGAGTGTGTAAATTCACTAGTTTTAAGCCCGGATTCATGTACTTATGGTAGGATAAATGGTTGTAATTTGATGTGAATCGGTATACATGATGGAAAGTCACTGATCAGGTGTTTACAAGGCTATTTGAGTAGATTTTCGATGGAAAACAAGTTGGAAGTGATCAGATCCGGAAAGAGGAAGAAGCAAGTGTGCGATTCGACCAAGAAGGGATCAGATTTCGCTAAGAAGGAGTTAGTTCGACCAACACTACTGGTCGAACTAAGCGCGTAAAAATGCCATTCGACCACGACAGGAGAGTTCGACCAAACCACTTGGTCGAACCGTGGTTGAACTCGAAGCATAAACAGAAGCAGTACTGGTTCAACTAAGAAGTATCCAATTTGACCAATGCACTGGTCGAATCTCGAATCAGAGGCCAAGTTGCAGATGGATTCGACCTGGAGTTTGACCTGTGTGGGAGAGTTCGACCAACTTGTTTGGTCAAAATTGATGTCCGGAAACTTACCAAATTTATATTTTTACACTTCAGTGCATGTGTTCGCTCAAAAAGCCCATCCAAGGCCCGTAAGGAGAGTTTTCAAGTATAAAAGAAGAACTTCCGTAGGAGAAAAGAGGGCATTCATCATCCATCCTTCACCAAACCCTACTATCATCCGAAGGAGTCGTGAGGAGAGTTTCGTCTGGCGAGTCAAATAAGATCATACCAACTAGCCATGATTGTTCCTAAATCAATCATGGGCTAGAACCGCTCCGGTAGTTCTAGGGTTATGAAAGTTTTATGAGTTAATTGAATTTCCATGTGTAAACTCCGTACAATACTACTTTTGGTTTATTCTATATAAGATTGTGCCTTTTTAATTCATACTCACGGTCGTTTTGTGCATCTTTAACTATTATGTAGAGTCTGAATACATCTCTTAGTTATTGCTTGAGTGCGTTCATCGCTGAGCAGGATTGCATGTTATAATTCTAAGTGAAGGGATTCTGAAGTCTTATTAGAACTATCTTATATAAATACTTGTTAATTGAATCGTATTCGGGTTAATAAGTAGGATAAAGAGTATAACTTTATAGTACCTAAAAAGGAAGATCAAATCTGGTTAGAGTACTAAGTGCATGAGAAATAATTGATTATGATAGTACCTAGAAAGGAGGGTGAAGTATATTTCTTGCTCCGAGGATATTCACACGTGTCATACGCTTGCTTACTTGTGTCTGTAGAGTACGCTTGCATGGTTTAGTAATGCGTCCATAAACCACAAGGCAAAGTCGGACATCAACACATAGAAAGGAAATTATAAAACAGAACTGGATGACCTGAAGAACTACTCAATTACTTACTTGATCACAACTTAGTTTTCTTTATTGCTTGCTTATTTACTTTGCTATCTTTTTACTTATATGTTATTTAGTTTCGTAACCAAATCAAACCGATTTGCCACCTACTTATTATTGTAGATCCTCAATGGTATTGATTATACTGGGGTTAGCCCGTCTTCCACCTATCTCTTAGTCTGCCTAGCCTTTCTTTGATAATTATCCATCTCTTGGGTACGATAAACACTTTGTCACCTATCGAAACTATAATTGATATCCTTATACTTGATGATTAATTTTGTGTGTTGAGAAAATGTCCATCAAAAGTAATACACTTTTTCTGATAATCGATTTTAACACCGTACTTTGACAACCAATCCATTCCCAATATCACATCATAGTCATTCATACTTAGCATAATGAAATCAACGAGGAGTTCTATCCTTTCCACTGTTCTCACTTGTAGCATTTACCAATTTGCAATATCCAACTACGAGTTCCACACTACATGGTCAATATAATTTATAAAACACATAACACAGCATAATGAAAATAACACTTACATGCAAGGCTGCGCTCCCAAGGAATGAACTCATGTACATAGACAGTCTGCAGGACCCAAACCGTGCTCTAATACCACTCTGATACGACCCACCTTACATAACTTATAATTCATATACTAATTAACATAAACATTATCATTATAAAAACCTGCATATATATATATATATATTTATTTATTTATTTATTTTACATAATAGATTTAAAACCAAAACCATAGTCTAAAATACGTGTTCAGTTTCTGACACCACATCAATCCAGGCAAACTCATGACAATACTTATTATATGACATAACAAAACATTAGCGGAAACAAAATAAACCCACGGCCTAGTACAGCAGGTCGTCATCTATGTACATCCGCTCAAAACCCTGAAGGAGCTCCACAACTTTCGCAACACACCACATACTCAATCATCATTAGGCTCACCTACAATGCATAAACTAGTGAGATAAAAATCTCAGTAAGTAGAAATCATGCATGCAGTGCATAAAAATGCATTTAGTTTTCTATCGCCTATTTACTAATCTTTCTAGTTGCTCTCTTTTATTTTGAAAGTTGTTCACGTTGCGGGATTCCCACGATACACTTATGATATGCACCCCAAATGAGCTCAATGGGGATGATTTTTCCATACCCCGAATATAGTACCGGGAATTATTTTTCCGAACTCTGGCAGAGTGTTAGGGATGATTTTTCCAAACCCCAAATAAAGTACTGTGAATGATTATTCCAAGCCCATAATAAAGTGTCTGGAATAATTTTTCTGAACCCTGACAGAGATGCATATATAGTGGTCGTACACACCATTAGTATCTTATTAATTTTGGGAAAAATAATTTTCATGTTTATGCATGGTACGCAACCAGGGCAATTAAATATACATCATAAACCATTTACGATATTAATATCAACATTTAATCACAAATAAAGCAACAACTTAACTTCAATTCACACATATACACTTCTGAAACAATAACTTTACCTCAATCACATAGATCCATTTATAGAATAATCACTTCACCTTGGATCACAAGGATCCCTTTTTGGAATAACGACTTCATCTCGAATCACATAGATCCTTATAACCAATATCTTCTCAAATCATACAGATATATTTTCAACAGTTTTCAATCACACAGATCTATATAGGATAAAGATATTATTTCAAATCACATAGATCCACAACTTGTATTGCAAATTTATTACAAATAATTTACAAATAATATTGTTGAATAAGAATCATATTTTCCCAAATCATATAAATCCACAGCTTGTATCAAAAATTAATCCCAAAAAATTCATAACGTAATTAAACTAATCACAACTAATTCCTAATATAATTATCGCATATTAATCACAAATAATTCACACACAACATGTTTATGCATTGTAGTTGAACTTCTACTTATCTGGATTCCGACAGTAATTTAAACCTCGTGAAGAACTATAACTAATCTCCTATCTTCCGTTTCGGCACGCCCTTCGCTTTTCCTTTCTCTCCTTCCTTCTTCTCTTTCCCCCTCTCTCTCTCTCTTTTTCTCTCTCTCTTTTCTTCTCTCTTTCTTTCTTTCTCTTTTTTTTATTCGCGGCTGCCTTTCCAATTCATTACCCAAATGGGTAATACCCACATATATATAGTCGAGGAGTGAGGGTGAAAGTCAATTAAGGACTAACACACTGCCTCAATACCCATTTTCTTCATTCTTTCTTACTTACTAAATATAGTAAGTTATAATTATTTTTTTTACTAATACACGTTTGTGGTTTATAAAGAGCCACGTATATGTGGTGTAACAAGCTCACGTCTACTGCTACCTTCGTTATTAAGATTTCATTTTATTATTATTATTCATTACAAATATACGTGCAATACTTAATAACTAAGATATACCACATTTACAAATTAACACACATACGTGTACATTTCTTACCACTATTATTATTATGAGAACACGTATGACACTTAATAATTAAGAAATAATATTTTCATACAAATAAAATAATTTAATTATATATCCAAATTATTGCACGTAAATATTTATGCACACATATATTCACATATTGTCACCATTTTTATCACATATGTCTCAAATAAAGTGTAAAGATAAATAAAATGTAGAAACAATTATCACATAAATGCCACATTATTATCACATAATTACCACATAATTATCACATAATTATAAAATGCACATAACACAAATTAAATTATATTGGCACATGAGTAGTGAGAAGCTCGGGTGTCACAATTTGATTTTGATGTTCTAACTAATTTTATTTGACATCTTTGAAAATGTTGCTATCATTATATTCATGGATTGAGTTTTCTGTTATAACAAACTATGTATTTTATACAACAATATTTGTGTTCAATCTTTGTTTATTTTCTCTTAATTATCTTTCATCAGTTTTTTATTTTTTATTTTAAAAAATACATTTATAAAGTAAAAAAATAGATAATATATTTGGCAAAAATAAGAAACTCAAACAAATATCCTTTTTTCTATATTAAAAATAAAAATGAATTAATATAGGTTAAAATAGAAAAAAAAGAATGGATGACAAACAAGAAAACAAAAAATATAAATCTAATGTTGGTAAAGTTGTAATTCAAAATGCAAATAAAGATTATTAATGTAATTTGGACATCTATGTTAAATTTGGACATCTATGTTAATTCTTTTATCTCCTAAAGAAACATCTAAACTTATTATTATATCAATTTTAATCTCTACCCCGTCCATGGTACATCCATTGAATTCTCGTGGGGCCACGTCTCCACCAAATCCTCTTCTTTCTACGCCTATTGGCGTTCAGCTTTGTAGGTCAACACAAAGTCAGACTTCTGAATTGGTAAAGCTGCATTTTTCTATATATGTGCCTCCTTGCGATTTAATTCAGCGCCGCCGGCGTCGACTAGGGATTCCCTGCCCAATACAACAAAGTCAACATAGCAACCTAATGGGTGTTTTCTCAATACACAATTAATTCCCAAGTATTAAGGATATCAATTGCAGCTTAAGTAGCTACCAAGTTAAATATCGAACCCAAATGACGGCGTATTACCAATTTAATTATTTACTAAATTAATTAAGACCAAGACATTAAAGTTGAGATAGAGAATTATTAAGTACTAAATAATTAATTTAAATAAAAAAATAAAAGCATTTATAAGAATACGAAAGTGAACCAAGAATGAAAAATAGGTAGCTCTAGGATAATCGAGTTTCACTCATTAATCTCCCTTTCGTGTATCAATGTCCGACTCTACCTTGTGGAATATGGACGGATCAGTAAACCATGCAAATCTACTTTATAGACAAAAGTAAATATATGTGTAACACGTGTGAATAACCTTGGGGCAAGAGATATAATTTCACCCCCTTTCTAGGTACTATCTGTATCAATTATTTCCCTGGTCAATTGGTACTTTAACCCGATATGATCTCCCTTTATAGGTACTATAAAATTAATCTCTTTATCCTGCTTACTAACTGATGAGTGATATTTTCACCTAGATTTTTGTATTTTTATGTCTGTTTTCTTATTATTTTATCCGTATTTGTGTACTATTTGGTTGTACTTTATATTTTTATAGAGATGTGCGTGAATGAGCTTAAACGTATAATTTTCAGGCAAAAATAGATCCTAGATGCGAAAGGAAGACATAGGAAAAAATGGATCTCAATTCGGAGTTGAAACGAGGGAGAACGAGCCGAAACAAAATTATAAAAATAGGGGTTGCACCAACACGGCAGGCCGTGTTGCAGCACACGAGCCGTGTTACGCAACACGGCCCTATAAGCCTTGGCCATTTTCTGACATCAAAAATACCTACACGGCCACCATGTGGCCGTGTTGCAGTACACGAGTCATGTTGCTGCAGGATCAAAAACATATTATAATCCTTCTAGAAGTTTCCCAAGGGGTATAAATACCCAATACTTTAATATTTGATCAGAATTTCGAAGGGTTTCACTCATACACCTAGATCACACACCATTTCCTCATTTTACACCATCATCTTCATCCATTCTTCATCCATCCATCTACACTTGATCTCCTCCATCAAATCCACCATCCAAGTGATTAAGGAAACAGAGAGAGTGAAGATTGCAAGAAGAAGAAGGAGATCTCCATTGAAGGACTTCAAAGGGGGAATCTAGTTCAAATTTTTGTGAACTTCTTTATAGTTTGATCATGGAATTTTAGATTCAATTGTCTATGTTGTTTTCTCTAAGACTATGATAGGCTAATCTCCTTTGTGAGATTAGCTCCATGATTGGTGTTGGATAATTTAGTTTTTATGCAATTTGATTTTAAATCTTGAATGGACTTTATGTATTTCTATCATTGAATGTTGATTGCTTGATGTATATGATGATATGTGTGATTAATTGTCATGGGCATGTGATTTGATTGAGAAATCAATTATGTATTTAGGATAGGTCATTGAATCATTTCATCATACACTTCATGTGCATTAATTTAGAATGAACCCTTTGATAGAACATTTGATTAGCTTAATCGAGAGATTAGTTGATTAGTTGAGGAGACCCAAACCATTAGTGAATTCATAGTACCTTAAAAGGGAATATTATCTATGATTTAGTACCTAATTAGAGAACTCATAGAGTAATTAGTACCTATTAGGAGGTGTTCATTTTGGTCTCAATCCTATGTGTTTTTGGGAGCCTTGTTCAGGGTTTACATCATTTCCATCTCGAGAGAGAGTTTAGGTGGAATTAGTGATCGCTCCTATGTTATGTCCATGATAGATTATAATTAATTGCATGATTACTGTATTATCTATGCCATGATTGTTGCTAATCTCATCCTTGCATCATTTGGAACCCATTTTCTTGCATTCATTTTATCGTATTTTCATTAGTTTTAGTGCGTTCATTTGCACGCTTATCCTCCATCCCATTCCATCGTTCTTGTAAAATCACGATAAATTTGAGATCGCTTAAACTCTAGTACCTTCCTCCCTGTGGTTCGATAAATTCTTTAATTGGTCATCCCGACTATATACAACCAATCAAATGGCGCCTTTGCCGGGGAATTCAGTTGTATTTGTGACTTTGGGTTTCGTTGAGTGTTAGGATAGGGACATTTTTTATTTGTTTTTTATTTTATGGTTGTGTTTGTAGGGACGAAAGTGTGGTGCCATGGTATTGGCCTTGAACAGCAAAGAAGTGGTACAAATTGAGGTAACGAACATCTTCTCAACTTAAATTCGACTTTGTCTAATTTAAGTTTGGGGGTCATGTCTTTTGTTACTTGACTTTTCTACCGTTTGAATTATAAAAATTGCATCAATGAACTCCTACTTGAGCATATTGCACCGGCGCATTTTTAAGTCCTTACTATTTTCTTTGGCAAGTATTTTCTCTTTTTTGTTATTTTTATTTTTCGTGCTTTTCTTGCTTTCTCTTGTTTTCAATAAGGAGAAAGTTTTCTTGACTCTCTCGTGCTTCGTTGTGAGAAATTTTGAGACTATGATATTTGATTGAAACTTGTGACGAGATGAATTTTTACTTATGTACTTGTTGAGTTATGATTTGTGCTTGTTTTATGTTTCTTTCGCTATTACAAGCCCGTGAGCTTTTTGAGCCTTTAAATCGTAATATCAAACGGTTTTTCCTTTCTTGAGTGCATCATTCTTTTGGTGCATTCTAGAACTTGCCATTGTCTCTTCTTGAAACTACACGTGTGTGAAGATTGTTGGAAATGATTTAAGGTCATCTTTATGTTGATAAGTTATTTAGCCAAATTAATCCTACCAAATGAAATTATTTCGTAGTTTGCCCCTTTGAGCTTATTATCCTTATTTCTTTGGCAACCTACAAATTTAGCCATTTTTATCCATATTTTATATCCTAATCCCCTTTATCGATTAGTAGAGGATTAATGGGGATGAAGTAGTTGAATTGAGCTTATAAGAGAGTTTGGAAAGAGAGAAATGGTGAAAGTGTAAGAAAAGAGGGAGAAAAGATGAAAAAAAAAATAGAGGTTGTGTGAAAAGAAAAAAATTGAGTGAATCTTGTATAAAAGAAGCATAAAGGAGCTCTACTAGAAAAATGGAAAGAGAGCCCTTGGGGAAAAGAGAGAAGAAACTCAATATGGAAAGAAGTAAAAAAAAGGGGTTCGTTAGCGTGCCGGATGGAAGATTACATTTTTCTTGAGGTGAAAAGAGAAAAAGAGAGTATGAGAGTTGAAGTGATCTATCAACTTTAAATTCTCTACTAATCTTGAGCTTACTTTTCCTAAATATTTTCCTACCCAAGACCAAAGAGCCTACATTACAACCACATATAAAGACCTTTTTGATTCAATGATTAACATATACACTACAAAAAAATTATTTTTTAACAACGAAATATTCCATTGCTAAAAGCCTTAATTCCTTTGTTAAATTGGCTTACCAACGGAATAGCAATGGAATCCGTTGGTAAAATTCCGTTGCTAAAGTGGTGGTTGGTAAATTTTTAGCAATGAAAAATCAATTCCATTGGTAAATAATTCCGTTGGTAATCCGTTGCTAATAATCCATTGGTAATTTATATGATGATTCCCTTGCTAATCCGTTGGTAATTACCAACGGATTGAATTCCGTTGCTAAAATAGAGAATAAATCCGTTGGCATTCCGTTACTAAAACAAAAATGTCATTTTTGTTGCTAATTCATTGGTAATTACTAACGGATTGAATTCTGTTGCTAAATTCGGTTGCTAAAAAATACTTTTTTTGTAGTGATAAAAGTTGTAGAGAGTTTAGACCTTGCCAAACATATGGTAATGTCATGCATTTGAATTGAGTTTTGAGAGTATACACTTCTCCCATACACCCCCTTGAGTGTGAGAGTGAAAAATAAAATCTAGAAAGGAATAGTGGAAGTTTCACTTGCTTGCGTATTTCCTAAGCTTAACTTGTATGTATTTAAATTGATGTCTTGTCGCTTGTATTGATTGAATTGAAATGGATTTGAAATGACTCAATCTCATTGATATCTTGATTCAATTCTAGGTGAATACCTCTCCTCGTTCTTTTTTTCTTTCGTTGCTCAGGGACGAACAATACTTTAAGTTTGGGGGTTTGATCGGTGTGAAATTTGTTGGCATTCGATCATTTGGTTAACATGAACCATTAGAGTTCCATACGTTTCTATCAAGCAGCGGAAGCAAGTAAACAAGAAATGTATTACCTTTCACCAGGGTATAATGAAGATGATGAATTCTCGCCACAGCCTGCGCAGCCTCACCGTTTTGGGCATAACTATCTCATCTGTAGTCGGATTTGAGTAATCTATGTGCCAAAACGATCCTCTCTTCTGTGGCTTTCCGTCAGTATATCACACATCCTGTTCTGAAGTTTATAAGATTTTATAAAACTCGTAGAAGGTGGCAGACAGCATCAGCAAACAACTTTTCATTCTTCTGCTGTATTCCCAAGTCCAATCTCGACGTCGTGTGGGCGACGATCCTCGAGATCTTCCCTCACCCTCCTCATAGTGTTAGACGTGTAATTAGGGTTTATGGAAAGTTGAGATGACTTATACATGGTCTATAGCATGGACCAGGAGGAAAATTTGGGTTGGGCCTCCATTAGGCTTAAGTATCCAAGCTTTGCTCAAAGCTTATACTTAAGTCCAATAATAATAATATAGTTCACTAAAATATTATTATTGCACTGCCTTTCCAATCCTATAATTACGTTATGGGCTCCTTCTTATTATGAGCCCGTTAGTCTCCCCATGTTTAAGATATACAATGTCCATTAATTAATTAAGTTACTGACAACTCTAATTAATTAATATCTATTCCAAGAGTAGTATCATTCAACCTTATTATCATGCCGGAATTAATCCACTTGCAAGATTTACATGATAAACCTTATGAGCTCCTCAAAGGGACATCATCAACTTATGACGGACACGGATTCCTTCTACAATCAACAGCACACCATAGAAACACCACTACTTCCAACTCACCGAGTTTGTTGATTTAATACATGTAAATCTTACCCATTGATGAATCAAAGGAGTACATACTACCTTACGTGTCGAGATTATTGTATAGGGATTAAGAGCACGAACATCCATAATAATAGAGATCAAGTTCTCCTATAAGTCAGTATAAGTCAAATGATCTCAAGCGGTCCTGCTCAATACACAGTGCACTAATGTGATTCTATAGCCAAGACAAGCTAATACCAAACCACACTACGACCATCCTGATAGAGTCCCCATCTATCTCAGTTGTGAGCCTCTGTTTATACTTTATAAGGAAACCGATAATATGATCTTCCGCGTGTTGTCGCACAACATATTATCTACAGTATAAAGTAAGTGGACTATTGCATCATGCATATAACTAAAATTATAAGACGTAATCATTTGATCATATGATTCTCATTTTAAATAAATTGTTATAACATTGTTCATACAAAAAACTAGACTTTTAGTATACAATCCAATAAAATTCACCTAGATTTTAAGTGGATTTTTGTGGCTTTAATTCAATAATAAAGTATGGTTTTAATGAAAATGCTATTAATTGCTTGAACAAATGGATAAAGGTATTTTTTATTATTTTTGCAGAAAAATGGGTGATTTTGATAAAAATGGATTCTACAAGTGAAGAGGAAGATGTGAGAGAAAACGGAGCTCGATTTGGAGTTGAAACGAGTAAGAACGGGCCAAAGAAAAATTTGCAATAAATCTCATTTTTGGCCCCATGAGCTAAATTATCCCACATTGATTACTTACCACAAATTCCTCTCACTCTACCACTACATGAACCCACTTGTCCCATGATTGGTCGTTATAGTACGGGCGACTAAGCAACAAAATATCGAACCCAAAGAAATTTAAGATTTGTGGCCTTTAGGTATAATATCATGATTAGTTAGGAATGATCAAATAGGAGACTTAAAAATAAAAGAAAAAATGCATGGAAAATTAAATCTAATTATAATATTTTTGGATTTTCAATGTGATGGTAGCTTTCATGATGCAATCAAATAATCAAACATTTAACACCTTTAATTGTTTTCCATTTTTAAGCTAATCATGGCAAGGGTGATCACGATTTCCACCTATCCCCAATGGCCATGGTGAATAGGATGTAGATTATTTTCATAACCCCTAAAAAGCTCATAGGATCGATCCTACTTACAATTCCCTTCAAGGTACTATACTCGTATAGATAGGGTTCCCTTCACTAGTTAAATCCTCGGGCCTAAGTGATTTTCCTAGTGTTCATTTATTTTGTTCTAAACATAAGGTTTCCCTACCAGGCTCCCCTTATATTAAACTCTCACGTAATAAATGAAAGAAACTCACATATGATAATCATGCAAAGCAATTAAGGGTAAAGCAACGACAAGACATGCCGATATACAATACACAACCTAATCACTATACACTAATACCAAAGACATAAATTCCATATTATTACAAGCATGTGAATTTCATAAATGAAACCTAATCAAAGCCGGAAATTCAATCAAGACATTTTCATAATTTAATCAATAATCATGCCTTCAATCAACCACCAAAATATAGAAAATAGAAAGATAATAAGTAGGATTAGATTACACCTTAATGAAGTTTTACATCCATGAGGATCATCATTTCCTTGGTGTCCCCACCTTCTTGGAAAATAATAAAAATCATAATCTAAAGAAACAATTAAAACTATGGATCCCTCACCCCAAAAGGGGGAAGAGTCTCAACTATGGAGGTCTTACTTAAAAGCCCTCTCAACTATTGAATCTTGAAATGATTCAATTTAATTGGAATTTAATTGATGGAAAATTGTGTATGTGAGGCTTTCAAATGAGGATATTTATAGTTGTAGGGTGAGTGGAAGTTGGGATAATTTTCCAATGTGTGATACTTGAGGATATGGGACATGGATGGAATTTTTAATGAATTTTGGGGGCAAAACGGATTCCATAAATTTGGTTAATGTGGCAAACTGGGCGAGTTTTATCGCACAAGGTCTTGTGGCAAAGTTGTTGGGTGTGCGCCTCATGACAGCTGAGGTCACGGGTTCAAATCCCCCTCATTGCACTCTTTAATTCCCTTTTTTTTAATTAAAGGCTGGTCCAGCTCAATGCAGCGGCCCAATCTCTTTAAGAAGGCCCAAATGTAGTGGCCCAACGTCCAATTCAGCATCAACAAGCCCAATTTCACCATTCCAATTTTCTTTGGGTTCAAATCCCCTTCACTGCACTCTTTAATTCCCTTCTTTCTTAATTGAAGGCTGGTCCAGCCCAATGCATCCAGCAGCGCCCCAATCTCTTTAAGAAGGCCCAAATGTAGTGGCCCAACGTCCAATTCAGCATCAACAAGCCCAATTTCACCATTCCAATTTTCTTTTGTCCCGTTCTTCCTTGTTTTAACTTCGAATTGAGTATCGTTTTCTCCCACATTTTCATCTTCATCTCTAAAATATATTTTTGCCTCAAAATCACCCTTTTTTGAAAAATAAACAAAAATACTTTTCTCAAACTAATTAAGTAATAAATAGAATTTCCATTAAAATTATGCTTAATTATTGAATTGAAGCCAAATAAATCCAATTAAATTCATGCAATTTAAGCCCAAATTCTAGGTGAATTTCAAGCCGATCATCCCACATTGGAAACTCACTCAAATTTATCTCATCCTTACTACTATAAATACTCTCTTCCATGAAAGCCACCATTGAACAATTCTTTACCCATTTAAAATTCATTAAATTGAATTATTTTCAAGATTCAATAGTTGAGAGGGCTTTTAAGTAAGACCTCCATAGTTGAGATCTCTCCCCCTTTCGGGGCGAAGGATCTGTAGTTTTAAATATTTTTCTAGATTAGGAATTTAATATTTTTCAAGAAGGTGGGGACATCAAGGAAAGGATGAGCTTGGTGGATGTAAAAAATTCATTCGGTAAAATCTAATCCTACTTATTATCTTTTTATTTTCTTTGTTTTGGATGTTTAAGTGATGTTTAGATTATAGACTAATTTGTGATATTATCTAAATTGTGTTCCTGGCTTTGATTAGTTTCATTTATAGATGCTTAATTGCTTAATCTATATGTTTTATTTGTGTGGCTAATTATCTAGTGCATGTGGTTAGAACGAGAGTTCAATTATGTGTTTTAGGAATTAATTGAATTTTTTCATCATGTGGGTATGTGAATTAATATGGGAAGAGTTGGAGACAACTTATCATGTTTAAAACTACATAAATGGACACTAGAGAGGTTAGATCGAGAGGTCAATTAATTTAGTGAGGGGAAGCCAACCTTAGTGAATTCATAGTACCTAAAAAGAGAATATTACCTATGATTTAGTACCTTTTAGGGAACTCGTACGTGTAATTAGTACCTATTGGGAGGTGTTCGCTATGGTATCGATCCTATGTGCTATTTTGGGGCTTTTGTAAGGGCCTACATCCTCTTCATCTCGAGAGAGAGTTTAGGTGGAAATTGTGACCGCTCTTACTATGATAGCTTAAATTGGGAGGCAATTAGATGTGTTACATGATTGATCAATTTGAAGTGCGTCATGAAAACTTCCTTTGCATTGAAAATTCTAAAAATATTGTAATTAGTTTCTTTTCATGCTTTTTATCTCCCCCTTTTCGGTCGTCCCTAACTAATACGAGACTATAACTTGAAGGCCACAAATCCTAAATTCCCTTGGGTTCGATAATTCTATAATTAGTCATCCCGATTATATACGACCAATCAAATGGCGCCATTACCGGGGAGGTAACGGTCGCTAGTAGTTTGACGAAGGATTGTTTAAAGTGGTCTTAATAAGGATATTTATTTTTATTTTTGCATCTTATATTTGTTTTAGAAAATTTTGTTTAAATTTTTCTCTCTTATAGGTGCATACCTTGAGAAGGAAGAAGAAGGAAAACAAGCTCAAAAATATGAGCTACGTGGATATTCTTCGAGATATGGTGAATAGAAGTGCTCATCCCACTATGAACACACAAGGAAATTTTCAAGGATTTCAAATGCCAAATTGTGAGCCTAATTTGCAACCGGATTACGGAGTACAAGATATGCAATTCCATCAACAAATATATGAAGATTTTGGAGTCCCTCATCAAATGCATCAACAAGTATACCCTCAAGGTGTGGAAGATGTTTTTCAAGGAGATTTTTCTAGAAATCAAGAAGGAAATCAACCACAACTATGGGGAGATTTTCAAGACTCAAACACCTCTTATTCCGTCCAACGTGACTACAAAGAGAAGTTTAGAGATGAGTTGATTGAAAAGATTATGGAGCGCTTGGAACATGAGAGGAAGTCTAATGAAGCGTGGATGGATCAAATGGAAAATTGGTGTGAAATAGTGACAAATGCAATCGTAGCATTCGGTATTAGATTGGATTCTATTGAGCACCAAGTTAGTCAAGTTGTGCCCACCGTGGAGAGACTTCAAGAAGAGAACAACAAGTCTTCTACCTTTGAAACAAAGAATCTATGCATGGTCATTAAAGATCAGAAAGAGGATAGTTTGGAGGTTGATGAGGTTATGAAGGAGAAAAGAGAAAGGGTGCCTAAGTGAGTGAAAGCCAAAGAGTTGAAAGAAGAGTTGAAGGGGGAATTCGAAAGATTTGTCGAGTCTCTTGAAGTGATGGTTGAGAAAGTAAAGCTTCGAAACCAATAAGAGATTCTCGCCCTTATGGAAGAAAAGAAGCCTCCGGAAACTAAGATCATTGTCGATACCATACACAAGCCAAAACCTTTTCATTCTATTGAAATTTCAAATTCTCTTGAGAACTTTCATGATTTTATTGATAAAAATTTGTTTTGTGATTGTATGAAAAAGGTTGCAAGAGGGCATTAACACTTGTCAATGCCTGAATTCTTATCGGGGGATGTGGTTGAAGTTCAAAATGCATATAAAGCCCCATGGAAAAAGTGGAACAAGTGAAAAGGGTCATTCCTTGTGAAGAACGCCTTCGGAGAACAATTGCTTGAGCTATTCAACAAGAAAATAAACGTTCTAGTGATTGAACAGGAGAACACAAGGCACTATTTCAAGAAGAAACCTATGCAAGTGCCAAAGGATTATTCATGACCACCATAAGTTCAATAATCTCGTCTTGCTTGAAGACGTTAAACTTAGCACTAGATGGGAGGCAACCCATTATTATCTTTAGTGTTTTATTTTGTGTTTTCAATAAGGATTATGGATTTGATTTTGTTTTTGTTTTCAATTTTTGGTATGTAGGTTGATTGTGCTCATGAGAAGAATGCATATTAAAGATACGAGAAGTGCTTGATTTGAAGTGTGTAAGTACGTCACACTTCTTTTTGCAAACTTAACTCGAAACTATTATTTCAATTTAAGTTTGGGGGGATATGGTGTGTGATTGGACGTATATAGTCAGGATGACCAATTAAAGAATTTATCGAACCACAGGGAGGAAGGTACTAAAGTTTAAGCGATCTCAAGTTTATCATGATTTTATAAGGACGATCGAAAAGGAAGATAGATAAGCATGCAAATAAATACAATGCAAGAAATAAAAGATAAAAGGAATGCAAAGATAAATAGGGGTTCCAAATGATGCAAGGATGAGATTAGCAACAATCATGGCATAGATAACAAAGTAATTATGCAATTAATTCTAATTTCTCATGGACATGGCATAGGAGCGATCACTAATTTCACCTAAACTCTCTCTCTCTCTAGATGGATAGATTTAGGCATTCAATATTTTTAAGACTCCCAAAAATACATAGGATCGTGACCAAAGCAAACACCTCCCAAACAGGTACTAATTACTCTACGAGTTCCCTAATAAGGTAATAAATCATAGGCAATATTCCCTTTTAAGGTACTATGAATTCACTAATGGTTTTGGTCTCCTCACCTAATCAACCAATCTCTCGATTAAGCTAATCAAATATTCCATCAAAGGGTTCTAAATATAGAAGGATATCTCTATCTCATTCTAAATTAATGCACATGAAGTGTATTATGAAATGATTCAATGAACTATCCTAAACACATAATTGATTTCTCAATCTAATCACATGCCCATGACAATTAATCACACATATCATCATATACATCAAGCAATCAACATTCAATGATAGAAATACACAAAGCCCGTTCAAGATTAAAATCAAATTGCATAAAAACTAAATTATCCAACACCAATCATGGAGCTAATCTCACAAAGGAGATTACCATATCATAGTCTTAGAGAAAACAATATAGACAATTGAATCTACAAATTCCATGATCGAACTATAAAGAAGTTCACAAAAATTAGAATTAGATTCCCCCTTTGAAGTCCTTCAATGGAGATCTCCTTCTTCTTCTTGCAATCTTCACTCTCCCTTACTTCCTTGATAACTTGGATGGTGGATTTGATGGAGGAGATCAAGTGTGGATGGATGGATGAAGAATGGATAAAGATGATGGTGTAAAATGGAGGAAATGGTGTGATCTAAGTGTAGGAGTGAAACCCTTTGAAAAATCTCATCAAATATTGAAGTATTGGGTATATATACCCCTTGGGAAGCTTCTAGAAGGATTCTAATTTTTTTACAGATTTTTCAGCAACATGGATCGTGTGCTGCAACACGGCCACAGGGTGGCCGTGTTGGATGAATTGATGACTCCGCACGGACAAATGTTACAGGCCCGTGTTCGGTACACGAGCCATGTGCTGCAACACGACTCTTGTACCTTACACAGCCGGCCGTGTTGATGTTGCCCTATTTCTTCTTCTTTGTTTCATCTCTCGTCTCCATTTTTGCTCTGTTTCACCTATTTTACATACGTTTAAGCTCATTCACACATATTTCCTTAAAAACACAAAATACAACCAAATATCATACAAATACGGATAAAATAACATGAAAACAGACCTAAAAGGACACTAAAATCTAGGTGAAAATATCACGCATCACACCCCCAAACTAAAAGTGTTGTTCGTCCCCGAACAATGAAAAAGAAAACAAGGAGAGAGAGATTTTCACCTAGGAAAAGACTAAACGAACATGAGTAATAACACATCAATAGTAATAAGAACTACAATCTATGTTAAGTCATCCTACAACATTCAACTCATAACATACAAAAAAATATTAACAAGTTCAATCACAAGAGAATAAAGTGTAATATAGTCCCTTTTTGGTCCAATCCTTTCAATGGGATATCAATTTCACTCAACACTCTTTAAAGTAGGGTAAATCAACACTCATTAACCGATTGGCTTGACTCGCTATAAGCTTGCTCATGGAATACATTCACAAACCACCAAAGTTTCCATTAGTGATCAAAAAGGTCTTTGATTAGGATGTAATGATAGGCTCTTTGTTATGGTAGGGAGAATTTAGGTAATAGTGACTAATCATGTGTAATTAGTCGAAGAGGTAGCTTCTTTCTTCCATTCCTTAACAATTTCTTTCTTCTTTTCTTTTCTTAATTGATCACGATCACTATCCATCAACTTTCCTAGAATTTATCTTCTTTCAATGCATGCTTCCTTCTTCAAACTTTTAAATACTTGAGCATTTTGGTGTTGCTTTGCTCATTTTCTTGTTATGAGGTTGCATGTTTATTCTTGCTTATGCTCTTTTCATCCTTTTTCTTGCTTGTTACTGTTTTCTTTCCTTTCTTGCACAATTCTCATCAAACCTTTCTAAACCACATCTCCTCAATCACTCACACCAAAAGGGTAATTATATAAGGCTCGCATGGGTAATCAAGGTTTGTAATGTGCTTATATCACAATAAATAGGCTTTAAGGCTCAAAGTGGTTGACTAGGGATGATGTTCATGGTAGGGAAATATATGGCAATGACTATAAATAATAAGGATGGCCTTATATCATTCACTAATCTCCACTAATCGGGCTCGTTCCTATAGTCCTTGAGCAAGTTCTAGCTTATTTAACACAACCAATCCACTCATGCAGAAAACTATGTATGCACGGTTGAGGCTCAAATGCTCACAAGCTTGTGCTCGAACCTTAAGGAACTTATTACACCACATTTATCTCAAAATTGAACAAGTTAAATAAAATATACCACAATTCGTAAGTGTAGAGATTCTTAATCATAACTTGTCATCACTTATCACCGCAACATATCATCACTCATGTTCAAAAATGACTCACGACATCCCAAAAACAATCCATCAAAACAACCCTAAGCAAGAATAAAAATATACACTAAACATAAAAGAATAGACTCACCAAATAAGAAATAACACAAAAATACAAAACATGCAAAAATAACAAAACCATCCATCATAGACAATGAAGCACACATTCATAACATCCATATTCAAGTAAGCTCACAAAAATCTCCATCTTTTAATTGAAAAGGAAATCCTAAATTACGAAAGATAAACATCCAAAAAACATAACACATGAAGCAAAACATGCTAATCACATCAATTCAAATCAACATAAATTCATGTCAAGCAACTAAAAGTGGTAGAGTATAGAGTGAACTCCCTCAATAAGCATTTGGTAGTGGAAATGGTTGGCACTATCTTCCGGATTAAATACATAACGAATCTCGACTTGATCTCCGGGATCAATTCGTGCTTCCACTACACTTCATTCATGCTCAACAACTCATCAAATATATTAGCTCAACAATATCATTAAAAATATGGATTATCATGTACTTCAATACGACCAAACGTACCAAAATTAAACCCAAACTCATGAGAAAATTTTTAAAATTACCCCAAAAACACGAAAAGTATATGCCTTCAAGAAAAAAATATGTCACACCACACCATATCCCTCCAAACTTAAATTGAAACAAGAGTTTCGAGTTAAGTTTGCAAAAAGTGGTATGACGTACCTACATACTTCAAATCAAGCACTTTCCTTATCTTCAATACTCATTTTCCACACGAGCATAGTCAACCTACATACCAAAAATTGCAAAACAAAATCAAATCCACAATCCTTATTGAAAACACTAAATAAAGCACTAAAGATAATTATGGGTTGCCTCTCATCTAGCGCTAAGTTTAACATCTTCAAGCCGGACAATAGTCTTTAGCTCATGGTGGTCTTGAATAGTCCTTAGGCATTATCATAGATTCTTCTTGAAGTAGTGTCTTGTGCTCTCCCGTTCAACCACAAGAATGTTTCTCTTCTTGTTAAATAGCTCAAGCAATTGTTCTCCGAAGGCGTTCTTCACAAGGAATGGCCCTTTCCACTTGTTCCACTTTTTTCATGGGGCTTTATATGCATTTTAAACTTCAACCACATCCCCCGGTAAGAATTCGGGCATTGACAAGTGTTGTTGACCTCTTGCAAACTTTTTCCTACAATCACCAAACAAATTTTTATCAATAAAATCATGGAAGTTCTTAAGAGAATTTGAAATTTCAATAGAATGAGAAGGCTTGTGGGGAATAGAATCCATGATCTTAGTTTTTGGAGGTTTCTTTTCTTCCATAAGGACATGTATCTCTTCTTGGTTTTGAAACTTTACTTTCTCAACCATAACTTCAAGAGACTCGACAAATCTTTCGAATTCCCCCTTCAACTCTTCTTTCAACTTTTTGACTTTCACCCACTTAGGCACCATTCTCTCTTTTCCTTCATAGCCTCATCAACCCCAAACTATCATCTTTCCTATCCTTAATAACCATGCATTCGCTCTTTGTTGCGGTGGTAGAAGCCTTGTTGTTCTCTTCTTGAAGTCTCTCAACAGTCGACACGATTTGACTTACTTGGTGCTCCAATGAATTCAACTTAGCATTGAATGCTACCATTGTATTCATCATTGTTTCACACAAGTTTCCAATTCTATCAATCCACACTTGATTAGACTTCCTCCCCTCTTCTAAGCGATCCCTAACCATTTCAAACAACTTTTCTCCAAGCATCGCTATGTGGTCATTTTGGGTGGAACAAGAGGTGTTGGAGTCTTGAAAATCTCCCCATAGTTGTGGTTGAATTCCTTCTTGATTTCTAGAAAAATTTCCTTGAAAAACATCTTCCACACCTTGAGGGTATACTTGTTGATGCATTTGATGAGGAACTCCAAAATTCTCATAATGTTGTTGTTGGAATTGCATATCTTAAACTTTGAAATCCGGTTGCAAATTAGGCTCACAATTTGGCATTTGAAATCCTTGAAAATTTTCTTGTGTTTTCATAGTGGGATGAGCTCTTCTATTCACCATATCTCGAAGAATATCCATGTAGCTCATATTTTTGGGCTTGTTCTCCTTCTTCTTCCTTCTCAAGGTATACACTTATAAAAGAAAGAAAAAATTTGAAAAAATTTTCTAAAACAAATATAAGATGCAAAATAAAAACAAATGTCCTTATTAAGACCACTCTAAACAATCCTTCGTCAACTACTAGCAACCGTTACCTCCCCGACAACGGCGCCATTTGATTAGACGTATATAGTAGGGATGACCAATTAAAGAATTTATCGAACCACAGGGAGGAATGTACTAGAGTTTAAGCGATCTCAAGTTTATCATGATTTTATAAGGACGATCGAAAAGGAGGATAGATAAGCATGCATATAAATGCAATGCAAGAAATAAAAGATAAAAGAAATTCAAAGATAAATGGTGGGTTCCAAATGATGCAAGGATAAGAATAGCAACAATCATGACATAGATAACAAAGTAATTATGCAAATAATTCTAATTTCTCATGGACATAGCATAGGAGCGATCACTAATTTTACCTAAACTCTCTCTCGAGATGGATAGGATGTAGGCCTTCAATAAGACTCCCAAAAGCACATAGGATCGTGACCAAAGCAAACACCTCCAAATAGGTACTAATTACTCTACGAGTTCCCTAATGACGTACTAAATCATAGGCAATATTCTCTTTTAAGGTACTATGAATTCACTAATGGTTTTGGTCTCCTCACCTAATCAACCAATCTCTCAATTAAGCTAATCAAATGTTCCATCAAATATTTCTAAATCTAGAAGGATATCTCTATCTCATTCTAAATTAATGCACATGAAGTGTATGATGAAATGATTCAATGAACTATCTTAAACACATAATTGATTTCTCAATCTAATCACATGCCCATGATAATTAATCACACATATCATCATATACATCAAGCAATCAACATTTAATGATAGAAATACACAAAGCCCATTCAAGATTAAAATCAAATTGCATAAAAACTAAATTATCCAACACCAATCATGGAGCTAATCTCACAAAGGAGATTAGCCTATCATAGTCTTACAGAAAACAACATAGACAATTGAATCTACAAATTTCATGATCAAACTATAAAAAAGTTCACAAAAATTAGAATTAGATTTCCCTTTGAAGTCCTTCAATGGAGATCTCCTTCTTCTTCTTGCAATCTTTACTCTCTCTTGCTTCCTTGTTCACTTGGATGGTGGATTTGATGGAGGAGATCAAGTGTGGATGGATGGATGAAGAATGGATGAAGATGATGGTGTAAAATGGAGAAAATGGTGTGTGATCTAGGTGTATGAGTGAAATCCTTCGAAAAATCTCATCAAATATTGAAGTATTGGGTATTTATACCCCTTGGGAAGCTTCTACAAAGATTCTGATTTTATTACTGATTTTTTAGCAACACGGGACGTGTGCTGCAACACGGCCACAGGGTGACCGTGTTGGATGAATTGATGACTCCGCACGGCCAAATGTTATAGGCCCGTGTTCGGTACACGGGTCGTGTGTTGCAACACGACTTGTGTATCTTACACGGCCGGCCGTGTTGATGCTGCGCTGTTTCTTCTTCCTTGTTTCATCTCTCATCTCCATTTTTGCTCCACTTTCACCTGTTTTACATACGTTTAAGCTCATTCACACATATTTCCATAAAAACACAAAATACAACCAAATAGCATACAAATATGGATAAAATAACATGAAAACAGACCTAAAAGGACACTAAAATCTAGGTGAAAATATCACTCATCATTGTGGTCTGACATACTTTGTTTTGAAGGCATATACTTTTCGTATTTTTAAGGCAAAATTTAAAATTTTTCTCATGAGTTTGGGATTGATTTTAGTCCGATTGGTTGTGTTTAAGTGCATGATAGTCTATATTCTTATTGTAATTGTTGAGCAAATGGTTTTGATGAGTTGTTGAGCATAAATGAAGTGTAGTGGAAGCACGAATTGAGCCCGGAGATCAAGTCGAGATTCGTTGTGCATCAATCCGGAAGCCCGTGCCAACCATTTCCACTACTAAATGCCTTTCTAAGGGGGTTCATTTTACATCTCATCACTTCTATATGATTAGCATGCCTTGATATTGATTTGGATTGATGTGATTAGCATGTTACTTCATTTGTTATGTTTTTTGGATGTCTACTTTCGTAATTTAGTATTTCCTTGTCAATCAAAGATGGGGATGCTTGTGAGCTTACTTGAATATGGATGATATGAATGTGTGCTTAATTTTCTATTGATGGATGGTTTTGTTGTTTTTGTATGTTATGTGTTTTTATATTATTTCTTGTTTGGTGAGTCTTTTCTTTTATGTGTTGTGTGTATTTTTATTTTTGTTTAGGGATGTTTGATGGTTGTTTTAGGGATGTCGTGAGTCATTTTTGAACATGAGTGATGATATGTTGTGGTGATAAGTGATGACAAGTTATGATTAAGAATCTCTACACTTTCGAATTGTGACATGTTTTATTTAACTTGTTCAATTTTGAGATGAATGTGGTGTAATAAGTTCCTTAAGGTTCGAGTACAAGCTTGTGAGCATTTGAGCCTCAACCGTGCATACATGGTTTTCTTCATGAGTGGATTGGTTGTGTTTTATAAGCTAGAACTTACTCAAGGATAATAGGAACGAGCCCGATTGGAGATTAGTGAAATGATCTAAGGCCATCCTTGTTATTTATAGTCATTGTCATATATTTCCCTACCAAGAACATCATCCCTAGTCAACCACTTTGAGCCTTAAAGCCTATTTATTGTGATATAAGCATATTACAAACCTTGATTACCCACATGAGCCATACATATTCACCCTTTTGTGTGAGTGATTGAGGAGATGGTGGCTAGAAAGGTTTGAGAAGAAAGCAAAAAAAGAAAAGGAAATGGTAAGTAAGCAAGAAAAAGGATGAAAAGAACATAAAAAAGAATGGACATGCAACATTAAAACAAGAAAATGAGCAAAGCAACAACAATGTGCTCAGGAAAATCATGAAATTCAGAGAAAGGAAGCATGAAACAAAAGAAGCTCATAAATCCAAGGAAAGTTGATGATTAGTGCTTGTGATTACCAAAGATAGAAAGGAAGAAAGAGAATGTGAAGAAATTGAGAAAGTTGATCATCTCTTCGGTTAATTACACTTGATTAGTCACTATTATCTAAAGTCTTCCTACCCTACCAAAGAGCCTATCTTACACCCTTAATGAAAGACCTTTTTGATCACTAATTAAAACTTTGGAGGTTTTTGAGTGTAGTCTACGAGCAAGCTTATAGCGAGTTTAACCAATCAATTGATGAGTGATGATTTACCCTACTTAAAAGAGTGTTGAGTGAAATTGATAACCTATGTGAGTCTTGGACTAAAAAGGGACTATATTACACTTTATTTTCTTTTGATTAAACTTGTTAATTTCTCATGTCATGAATCTAATGTTGTAGGATGACTTAGCATGATTTGTAGTTCTTATTACTATTGATGTGTTATTACTTATATTCGTTTAGTCTTTTCCTAGGTGAAAATCTCTCTCCCCTTATTTTATTATTTTCGTTGTTTGGGGACGCACAACACTTTAAGTTTGGGGGTGTGATATGTGATATTTTCACCTAGATTTTTGTATCTTTTTATATCTGTTTTCGTATTATTTTATCCGTATTTGTGTACAATTTGATTGTGTTTTGTGTTTTTATGGAGATGTATGTGAATGAGCTTAAACGTATAATTTTCAAGCAAAAATAGATCCTGGACGCGAAAAGAAAGACGTAGGAAAAAGCGGATCTCAATTCGGAGTTGAAACGAGGGAGAACGAGTCAAAACAAAATTGTAAAAATAGGGGTTGCACCAACACGGCAGGCCGTGTTGCAGCACACGAGCCGTGTTACGCAACACGGCCCTATAAGCCTTGGCCATTTTCTGAAATCAAAAACACCAACACGGCCACCATGTGGCCGTGTTGCAGTACATGAGTCATGTTGCTGCAGGATCAAAAACATATTAGAATCCTTCTAGAAGCTTCCCAAGGGGTATAAATACCCAATACTTCAATATTTGATCAGAATTTTAGAAGGGTTTCACTCCTACACCGAGATCACACACTATTTTCTCATTTTGCACCATCATCTTCATCCATTCTTCATCCATCCATCTACACTTGATCTCCTCCATCAAATCCACCATCCAAGTGATCAAGGAAGCAAAGAGAGTGAAGATTGCAAGAAGAAGAAAGAGATCTCCATTGAAGGACTTCAAAGGAGGAGTCTAGTACAAATTTTTGTGAACTTCTTTATAGTTCGATCATGGAATTTGTAGATTCAATTGTCTATATTGTTTTCTCTAAGACTATGATATGGTAATCTCCTTTGTGAGATTAGCTCCATGATTGGTGTTGGATAATTTAGTTTTTATGCAATTTGATTTTAATCTTGAATGGACTTTGTGTATTTCTATCATTGACTGTTGATTGCTTGATGTATATGATGATATGTGTAATTCATTGTCATGGGCATGTGATTTGATTGAGAAATCAATTATGTATTTAGGATAGGTCATTGAATCATTTCATCATACACTTCATGTGCATTAATTTAGAATGAGATAGAGATATCCTTCTGGATTTAGAACCCTTTGATAGAACATTTGATTATCTTAATCGAGAGATTAGTTGATTAGTTGAGGAGACCCAAACCATTAGTGAATTCATAGTACCTTTAAAAGGAATATTGCCTATGATTTAGTACCTAATTAGGGAACTCGTAGAGTAATTAGTACCTATTGGGAGGTGTTCATTTTGTTCTCGATCCTATGTGCTTTTGGGAGCCTTGTTGAGGGTTTACATCCTATCCATCTCGAGAGAGAGTTTAGGTGAAATTAGTGATCGCTTCTATGCTATGTCCATGATAGATTATAATTAATTGCATGATTAATGTATTATCTATGCTATGATTGTTGTTAATCTCATCCTCGCATCATTTGGAACCCATTTTCTTGCATTCATTTTATCTTATTTTCATTAGTTTTAGTAAGTTCATTTGCACGCTTATCCTCTATCCCATTTCGGCGTCCTTATAAAATCACGATAAATTTGAGATCACTTAAACTCTAGTACCTTCCTCCCTGTGGTTTGATAAATTCTTTAATTAGTCATTCTGACTATATACGACCAATCAAATTAATGAATTTGATTGGTCATCATTTGATTGGTCGTATATAGTCGGGATGACCAATTAAAGAATTTATCGAACCTAAGGAAATTTAGGATTTGTGGCCTTCAAGTTATAGTCTCGTATTAATTAGGGACGACCGAAAAGGGGAAGATAAAAGCATGAAAAGAAACTAATTACAATATCAATGCAAAGGAAGTTTTCATGACGCACTTCAAATTGATCAATCATGTAACACATCTAATTGCCTCCCAATTTAAGCTATCATAGTAAGAGCGATCACAATTTCTACCTAAACTCTCTCTCGAGATGAAGAGGATGTAGGCCCTTACAAAAGCCCCAAAATAGAACATAGGATCGGTACCATAGCGAACACCTCCCAATTGGTACTAATTACAGGTACGAGTTCCCTAAAAGGTACTAAATCATAGGTAATATTCTCTTTATAGGTATTATGAATTCACTAAGGTTGGGTTCCTCTCACTAGATTAATTGACCTCTCGATCTAACCTCTCTAGTGTCCATTTATGTAGTTCTAAATATGAGAGGTCGTCTCCAACTCTTCCCATATTAATTCACATAACCCACATGATGAAAAGATTCAATTAATTCCTAAAACACATAATTGAACTCTCGTTCTAATCACATGCACTAGATAATTAACCACACAAATCAAACATATAGATTAAGCAATTAAGCATCCATAAATAAAACTAATCAAAGCCGGGAACACAATTTAGATAATATCACAAATTAGTCCATAATCTAAACATCACTTAAACATCCAAAACAAAGAAAATAAAAAGATAATAAGTAGGATTGGATGTCACCGAATGAATTTTTTACATCCACCAAGCTCATCCTTTCCTTGGTGTCCCCACCTTCTTGAAAAGCATTAAATTCCTAATCTAGAAAAATATTTAAAATTATGGATCCCTCGCCCCAAAAGTGGGAGGGATCTTAACTATGGAGGTCTTACTTAAAAGCCCTCTCAACTATTGAATCTTGGAAATGATTCAATTTAATGAATTTTAAATGGGTAAAGAATTATTCAATGGTGGCTTTCATGAAAGAGGGTATTTATAGTAGTAAGGATGAGAGAAATTTGAGTGAGTTTTCAATATGGGACAAGTGGGTTCATGTAGTGGTAGAGTGAGAGGAATTTGTGGTAAGTAATCAATGTGGGATAATTTAGCTCATGAGACCAAAAATGGGATTTATTGCAAATTTTCCTTTGGCCCGTTCTTACTTGTTTCAACTCCAAATCGAGCTCTGTTTTCTCCCACATCTTCCTCTTCACTTGTAGAATCTATTTTATCAATCAATTAATAGCATTTTCATTAAAACCATACTTAATCATTGAATTAAAGCCACAAAAATCCACTTAAAATCTAGGTGAATTTCACACCGATCACTAACCCGAATTCAATTCAATTAATAAACATTCATATATGACAGTTCTAATGAAGCTTTGGAGTCCCCTCACTTAAAATCATAACATTGAATCCTGTTCAGCAGTGCACGCGCTCAATTAACAACCAAGATATATATTCAGACTCTATATAATAGTTGAAGATGCACAAAGTGACTCTGAATATGAATTAAAAATGCACAATTATATATAAAATAATTCCACAAGTAGTGTTGTACGGAGTATACACACGAAAGTTTAATTAATTCATAAAACCTTCAAAATCCTAGATCTACCAAAAAGGCTTTAGCCCATGATATTGCGAAAAACAATCATGGGGGTTAGATAGATCTTACCCATATGTACAAAAAATACAAGATAAATTAGAAAATAAATAAAACCCTTGATGTGGGTGTCGTTGTGTCCTTCTCCATCTTGAATCCTCCTCTTGGTTCTCCTCTTGATTCCACAGACGAATCTTCAAAGTGAAGGATGAATGAAGGAAAGGATGTGGATGATGGTTGGGGGTGATCCCCCCTTGTGGGGTGTAGGATGATTGTGTTGCCTCTCTCCAATCTATAATGATGTGATTTACATCCCTTTTATACTTGTAAGCTCTCCTTATGGACCTTAGATAGGCTTTTTCTTAAAAAACACGAAAATATATGCACAGGATCTCCCTTTATAGTACTATAAAGTTAATCTCTTTATCCTACTTACTAACTCGAATTCAATTCAATTAATAAACATTCATATATGACAATTCTAATGAAGATTCGGAGTCCCCACACTTAGAATCATAACATGGAATCTTGTTCAGCAGTAAACGTGCTCAATCAACAACCAAGATATATATTCAGACTCTGTATAACAGTTGAAGATGCACAAAACGACTCTAAATATGGATTAAAAATGCATAATCATATATAAAATAATTCCACAAGTAGTGTTGTATGGAGTATACACACGAATTCACTCATAAAACCTTCAAAATCCTAGATCTACAAAAAAGACTCTAGCCTATGATGTTGCGAAGAACAATCATGGGTTGGATAGATCTTACCCATATGTCTGAAAGTACAAGATAAATTAGGAAACAAATAAAACCCTAGATGTGGGCGTCATAGTCTCCTTCTTCGTCTTGAATCCTCCTCTTGGTTCTCCTCTTGATTGTACAGACGAATCTTCAAAGTGATGTATGGATGAAGAAAATGATGTGGATGATGGTTGATAGGCTAAAATTGCGCACTCCAATTAAATTCCCAAGTGTAGGGATGTCAACTGCATAGGCAAGTACCCCAGTTAAAATTATATCGTTCCCACTGAGACAGCTAACTATTTATTTATTTTATATTACTCTTTAACCAGAACTATTGTAACCTATTTCCAAGTGTTTGAATTGAATTAAAGTCTAATGTTTTGAAATAATAAATAACAAAATAAATAAAAGCAAGGAATATTCAAGATTGAATCAAGAGAGAAGTAACAGCTCTAAGGTTTCAGGTGTAGTGTAATTGATTTGGTCTCCTATACGTCATATTGTTCATTCATGCTATTTTAATGGAAATACATCAGAAGATGACGCGTGAACAGTTTTAAATCTCCTTCCTAGATACTAATAAGGCAAACTTAATAAACCTCCGGATGACCAGTTCGACTAATATATATTCTCTGAAAGTACTACTCAAGCTTATTCACTTCCTACTTGATTTCCTAATTTCATTGTTCCACTAAGAATATCAAATATCTTATTTACCAGCCCTTAGGATTATCGTGTTCACGGGCAAACTACTATAATCTCTAGCAATAAAACAATGTTAAGTACGTATGCACACTAGCTAACACAACACACCAAGAATCACGGGCAACATCAATAATATGCTATGAAGATGTTACAAACGTATAACAAAATCTGGATAAATCAAAAAATAAGGATTATCAACAGTATGAATTCACAATACTGGTCTAGGTTTCCAAATCAATTACATCTAACCTTCAATCCTTAGAACTATAAAGGGTTTTTAGCCCATGAGGTCACAAACAACCCTCATGGCTGACAAATTCATAATCAAAACAATAAAAGAAAAGAATAAAAAAAGATACAAAACCCTAGTACGTAGTCTGCGTCTTTTCTCCGTCTCTCCGATTGGAGTGGCTCCTAAAATCACACTTGAAACTTCCTCTGAACTGATGGGATGGATGAGTGGATGAATTGCTATGAATGGATGGGTGGATTGGTAGATTGATGGTGCGTGAATGAATTTCACATTCTGTATCTGTGTTCAATGATCGGTCCCTCTCTCTAGATGTTTTGATCTATATATATACCATGGGCCCCGAAAATAGACTTGACTGGGCTATTTTCCACGTTCTCACGCACAAAGGGGTGAAAATTCCAATTTTTTTTGCCCAAACTTACGCAACACGAGTTGGAATGCCCAACTCGAGTTGCTAACATGACTCGTGTAGCACTGAATCGCAACTTGTGTACCCTAACACGAGTCGTGTTACCAAATCGAGCTCTCGCTTATAAAGTCGTGTTGCCATGCTCTGATTCTAAATTTCCTCCGTACACCAACACGAGTAGTGCTGCAAGTCGTGTTGTGACTTTCCAACTCGTGTTGGCTCTCTGGACAACTCCCGATACTGCTCTGCCCCACACGACTTGGAACAGACACAACTCGACTCGAGCTAGAAGTCGTGTTGCGCACACCAAGTCGTGTTGGCTCACTGATCGATTCTGACTTCACACGGCACCCAACACGACTCGAGTTGTCAAGTCGTGCTGACTCATGCAACTTGAGTAAGCTCCTTTTCAACTCGTTTCTTGCTCGTCTTCAGTTTAACTTTATTTACCCTGTTTTAACCTTCAAAACTCGACAAAACCCATTAGTAGACCATAATCATGTAAAATACATAAACTACGCAATTCAGCATGAATATTTGGCCTTATACTAACAAAAATAAGGTAATATAAGACCGAAAAAATGTAGATTTCCACTCTCATCAACCCCCCAAACTACCATGTTGTTCGTCCCCGAACAACGATTTCAAAACACGAGAGAGATGAGAGTTGAAATTTCAATGCAAACAAGGGATCACACACATCCAAACCAAGATAACATACTCAAATATCGAAACCCTAACAATTAAAACATGCACGTCAAATCAGTCACTTCCCATTTCAAAACGCTCATCATTCACTCTCACAAAAGGTATTTACACTCATCGCTCAAGTGTGAGCTATACACTCTCATGGCTGAAATATATGCTCTCAAATCAATTCACATGCACGCGTCACCATAAGCTTAACAATTATCTAAACTCTCCACTAACTTGAAAGACTTAATGATGGAATCACAAAGGACTTGCTTAGGGTTATAACATTGGCTCTTTGGACAAGGGTAGGTAAATATAGGATAAGTAACTCGATCACTAGTAGAGAATCAACTGTAGAGATACATTTCCAGCAAATATACTTTTCAAGTCAATCTCTTTTTTCCTATTTCAATTTCTTTTCATCATTTCAATCCTCCCTTTACTTTCAAGCTCCACGACTTCTTTTCATTTCTTTCTCTTTCTTTTAAATAGGGTACCAGTTTCAGGCACTACCCTATAATTGGGGTACCAGTTTCAGGCACTAACCCCCTTTTACAAGTTTTAACCATCCTTAATCTTCAATCACTATCCTCCCACGTCTATCTTCCCAACTTTCTTTTCACACTACACCAATCTGTCTCCTTTATGTCTCTACTAGAATAGATATTTAAAAGGACTTTAAAGGATTAAATTAGTTATCTTCATAGGCTTCCAACGAATAAGGCTTATAGGCTCAAACGAGAAACTATGGATTAAATTTCAAGGTAGGATAAATATTTGGCTAGTGACTGAATAAGAACAAAATGGCCTAAGGTCATTTCCCATCATCTAATCAATCATTTAGCCTCAAGTAGATTATAAGTCAAGTTCTAGAATACATGCATGTGAACGATACTCTCAAGAATAAAAACAATCATGTGTAACTTTCATGATTCATTAAAGCTCAAATCTCACTTGGGTATAATCAGAATAATGAGCACTCCTACGTACGCTTATGATCCAATTTTAATACATGCAACAATCTTAAGCATTCTAACATCCAAGTACGTATCTAGCTTGATTATCCATTTCATAACATCACATCACCATATCAATTACATCATTCATCACACAAAAAATTACAAATTCATCACATTAATCACATGTTTAATTCATTATACTGGCCGATCAAATTAGACAAGAGAACCTAACAGATAATCAACTACCCATCTACACAGAACCACAGATATCATGAAACGAAAAGAAAAACACAACCTCTTAATAAAGCTGCTAATCCTCTTCGCCATCATCTGGACCATCATCATCCTCGGCCCCCTCACCATCACCGGGACCCATCGCCACTCATCGAAGTCTCTCCTCAAATCCTCAAAGTCAGCTAACCTGGTGGCGATGTCATTAGTGGTGGTGGCTAATGCACCGAGATGTCAGTCAGAAATAGCCTGATTCCTCAGGATTGTGGCCATCTGTCGACTGATCTCCCTATTCTCTACAGATCTCTGTCTGTTCTCTTTTCTCCTTCGTCTGTTCTCCTCCATCAAATACTCGTTATGCATACAAGCTCCTTGTGCCTGCTACCCCCACCAAACATACATCGGTGCCTAGGCCTCAAATCAAGGTGAAGGAGCAAGTGGTGTCATCCCATACAAAGGAACTCCACCAAAATTAGGTGGCACTGCATACTGCTGTGCCTCTTCAAACTGATCATGGTTATGAGTCTCACCATACCCTCCAGCTCCTTGGTAGTCTCCACCTAAATCTTCTTCCATCCGCTGAGGCTGTTGCTCCTAAACTTTCGGCTCTCCAATAGCCATCGTGAACATCCTAGCCAGTGCATTCCTTACTATATTCTGCCAAGTATGGTTTTTTATCCCTTCACGAATAGCCACGTGATCTGGTGTATCCATCAGAAGATTCTCCTCTCTTTTAGCTGTGATAAACTGATGCAGCTCCATAGGGAACAAGAATGGCAACCCATCCTCCTTGAATACATACATGATTCCCTGAGAATCTCTTTTCTTTATCCATCGTCGCACCAAGGCTGTCAAGTCATGGTCTGGTGGGTACCTGATATACTCCATCCCCAAGGTATCGATACCGTAGTAAAGGGCGATAGGAGTAACCAGTCCTCCTATATTCACCTTCTGAGTCAAACACACCTTGGACCGATAAAACTGGTATAGAAGGTAAGCAGCCAAGTTGAAATGAACTGAATTCACCAAGCACCACAAGACATACAGCTCTCCTTGGGTGATGCTATCCACTTCAGCTCTACAGAAAATCGTGCTAGCTAGAATCTGATCCATGTACCTCAGAACTGGATTTCTAATGAAGGTGGCCTTTGCTACACTCGACTTAAACCTCCTATTTCCTGTGATGGACTCTCAGAATTCAAAGGCATTAAATCTTTTATCTTCAGCGAAAGGAATCCCAACTGGAGCTCTCAATGCTCAGTTCAGACCATCTAGATCAATCTCTCTAAACAATCCTCCCAGATAAAACTCAGCAGCATATGGAAGCTTGTCCATCGGATCATAGAAAACTTTTAAAGTGGACAAGAACTCCACTATCAGCTAAAAATAAGTCCTCCCTTTCTGCTCCATAAAATGATGAATCCCAACCTGATGGAACATCCCTAAGATCTCCTCAGTAATTTTTAGGGTGGTCATGGTTCCATCGTCTTGATAGTGGGTACGGGTGATTTTGTCTGAAACTTTCTCCCATACTTGAGCTATCTCTATCCAATTATTCATGCTCAGTTTAAAGTCCGACGGTAGCCTTCTTTATCTCCTCAGCTTATCCATCCTTTGGTTGGCTATATCATCTTGTGGCTGACCTGATGAACTGGAGGCTCCTTTCCTTTTCTTACTTGGCACGTCTCCTTTGGCCGGTTGCTTCCCTTTTCCTTTTCCTCCATCATTACCATCCCCCTTCTTTCCTCTACCTGAAAGAATTGCAAAGTATTCATCCACATTCTTTGTAATATAAATGCAAGCTATTCACTTAACATGAACTTCATGTAGGGCAGCGATAACCAGCATCAATAGTATTATTCAATCGAATTCAACACCACAACATACACAAGTACTCATCAAGTGAATTTACCAACATATAGACATGAATCAACTTCACTTAACAACCCTCACGCATGTTCTTTTCAATGCAAACATGAATCTGATCACAATTTAACATATATCCTACACAATCATTCACCCAATTGCAATCAAAATCAAGAAATTCAAGTTTTAGTTAAGCAAATTTCAACACCTATACAAGAGTATCAATTTACCTCAACAAGACATTTCACAACTCAACATGCTTGCACTCCAATTTTCAAAATTCAAACTTGTGTTCATATTATTTCACTCCACATATATCAACATGTCCAAACATTTCAATATCTATCAAGCCCTAGTCATCAATTTGTCACACATCATGATTACAAATCAATTTGTCAACAATTTCACATGCATACCAAGTGCTCGACAAAATTACTCAACCAAAAGCCAAATTAAACCTGCCAATTCCAACACATTACACTTACCCATTGCAAATTCGAAATAAATCCTCACATTTTAAGCATAGAGTAAGTAAGAAACACATACCTCTCAAGTTATACATGGTGAAATCGGACTTCAATTGATCTCCCTAAGAAAAATTCAAAAAGACCTAATTTTCGCCCCCAATTTCCCTCAAAACCTAGATTATATGTGATTGTTCTAGTGGGTGAAGTGTTTAATTGCTGTAGAATGGTGGGTTGGGGACGAAAATCAACGACAAATTCAAATGGAAGGAAAGGAAAGGGTGTGTGACACGAGTTGAAATCGGGGGAGGAGAATGAGATATAAATCCCAAAAACCCCCGATTTTTTACTTAAAGTATCAAACCTGGAGGCCCAACACAAGTCGAGTTGTAATTCGTGGAGGCCCAAAAACCCCCGATTTTTCACTTAGAACACATATATCAATGATCAAACATTCAATTTTAATCAAGAATAAGGGGAGAAAACTCATATTTAAACATCAAATGACTCAAACTTTCAACCAACAACTCAAATACCCGACCAAAACATCAATTATGCTCACAACCTCACTAATTCAACCCAATGAAATGCTAATACAAACTAATTAATCATCCTTGAGACCTAAAAATATCACCACTTATACTAGGATTCACGTGCAACAAAAACAAAAATGACTCACACTTGGACAATCACAAAAAAAATTGACTACTCAATATAATCAAATAAATCAAAATTACTGAAAAGTCGCAAAAAATTAATCATCCAAGCACAAAGAAGCAACTACACTTTGGTGCAACAATACGCAGGTATATACGTAACCCCCCTCCAAACTTAGCACAAACAAAGTGAGAAGATAAGTTTGTAAAGAAGTATATACCATAATTGAACAACATCTAATATAATTATTACATCGACACAAACTTAATAATGTAAATAAAAATAGGGTCGGCCCCCAACAGGCGCTCACATTTAACGTCGGAGAGTCACGACGGATACCTCTAACTTAAATACTCAAGAGAGAGCACTTGCTTATCAAGCAGTGACTTGTAGTGTTTCAACCTCTGTCCATTCGCCACCATGATCTCACCTTTTTCATCCTTCAATTCGAAACTTGATAAGTCGTAATTTTATATCATTATTTTAGATGAATTCATATATATTTTTATGTGAGTTGTGAATTATTTAGTGTAATTATGACTTATTTATATTTTATACACTTGAGCTTTAATTATATTAATTCTAGTCTAAATAGGCTAAAATTGAGATAAATTGTATAGTCACAATAATTTATTTTGTATGATTGATAAAATAATTTTTATTGCAGGAAAAACTTACCAAAGATGAGATACAATGAACCTGGTGTTGGATTATATACTAAAAGTCTAGCTTTTTGTATGAACAATGTTATAACAATTAATTTGAAATGAGAATCATACGATCAAATGATTGCGTCTTATAATTTATTTATATGCACGATGCAATAGTCCACTTACTTTATACTATAGATAATATGTTGTGCGACAACATGCGGAAGATCATATTATCGGTTTTCTTATAAAGTATAAACATATGCTCACAACCGAGATAGACGGGGACTCTCTATCGGGATGGTTGTAGTGTGGAATGGTATTAGCTTGTCTTGGCTATAGAATCACATTAGTGCACTTGTGTGTATTGAGCAGGACCGCTTGAGATCGTTCTGACTTATAGGAGAACTTGATCTCAGTTATTATGGAAGTTCGTGCTCTTAATCCCTATACAATAACCTCGACACATAGGGCAGTATGTAATTCTTTGATTCATCAATGAGTGAGATTTACATGTAATTAAATCAACAAACTCGGTGAGTTGGGAAATAATGCTGTCTCTATGGTGTGTTGTTGATTGTAGAAGGAATCTGTGTCCGTCATAGGTTGATGATGTCCCCTTGAGGAGCTCATAAGGATTATCATGTAAACCCTGCAGGGGGAATTTATTCCGGCTTGATAATGAGGTTGAGTGGTACTACTCTTGGATGAGATATTAATTAATTGAGTTGTCAGTAACTTAAATTAATTAATGGACATTGTATATCTTAAACATGGGGAGACTAACGGGCTCAAAATAAGAAGGAGCCCAAAATGTAATTTTGGGATTGGAAAGGCAGTGCAGTAATAATATTTTAGTGGAATATATTATTATTATTGGACTTAAGTATAAGTTTTGGGCTAAGCTTGGATACTTAAGCCCAATGGAGGCCCAACCCAATTTCTCCTCCTGGTCTCTGCTGTAGCCCATGTATATAAGTCACATCAACTTATCTGGAACCCAAATCTTATTCATTATTCATGTGTGATGAGGGTTGAGAGCATATTGAGGAGGTCTCGTAGATCGTCGCCCACACGACGTCGAGATCGGACTTGGGACATACGGCAGAAGATCAGAAGGTAGTTTGCTGCTGATGTCTGCCACCTTGCGAAATTTATATTAAATCGTACAGTGCTCAGGATTCAATGATCAATATACTGATGGAAATCCATTGAAGAGAGAATCGTCTGAGCACAAAGATCGGACTTGGGACTGCACAGTCTGCCAGCGAGAATCCTTCATCTTCTACATACCCTGGTGAACGGTAATCATTTCTATGATTTATTGCTTCCGCTGATATTAGAAATGCATGGATCCCTAATGGGTCACGTTAATCAAACGATCCAAGCACCAACAATTGGTATCAGAGCTTCGGTTTCGTGGTGAAGCGTGACACGTTAGGCTAGGGTTTATGTGGTTAGTTTTTTGAAATTAGGATCACATGTTTAGGGTTTTGGTTTTACTGCTAAACCATGAATATCCCTATGTGATATATACCCTGTATCATACTTATTTTTTCGATGGTTGAGTGTGAGAGGATTCGACAAAAATTGTTCGTTAATTTCACATGGAAGGAAGAAAAAGTGGGCAAAAGCAGATTTACGTTTTTGAGAGAAAAACAAGCGCAGTGATATTGCAGAGGCAATAACAGGAGTTTCAACCATCGGATCAAGCTGAATTTTGGTCAGCACGTTCGGATTTTATGAATGTACATTCTGAATGGTGCAGATCGTATTTGGAGCTTTTTGTTCTCGGGAATACGCCGAAAACAGAAGCAGGTTTTTGGGCGATTCTGTTCTGCGCAGTCTAGGGAAAAGAGTCATTTCTCACAAACTAACCGTTGGATCGACTTGTAATTTGGACAGCATGTTCAGAACTCACAGGAGTAGATTCTGAACAGTGAAGATTGGATTCTAAGGTGTCTACAGTTGTGAACCCTGAACGACAGTTGGTGTAGTTTGGTGTTGTGCGTTGGGAATGCAGAACTTGGTTCCGTGCAAGTAGGCCCTTGGACGAGCGACAGCCCGAGCTAGGAGCGCTCATCAAGGCACATGGTGTTGTGCACAGCATCAACCGAATGGCACGGCTGGGGCGCGTTTTGAACCGGGTAAGGAGCGATCAACTGCTAGGCGTGTGCTGCTCGTTGGCATGCGGAGCAGCGTGCTGAGTATCGGGCGGCCTGATGGGCATTAGTGCTTGTTGGGAGCTCGGGGCGTGATGTGTAAATCTTGCACGTTGGAGATGAGTCGCACACATTGGTATGCTGGACACTGGGATGGCGTGCATGGTGGCGTGCCATGAGGCGCGTGGAACACTTTGTGAGGCTGCACGGATGAAGGTTCGATCGATGCTGCATCAGGTTCGAGCGGATTCACATCAGGTTCGATTGGTCTGCATCAGGTTAGATCGATGTTGCACCAGGTTCGAGCGGATTCACATCAGGTTCGATTGGTCTGCATCAGGTTCGATCGATGCTGCATCAGGTTCGAGCGGATTCACATCAGGTTCGATTAGTCTGCATCAGGTTCGATCGATGCTGCACCAGGTCCGAGCGATTGACATTAGGTTCGATTGGTCTGCATTAGGTTCGATCGATGCTGCATCAGGTTCGAGCAGATTCACATCAGGTTCGATTGGTCTGCATCAGGTTCGATCGATGCTGCACCAGGTTCGAGAGGATTCACATCAGGTTCGATTGGTCTGCATCAGGTTTGATCGATGCTGCATCAGGTTCGAGCAGATTCACATCAGGTTCGATTGGTCTGCATCAGGTTCGATCGATGCTGCACCAGGTTCGAGCGGATTCACATCAGGTTCGATTGGTCTGCATCAGGTTCGATCGATGTTGCACTAGGTTCGAGCGGATTCACATCAGGTTCGATTGATTTGCATCAGGTTCGATTGATCTGCATCAGGTTTGATCGTTGCTACATCAGGTTCGAGCGGATTCACATTAGGTTCGATTGGTCTGCATCAGGTTCGATCGATGCTGCACCAGGTTCGAGCGGATTCACATCAGGTTTGATTGGTCTGCATCAGGTTCGATCAATGTTGCATTAGGTTCGAGCGGATTCACATCAGGTTCGATTGGTCTGCATCAGGTTCGATCGTTGCTGCACCAGGTTCGAGCGAATTCACATCAGGTTCGATTGGTCTGCATTAGATTTGATCGACTCTGCACCAGGTTCGAGCGGATTTGCATCAGGTTCGACTGGTCTGCATCAAGTTCGACTGGTCTACATCATGTTCCTCGTGAGTCTTCAAAATGTGATCGGGCAGGGTGCCGGAGTTGTGGAGTAGGCTGCGGGGAAGTCGATCCTCGTCGCAGTTGTCCGCATTCGTGATTGGTGGCGAACAATCGAATTCGCTGTTATATAACTGTTATAATTTATTTATTAATTGATTATTGTTATATATGTATGCATGCTTTCTGTGATTTATTGTCTTATGTGCCGTAATAGGAGCATGCTAGGTTGCGTATATTATTCTGAATATTATATGCATGTAAAAACCCTTTGTTTTAAATAACTAAGTGGGAGAGGGGATTGATAATTAATTCCCGCGGCCTCCATTATTGGTTTGTTAGTAATGTGAATAAACTTGCGCGTCGGCGTTAGAGCCTTCCTCCCCATCGGATGAGTTTATTCATAGATTGCTGGAACAGACTTCATTAAATAATTATATTTGTAATGTGATGCATATGAACTTGCGCGTTGGCATAGACCTTCCTCCCTATCGGATGAGCTTATATGCTGTTCACTGGAACAAACTTATAATTGATGACTGTAGGAAGTTATCCAAGCGCGTGTGTACTTCTCCATCTGTAAGGCACATAAGCTTGCGCAATGGACTTGGGGTCAAATAATGGTGTACACTTAGATGCAAATAATAAGTATCCTCCCCATCGGAGTCACTGCTTTTATTTGCATGGCTAAAGAGGAACCGACTATTAATTATTTTGTCATAAAGTTAGGTTGACAAATGAAATTAATGGATAAAACCTTCTCTTGTAAATGTTCGGGTTTGTAAACGTCCACACTATCGTGGCTTGCAAACTCACGGTGCTTGAGATGTCGGTGAATTTATATTTTATATTGTTTTGAGGGAATCAATATAAATGGATAAATTCGAAGATTTGATCGGTATATATATTTTATGATTCTCTGAATTTCTAATAGTTTTATTTCACTTATGGTTGACCAAAAGAAATTATATTTACTGGTCCAAAATTAGATGATTAGAAAAGAATTTTGGATTCTAATTTTACTGCTTAAGAAATACATGTGTGTTCTCACAAAAGACTTATCATGATGCATATTAAAGTATCTGGTGAAGAGATAAGAGATTCATAGAAATATGATGGTCTCATGTAACTCTTCGGATACTTGAGTAAGTTAAAAGGCGGTAGGTCATGATTGAATTTGATGAATGAATTGGAAATACATGGAATAGAAGTTGAAGGGGAAACCTAAGTCAATTTTATTCTTCATTGTTTGCCTAAATGTTTTGAGCAAGTTCCACCTGAATTACAAAGAGGCTGTATATGGTGGGGAACTTCTGACAAAACATATGGCGAAGAAAATCCAAATTCATCAAGATGTGAATTAAGGTTAGTATCTCATTCACTAGTTGTTGAAGCATGATTAGCGTTGGCATTACTGACATGTTGTGTGTAGATATCGAAATCACTAAAAGCCTGCAACTAAGTGATGATGAAATAATAATATACATGGGTAAAACTACGAGAGTAGTGGGAGTTGTTTATTCATATCGTAATTATGAGAAATTGTCTTTACGTACGTTTTCATAGAAAAAATTTTATTTCAATTTCTATGCATTTATGGATGGATACTCCATTTCATTTAAATGACATGGTCATAGTAATGAAGGATGGAGCTATAATCTGTTAAGGTACGTTAGTGACAATTTGTAAACTCTTAAATCACATTTATACCATGGATGCAACAAATAGTAATTAATAATGTGTCTTTTAATCCTAATAAGAGAATGACTCTTATGCAAATGATTAGATAGATGATGAATTATTTGGAATTACTAAATTTATTTTATGGGTATACCCTAGAAACAGCATGTCGTGTAACGTTTGTTTGTTTGTGGGATATTCTAGAAAAATGAAGGGTGATGATTTATTTAATCCAAAAGATCAAAGGGTGATTGTTAACACAAACACTAGTTTTTTTGGAAAAGGACTATGTATTAAATCATAAACCCATGTATAAATTGTTCTAAAGGAAGTGAGAGGGAAAACATAAAGTATTAGTACCAAGTGTGTAAGAGGATATACCACAAGTTAAACTGCAACGCGTGTCACGTCTGATACACAATTGCGTGTAGTGCCTTGTCGTTGTGGGAGGGTTGTTCGACAACTTGTAAGATATATATTTTGGGAGAGTCGTGAGACTTAGTCCCTAGTAAACATGGATTGAACCCACAGATACGACGAAGCACTACAAGATCGAAATGCGATATCTTATCTAGTGCGATGATGTTGAAATAGAATTGATGAATTCTAAATTAAATCTGGGAGCTTGTAAGACCACTATATGGTGTAAAAGCCATTGGAAGTGGTCATACAAAATAAAAGAGGATCATATGGTAAGGTGAAAACCTTGGAAGCAAAGCTTGTTGCGAAAAAGGTATACTCAGAAAGAAAGGGTTTGATTATGAGATAACCTATTCACCGGTAGCTATGCCTAAGTCGATCCGCACTCTTTTACCTGTTGCTACTCATATGGAATATGAGGGATAGCAAATAGATGTCAAGACAACTTTCCTGAATGGAAGTCTTGAGGAAAACATCTATGTTAAGCAACCAGAGTGATTCATTGTAAAGAGCTAAGAGCATTTTGATATTAAGCTTAAAAGTGTCCATCAATGCACTAAAGCAAGCTTCAAAATTATAGAACATCCGTTTTGATGAAGAAATCCAGTGATATTGATTTTATCAATGCTCGGATATGTCTTGTGTATTGAAAAGAGTGATGGAAATGTGGTGGTATTTTTGTACTATACGTAGATGATATATTGCTCATTGGAGACAATGAAAGAGTATTGTCAGGCGTATGGGTATGATTAATAAAGCAGTATGAAATGAAGGACTTAAGAAGAGTAAAAATATCCTTTTGATCACGGTAATACGGATCACAAAAAGGATGTTAGGCTTAGCTCAAGTTTAGAAAAATGATACAATCCTTACTCATTTAATATGTGAATTTATCTAAGTGAATGTGTCTTGAGACACAAAAAGAGATAAAGGTGATGAAAGCGGTTCCTTATGCTTCGGCGAATAAGGAAGCTTAATCTAAGGAATGCTATGCATGAGAATGGATAATTGTATTGTCAATTGCATAGACAGTGAGTATCAAGGTAACTCGAAATAAGAATGTTGAACTGTGGTAAGACATATATTTATGTACCTGAAAAGGACTAGAAATTATATGTAGGCTTACCGGACAAATTCGCTGCTTCTTATGAGTTACGTAGATTTGGATTTTTCAAATCAAATAGGGATGGCAGTAAATCCACCTCAAGGTTATGTGTTTAATTTTAAGAAGTAGAGCCATAATATGGAGGAGTGTTATATAGAAATATATTTCGAACTCCGGACTCCATCATGGAAAGATGATAAATTGGAGCCTATAAGGCAGCCAAATTATCTATATGACTCTAGAAACTTCATGATGGACTTTGAAGTATTTCTAAGTTTGCCCAAGATTATCACAATTTAAATTAATGATATTGGTGCAGTTGCAAACTTGAAGGAATCACGAGTCCATAAGGCAATTAAAAACATGGAGCGCGAGTACCACCTGTTACGAGAAATTATATGATGAGGGGAAGGTTGTTGTCGCCTAGATTGCATCGGATGATAACCTAGTAAATCCATTTACAAGGACCTTAAAGGGAAAGCTTTTGATGGTCGTGTAGTAGGAGTGGGAATCAGATGTATGGCGGAAGACATGACAGCATAGTCTTTTAATATAAGTGGGAGATTATTGGATTATATACTAAAAGTCTAGCTTTTTGTATGAACAATGTTATAACAATTAATTTGAAATGAGAATCATACGATCAAATTATTGCGTCTTATAATTTATTTATATGCACGATGCAATAGTCCACTTACTTTATACTATAGATAATATGTTGTGCGACAACATGCGGAAGATCATATTATCGGTTTCCTTATAAAGTATAAACAGATGCTCACAACCGAGATAGACGGGGACTCTCTATCGGGATGGTTGTAGTGTGGTTTAGTATTAGCTTATCTTGGCTATAGAATCACATTAGTGCACTTGTGTGTATTGAGCAGGACCGCTTGAGATCGTTCGACTTATACTGACTTATAGGAGAACTTGATCTCAGTTATTATGGAAGTTCGTGCTCTTAATCCCTATACAATAACCTCGACACGTAGGGCAGTATGTATTTCTTTGATTCATCAATGAGTGAGATTTACATGTAATTAAATCAACAAACTCGGTGAGTTGGGAAGTAATGTTGTCTCTATGGTGTGCTGTTGATTGTAGAAGGAATCCGTGTCCGTCATAGGTTGATGATGTCCCCTTGAGGAGCTCATAAGGATTATCATGTAAACCCTGCAGGTAGAATTTATTCCGGCATGATAATGAGGTTGAGTGGTACTACTCTTGGATGAGATATTAATTAATTGAGTTGTCAGTAACTTAAATTAATTAATGGACATTGTATATCTTAAACATGGGGAGACTAACGGGCTCATAATAAGAAGGAGCCCAAAATGTAATTTTGGGATTAGAAAGGCAGTGCAGTAATAATATTTTAGTGGAATATATTATTATTATTGGACTTAAGTATAAGCTTTTGGCTAAGCTTGGATACTTAAGCCCAATGGAGGCCCAACCCAATTTCTCCTCCTGGTCTCTGCTGTAGCCCATGTATATAAGTCACCTCAGCTTATCTGGAACCCTAATTTTATTCATTATTCACGTGTGATGAGGGTTGAGAGCAGATTGATGAGGTCTCGTAGATCGTCGCCCACACGACGTCGAGATCGGACTTGGGACATACGGCAGAAGATCAGAAGGTAGTTTGCTGCTGCTGTCCTCCACCTTGAGAAATTTATATAAAATTTTACAGTGCTCAAAATTCGATGATCAATATACTGACGGAAATCCGTTGAAGAGAGGATCGTCTGAGCATAAAGATCATTCAATTTTGACATCAGACGAGGAAGTTATGGCCATTTTCGTGGGACTGCACAGTCTGCTAGCGAGAATCCTTCATCTTCTACATACCCTGGTGAACGGTAATCGTTTCTATGATTTATTGCTTCCGCTGATATTAGAAACGCATGGATCCCTAACGGGTCATGTTAATCAAATGATCCAAGTACCAACACCTGGGCACCTTTCAAGAAGGAAAGTCAAATATTTTAATTGGGCTCAAGGATTTTGGGATCTTTAAAAAAAGATTAGACACGCTACACATCATCATCTCGCGTTGGACGTTGGGGGCTGTACGGTTTGAAGCAGAACACAGATTTGGGGGAAGAACACTAGTTGAAGAACACGGGTTTTATTGTTTTTAATTTAATTTAGTTTCAATTATGTAATTCGTTTGCTAGTCCGAGGATTGTGAACCTCCGTAGAATATTTACATGTTTGCTTATGAATTAAATTACCAACATGATATATAAATTTATTTTGTGATTGGCTTTGATGTTAATCTTAACTTTTCAATTGCTTGTGTAGACTGCCCCTCTCATATGTGATTGATTATTCAATAGCTATTTTACATATTATAATCCGTAATTGTTATAATATTGTGAATCGAGTAGTAAAGTGAGGGAGTACCTCTTGAAATCACGAAATCTAGGTTGTATGATTCGCTACCCCCGTTTTTATAGCCTAGTAGTCCTAATATCTAAATCTTTATCCATTGTCGAGTTCGAATCCATAGAGTCACTCGGGAATAGTTTAATCTAGAGGTCGTACCCTAGGTTATTAATCTTAAGGATATTTCGAGTTAATTGGTCGTACCATTAGCTTAGGGGCTTGAGTTTATGAACTTGTTGGTGTTTTAGGAATTTGATACATGTGAATTAGGATACGGGAGGGGATCAAATCCTTGGACTAGATTTTCAATTTTATTTGTTTATCTTATTTTTATATCTTTTTCTATTTTAATTATTTATGTTTTTATGTTTATTAGTTGTTAATTCAATCCAAACCCCCTCTGGTTACTCATTTGAAAACACATTAAATTCAATTTAAATTTAATTACTCCCTTGGGTTCGACCCGTACTCATCCTACTATATTTTAGTGGATTTGTTCAGAAATTTTATAAGTATTATTTTTTAGTGTCGGCGACAGCACATCAAATTTGGCGCCGTTGCCGGGGAGTAATCCCAAATTTTTGTTGAATTTTTTGTGTTTTTATTTTATTTATTTTCTAATTTTTCCCAGCAGTTCACTGACGCTGAACCCTTCAGTGTCAGGTCTGCCCTGTTTTATTTTTCTATTTTTTCGTGAATAATCACTTTCTTCCCTTGTAGGCTTACTTCTAATGGATCGATATCATGGTTATTATGGTCATAATGTTCAACCATGTAGAGTTTGTGCAACCACACTCCATTCCACTCATGATTGACAATCCTTGATTAATAGATTAGCGGTGAGACAAAGAGATGAATATTGGAGTGCTAATCAACAAAGGCATTGGAATGATCAACTATATGCCAACACTTATAATCAAGGAAGGCATCATGATTTCCGATATGTGGACCGTTATCACAATCAACCTTATGAATATCAAAGGCAAGGCTACTATGAGCAAAGACCTCAATCCTTCAATAATAGTGAATGCTATTATGAGGATGATGGGTATAATGGTGATGAACATAGTTTGAAGGCTTCATTAGAGTCGTTGCTAAAACGGATGGAAATTAGTAATTTAATATTTCAATAAGGAACCCAATTGAGTCTTTGGAATTTGGAGCGGCAATGTAGCAAATTAAGGACTGAGGTTGAACGTTTGGTGGCACAACAAAGTGTAAACCAAGGGAAATATCATGAGGAGACCACCCAAGATGAGAATTTAGAGATGGAAACCGAAATAGAAGGGGAAGAGTGTGCTTAAAGTTCTGCAAATTTTGTGCAGAAAATTCTGGAAGCAGATACTGACACTGATACCCTCAGTGTCAGTTCTGCTGGAAACGAAATTGAGGTAAAAAAGCCCGATTCAATTCCTGTTCATTCTGATACTTTTTCTTCTCATTTCAGGTTGGAAAAGATTGTTGATATCCCTCAAGAAAATGAAGCAATTGATGTGTTTCGAATTGATGAGATTCATGACCCTTTTCTTGAGGCGATCAAGCAAATGTCCATAGAGCTTTGCACCAAAAAGCTGACCAAGAACCATATAATTTTGAAGGGAGAGAACACTTCTCGCAAACTAATAAGATTATTATATTGGTTTGAGCATTTTAGTCCAATCAGGTGAAAGTAAAGTGAACGTCGAGCCAACGACGTTAAGAAAAGACGCTTGTTGGGAGGCAACCCAACATAGGTTCTTATTTTTATTTTTATTTTTATTTTTATTTTTATTTTTATTTTTATTTTCTTAATAAATAATCTTGTTCTTTTGGTGTGTTCTCATTTGTAGGCTATGGAGTGAAACGATGATGGTGTTAGTGAGTTTTTAGAGAAGAGAAAAAATTCCAGCCTTGATTGATATAATTAGAGCTTAATTCAGTGACTTGTTTACACTCTTACACTTGATTTTCCCTTGAACGTTATTGTGTTTTGTTTGCTTGAGGGCAAGTAAAATAATTAGGTGTGGGTAGGTTGGTGTATTGAGTGATATTTGAAGTTGCAATGTTTTTGGTTAATAGATGTGCATATGGTAATTCATTTGAAATCATATTTTTACACACGTGCACATGTGAAGTTGGTGTTGGATTTATGATGAAATTGTGCTTTGATATGTGAAATTTTTGGCATGACAAGAGAGTTAAATCTGATGTATCTATACTTGTGAGTTGTTGGTTTTGTCTTGTAATTTTTGTGACAAATGTGGAATAATTTTTGTTTGGGAATTCATGGCAAAATTACCCTATTCTTGTGAGCTTTGAGCCTTGAAGAGTTATCATCTATATAAGCTCTATTTTTTTTCTTGATTGAGTGCAAATTGAACTTGATATGTACATTCTAGAACTTGCTCCTTGAATACATTTTGAGATCTTACATTTGAGCATGTGTACTTAAATGATAAAGGCACCTAGGCAAGCTGTATTTTGGCCTTCTTTTTACCTACCTAATCATATAAACCTTTAGGAGAGTTGAGCCTAGCCCTTTTCTTTGATGAATGAGCATATCAAATTAGTCATGTTTCATTTTATTCTTAAACTCTTCCATTTGAACCCCTACTATTTTGCATATTGTGGAATTCATTGAAAAATAATTCTTATGGATGAATTGAATGAAGGGGTTTGGTGGTTGTAGGAAAAGAAAAAAAAATAGAGAAAAAAGAAAAGAAAAGAAAAGAGGAAAAGAAAAGGAAGAATGAAAGTTGAGAAAAAAAATGGTTGAAAAGAAAAAAGAATCTGGAAGTGAAAAAAAAATTAGCAGAAGAGAAGCTGGAATTTGCTTGCTGAATTTTTCTGAAAGTAACACTAAACCCTTCAGTGTTCCCTTTTTTTTCGAAAATGTGAAAAGAAACAGGTGTGGGTAGGGGATGTATTGATAAAAAACTGAATTATCAACAAAGAAAAATGAAGGAGTGGATGTGGAAAATTTTGAGAAGACAAGATGTATTTCTTTGATGTACGTCTTACTTGATTAACACAATTTGCTAAGTGGTATATTTAGCCTTTCTAATCCTTTTTATCCAACCTTATCCTAAGCCCAATTACAACCATTTAAAAGTCCTTTTGATATTTACACAACGCTCACTGAACTTGGTGGAGATATGATTTGGGAACAAGCCTATGGTAATGTCTTATCTTGTTTAATTTTGAGTGTTTTGCTACCCATCATATATACTTGAGTTTTATTGAGCGAAACCATGTGAGACCATGAGTTCTTGAATTTTTATATTCTACATAAGTGGCAAATTTTTGTGAGACATTATATCACTCATTTGTATTTGGTGCATTCTATTTAGTTTCTCTTGGAAGTGTCACTGTTTTGCTATCACTTGCACGTGATTGTCATTTTTCCGATGCTTTGTTTTGGTTTTGTTTTGCTTGAGGACAATCATAGGTTTATGTGTGTGTAGTTTGATAAGTCGTAATTTTATATCATTATTTTAGATGAATTCAAATATATTTTTATGTGAGTTGTGAATTATTTAGTATAATTACGACTTATTTATATTTTATACACTTGAGCTTTAATTATTTTAATTCTTGTCTAAATAGGCTAAAATTGAGATAAATTGTATAGTTACAATAATTAATTTTGTGTGATTGATACAATAATTTTTATTGCAGGAAAATTAAAGAAGGAAACAAGATAATTAAGGAAAAGAAGGATTTGGTGATCAACAATAAATAAAAACTTACCAAAGATGAGATACAATGAACCTGGGTACCCTTCAAGAAGGAAAGTCAAATATTTTAATTGGGCTCAAGGATTTTGGGATCTTTAAAAAAAGATTAGACACGCTACACATCATCAGCTCTCGTTGGACGTTGGGGACTGTACGGTTAGAAGCAGAACGCAGATTTGGGGGAAGAACACTAGTTGAAGAACACGAGTTTTATTATTTTTAATTTAATTTAGTTTTAATTATGTAATTCATTTGCTAGTCCGAGGATTGTGAACCTCCGTAGAATATTTACATGTTTGCTTATGAATTAAATTACCAACATGATTTATGAATTTATTTTGTGATTGGCTTTGATGTTAATCTTGACTTTTCAATTGCTTGTGTAGACTGCCCCTCTCATATGTGATTGATTATTCAATAGCTATTTTATATATTATAATCCGTAATTGTTATAATATTGTGAACCGAGTAGCAAAGTGAGGGAGTACCTCTTGAAATCACGAAATCTAGGTTGTATGATTCGCTACCCCCATTTTCATAGCCTAGTAGTCCTAATATCTAAATCTTTATGCATTGTCGAGTTTGAATCCATAGGGTCACTCGGGAATAGTTTAATCTAGAAGTCGTACCCTAGGTTATTAATCTTAAGGATATTTCGAGTTAATTGGTTGTACCGTTAGTTTAGGGGCTTGAGTTTATGAACTTGTTGGTATTTTAGGAATTTGATACATGTGAATTAGGATACGGGAGGGGATCAAATCCTTGGACTAGGTTTTCAATTTTATTTGTTTATCTTATTTTTATATCTTTTGCTATTTTAATTATTTATGTTTTTATGTTTATTAGTTGTTAATTCAATCCAAACCCACCTCTGGTTACTTATTTGAAAACACATTAAATTCAATTTAAATTCAATTACTTCCTTGGGTTCGACCCGTACTCATCCTACTATATTTTAGTGGATTTGTTCGAAAATTTTATAAGTATTATTTTTGGGTGCCGGCGACAGCACATTAAAACTCCCCCCCTCCACAGGCTCTATGTATGACATAAGGTCCAGTCCACTTGGACTTCAGTTTACCTGCAAACAATTTGAGATAAGAATTGAAAATAAGTACATGATTGCCAGCGTTGAACTCTTTGAAACGGATCTTCGTATCATGCCATCTTTTCATCCTTGCCTTGAAGATCCTCGAATTCTCATAGGCTCTCTCTCTAAACTCATCTAACTCATTAATCTAAGTAAAACGAAAATCCTTTGCATCCTCCATGCTCAAGTTCAAACGCCTAATCTCACAAAGAGCTTTATGTTCAATCTCCACCAGAAGATGGCAAGATTTCTCATAAACTATTTGGAATGGCGCATCCCTAAGACCATCTTGAACGCAGTCCTGAATCCCCACAAAGCATCCTTAAGCTTCGTGGATCAATCCTTCCTTGTGCTTCCCATTGTCTTCTCCAACACCTGCTTAATCTGACGGTTGGACACCTCAGCCAGCCCATTTGCTTATCGATGATAGGGTGTAGTAACTCTATGCTTCATTTCATACTCTCGAAGCACCTTCTCCAGCATCTTGTTCACAAAATGGCTTCCTCCATCACTAATGAGTGCCTTCGGTACCCATACCTGTTGAAGATGTTCTTCTTTATGAACTCTTGCACAACTCTAGCCTCATTCGTCCGGGTTGGAATTGCTTCCACCCATTTCGACATGTAGTCCACTGCAAGCAGGATATAGAGGAATCCATTAGATGGGGGAAATGACCCCATAAAATCGATCCCCCACACATCGAAAATCTCCACTATAATACTAGGCTGCAACGGCATCTCATCTCTCTTCGAAATATTCCCCATTCGCTGGCATCTATCACATGTATCAACATACTCTTGACAGTTTTTTAACAGGGTTGGCCAATACAAACCAGACTGAAGCACTTTCTGAGCAGTCTTCTGGGCGCCGAAGTGACCCCCATTCGGCTGAGAGTGACAAAAATTCAGAACACTCTCCCAGTCTACCTCAGGATCACACCTCCAGATAATGGAATCAGTGAAGATTTTGTAAACCCATGTCTCCTCCCATAACATAGACTTTACATCATGCAGAAACTTGACCATCTGGTGTCTACTCAGCTGATGCGGTTTCACCTCCGTGGCAATATAGTTCACATAATCAGCATACCAGGGGGCATCCATCATCTTTTTCTCAAGGTATGTCTTCGAAACAGTGAAAACCTGTTTGATATCCACCATCAGTATCTTCTCATCAGGAAAGTACTCCTTGATCACCTCATCAGTGTTGTCACAGTGCTCCTTCGTCTCAAGCCGCGACAAGTGGTCGGCTAAGACATTCTCACTACCTTTCTTATCCTGAATCTCCATGTCGAACTCCTGGAGCAAAAGAATCCATCTGATTATCCTTGGCTTTGCATCTTTCTTATCCGAGCATATTGCTTCTAGGACCTCTCCAGTTGGGGCATTGAGTGCAGGTCTTTCAAACCCACGTCTTTTGTCTATTTCTACGACTTTTATTAATCCTGGAGTCGTTCATGTGGATACTTAGCTTAAACTTTCGGATTATACTGATCTCACTACCCAGGGGGACATGGATGAGTTCCCCCGCTACAAAGTAGTGTCAAGCAAAAGAAACGAGGTAGGCATAAGAATGATTTTTACCAACCAATAGTCAAACCTAATACTCGTCTACAAGTAAAGATCAATCTAAAGCTGAATAAGCATGAGCTTATGAACATTCCAGCGCTTAAGAAGATGCGAGAAGAACTAGACGATATTGATTATTTTTTCTATGGGTCGCCTGTTTTGACCTTTTAATATTCGCTTGTTTGGTTTCTTCACTGATTCTATTATTTCTTTAAACATCTTTACTTTTCTATTCTCCCACCCCTTCTTTTCTTTAATACACCATTTATTTGTCAATTTTAATAACCTAGCAAACAATATCCTAATTCTGTACTCCCTCCGTCCGCTTTCAAGGGTATCATTTTTCCATTTTATGCGTCCGCCCACAAGGGTCTCATTTCTTTTTTAACCACACACCAACTAATACAATTAAAAAATGGGATCCACACCTCCACTAATACAACTACCCACTACACATTAAATAATAATATTTCTTAATCCATGTGCAAAAAGCAAATGGTACCTTTAAAGGCGGACGGAAGAAGTATTATTTATACTTATCTTTATTTAAACTAATTCCTTATATATACCCCTCGCACGAATCGTAACTCTTAAACACTTTATATAAATACAAGAACCATAGTCCATACTCCATAGACCCATTTATCTCATGGGATAGCTCAATGGGTAGAGGGGGGGATGGAAAGGTCTTCCAATCGCGATTGATTGCTGCAAGGTGGGGGTTCGAATATGCCTTTGGCATGGATTTGACCCCTTACAAGTATAAGTTAAGCAGTGAGTCATCTTTTATAAATAAATTACTTGAGTCATACCCTGCAATTTACTTCATCCACCAATTCCATGACAGGCGGTGAGGCCCTAACGAGGGACACCATTCAAGAGTAATTGAAAAATATTTTATAATAATAAAAATAATATAATAATAATAATAGCGGCGGCCAAGAATCCAACTTATTTTACGCCATTTACACACACATGCACAGGGTCAACGCAAGAAATGAACACAAGTCATCGTCACTCCCTTCCTTCCAATAATAGAAGACAATAATGGTGGGGTACACCATAGAAAAGACAATTACAACGAACCACATTGCACACCAGGCAAGGCAATGAAATGGTAATAAGGATGTTCAACGCCGCTGCATCACAATTCCGACAAAGAACCACATCTCAAAACTCAACCAGTACCCCTCCACTGCCGCCGCCGTGCCTGCATGGGCCCCACCTCGTCGTCTTCATCTTTCCTACCACTGCTTTTCATCCTTTGTTTCTTGCCATCTCGCATCATATGCGGCCCGATTGCAACCACTTCCATCCCCACTAACTTCACAGCTTCTTATCTCCAATTCATTGACAATTCGGGCGCCTTTTTGGCCTCTCTCAACGGTACTTTTCAGGCCCGAATATTTAACATAAAGCCCGAATCAAGTTCTTTCTACTTCCTCGTAGTTCATGTCCTCACCCACACTGTTATTTGGTCGGCCAATCGCAACCAACCACTCTCGCAATCTTCTCAGCTCCGATTAACGGCCGATGGCCTCGCTCTTTACAACGATTTAGGGCATCGATTTTGGTCAACGGGTCTTAATCGATCTTCTGTTTCTTCTATGCAGCTCCTCGAATCGGGAAACTTGGTGTTGCTTGATGCTACGGAAAAAGTGTTGTGGGAATCTTTTGATTCTCCGACGGATGTGCTTGTATTGGGGCAGAAATTACGCCTGGGTAAATCGTTGGTGTCTTCTTTGAACGATGATGAAGATATATCAGAAGGAAGCTACAGGTTGGTAATTGGAGACGGCGACGCGTTTCTGCAGTGGAATTTGATGAATTACTGGAAATTAACCATGGAGGGAAGTGCTTTTAGGGACACAATTTTTCCAGTTGAGTACTTCGTGTTAAACAGAACTGGGGTGTTTTTGATGGGGGAAAATGGGGGGAAGATTGTGGTTAGTGTTGAATTGAATGGCGATTCCTTCAGTTCTTCGGATCTGCAGATCGTGAAGCTCAACGACAAAGGTGTTTTGAGCGTTGAAAACATCATCGGAGTTGACAAAATCGATCGGACATTCGTCCACCCAGCAGACGCCTGCAGAATTCCGCACATATGTGGAAAGCTCAGTGTTTGCGTTAATGGCGGGTCATGTTCGTGTGCTCCTGCGTTTCACCCGGATCCCAAAACGGATGTTGGCGATTGTGTCCCCACCGACTCTTCCTTAGCCCTACCCGTTTCCTGTAACGGGTCATCATCAGAAGGAACCACTTTCAAGTATTTTAATCTGAGAAACGATTTGGATTATTTCTCCAATGAATTTACAGATCCCGTGATCCGCAACGCGAATCTTTCCCTCTGCCAGAGCCTCTGTTCAAGAAACTGTTCTTGTTTGGGAGTTTTCTATGCAGAGAGTTCTGGATCCTGTTACATGATCCGAAACAATTTAGGATCCCTTTTCACCGACAAGTCGAGCAATCGATCCGGGTATGTAAAAGCAGAAGTTGTGGATAGTCCAGTTGGTAGTGAGGAGAAAAAGAAGGATTTCCCTATTATAGCAGCAGTGCTGCTGCCATTATCAGGGATCGCAGCTATAACCATTGCTGCAACTCTTGTTTGGATGAGCAGAAGGAGAAGGGTTAGGAGAAAACGAGGTAACTCGAAGTTGGGTCGGGCCAACTCGTCATCTTCAGGAGAGATGGATTTGGTTTCCATAACAGGGCTTCCGGTTAGGTTTGATTACGATGAACTCGCTGAGGCGACTCAAGACTTCGTGACTCAGATCGGCTCGGGTGGGTTCGGAGTTGTGTACAAAGGAACCCTTCAAGATGGAAGTGATGTAGCTGTGAAGAAGATCACTTGTTTGGGATCACAGGGGAGGAGGGAATTCTTGACAGAGATTGCCGTAATAGGGAAGATTCATCATGTTAATCTGGTTCGACTCAAAGGCTTCTGTGCCCACGGAGGGCAACGGCTGTTGGTCTACGAGTTCATGAAACGGGGCTCCTTGGATAGAACCCTTTTCGGGAGTGAGCCCGTTTTGGAATGGCGGGAGAGGTACGAGGTTGCTCTAGGGACCGCAAGGGGCCTAGCGTACTTGCACTCGGGGTGCGAGCACAAGATCATTCACTGCGACGTGAAACCGGAGAACATCCTCCTACACGACACGTCGCAGGTGAAGATCTCGGATTTCGGCCTCTCCAAGCTTCTCAGCCCGGAGCAATCCGGTCATTTTACGACCATGAGAGGGACTCGGGGGTATTTAGCCCCCGAGTGGCTAACCAGTTCAGCTATCTCCGACAAGTCGGATGTGTATAGTTATGGCATGGTGTTGTTAGAAATCATAAGAGGGAAGAAGAACTCTTCGCCACAACTGCAAAGCAATAATAATAGCTCTGGAACTGATCAAAGCCAAGGGGGAAACGCCAATGCCCTATCTTCGCCCTCGTCACGTGAATCGGGGCACCGGCTCATTTACTTCCCCCTCTTTGCATTGGAAATGCACGAAGAAGGGAGGTACATGGAGCTGGTGGACCCGAGACTCACGGGGCGGGTGAGGAGCGACGAGGTGGAAAAACTGGTTCGGGTGGCCTTGTGTTGTGTTCACGAAATTCCAAATCTTAGGCCCTCTATGTCTAACGTAGTCGGGATGTTAGAAGGTGTGGTGCCGTTGGGCGAGCCGCGGTTGGATTCGCTGAATTTCTTGAGGTATTACGGGCGGAGATTCACGGAAGCATCGACGTTGGGAGACCACAGTGAGGTGAATGAGGTGATGTTGTACAGACAACCAACGGCTAATACTACGACAACTAGTTCGTATAATTCTCTCTCGTACATATCGTCACAGCAAGTTTCAGGTCCAAGATAGCATTCATGTTAAAAGGTTCATTTGTTGTACATTCTTCTGCCTTAGATTTTACTAGTTTGTTTCTGACTTGAATTTTTTAACCAGATATCTCATTGCTTCTATTTTTTGAAAGTATTTTTGAGAGCGATAATCGAATTTAATTGAATTATTTTTCATTAGAACTAAGCTTAAACCTCATTTCACACATCTGAGAGACGATCTGGCCGGTGGGATTTAATTCATGATCATAGTTATTTCTTGCCAGATGTCCACCTGCTGCAATTTTTGTTGTAAAATCAGATAAATGGAAAAGTCACCGGTGTGTTTTATAATATGAGTTAGTCTCAGTTATATAGAGTTTATAATGTAAATCTTATGGTGCCATTTAACTTAAACTTCTACCGATACATAAGATATAATTGTAAATCCTATGGTGCCCTTTAATTTAATTAAACTCCTAGCAATACATAAGGTATAATAGGATTAGAAAGGAGCACATGATTAAGATGAGAAAAGATCCAAATTAATATACTAAGATATGTAAACTTGATTTATAAGAATATTTGTGTTAGAATAAAGGGTGTCGACGAAGAGGTTTAATCAAAAAGTATGATTGTTAATAAATTAATCCATATTTTCGTGAGAGGTATTTGAATTTAAATACAAAGTGAGAGGTATTTGAATATAAATTCAGAATGAATACATATAGTTGTATCAATTCATGAAGAAATTTCTTAATATCTATAAATAGACCGTCTTATTTTCATAATTCACACTTAAAGTACGAACAGTACAAACACTCAAACCACATCGGATCTTCAGCATCATTTTCGTGCATCATCTCATGTGTCACGCATTAAGTGATTGACACGTAAGAAAGGAATTAAATTCAACCATTCTCATAGGGTTTAAGGATTAGGGTATAGTTTCCTCTCTCCTACTTGTCGTCCATCCAACGGTTTGACAAAGGAGATGATGTACCAAAATAACACAGAGAATCCGAGCCGCACTCAAACATACTTGAACACTCGACTACACAAAAATACATTATGGACGTAGTTATTCGTAACCCCAATTTTAGTAAATGTACCCAAATTATTAAATTTATCTCATATATATAAATACATATTTTATTAAATATATACTCTCATTAAGTATATTATTAACATTCTAATTAAAGTCATTTTCCCTTCTTAACTTGAACAAACCCATTTTTCCCTCAAAAGAACCGAACTGCTAATACGTCTCTCCCTCTCCCCAAATTCTGTTACCCCTTAACTACAATCTTGAAATAAATTCCTCAATAACACGCGTCTCCCTTCCCAAATTTTTGCTCATTCATGATTTATATTGAATCTCATTCCCGCAATGCTCAATCATGAAGTTGACGCTCGTGAGCTTGTTGATGAGAGTAGCATGTTCGATCACAATAGAGATCACAGTATATTGAGCTTCATGTACAGTATATATCTCCAATTCACATCATAGTTTCTCTTAATTCTACACTTTATGAAGGAAACATGTACGTGCTTTTTCCTCAATCTTCATTGCGGATCATCTCGTGGCTAATCAAGGCCTCCTTCCTCGTCGCACTATGCGTATTCTCATTCAAATCAGTTGTCCCATTTTTGAGGTTTCAAAGAAGAAGGCTGCCAACATTAGACAAGTTTTGGACTTGTCTTCCGCCGCCATCAGATTCAGTATAAACATCAGATGTACTACACCGTTAGATTGGTTGATCGTTCGGGAGGAAGATGGTCATGAAGAGTTCGCCAACATTTGGGACCCGTGCGAGCCCTATAAGGTGATGAGAAACTTAAAGTGAAACATTTCATTGAAACAATTGTAAGAGTCGAAGATGAATTATGGTGAGTGCATAGTAGAAATACCAAGTTTTACATTAGTACACTAGTATGATTTATAGGTTATTAAGATTGCGATACGTATAAAATTTGGAGTAAGAATATTTATATCTTAATATCTTTAGTCTTATTTATTTTTTGAGTAAGTTTAGTAGAATTGGATGTATGAATAGTCGTACGTACCTTTATTAACAGAGCAAGTTTTGTATAAAATTATTTTATGCTTTCGTAATTAATTATTACTTCGCTAAAAAATAGTATTATGATTTTTGCTATAAAATATTATCACATTTCATTTATATTATAAATTGTTAATCAAATGACATTATCATTTTATATTAATTAAGTATCACTTTCATTATATAATAGAGGTTGTCACTTTTTATTCATCTTACTTGTATAGTAACGTATTAATATGAGTTAAGGCGCTAGACTATACATATTCAGCTGTGTGCACAAATCTAAATCTTTATACTCTGCACTAGAGGCACACTATTTTAAATTTCTTGCATAAGAAACCATATAATCAAATATAAATCCGTTTTAAATTCTCCCATTATATTTTAGTGTTACATTTTTTACTGTGCATACTTGGATGATTGACACATATGGCATAATAAAATTTATACTTAAAAAAATCAAACCTAAAAAAATAATTGGCCCCACTTAAGAAGATTATGGTTCAGCTTATTGAAGTGGGCCATGCACCGATTTGATTCCCAAAATGGCTTTAGGCTTTCCAATTAAAAGTCAATATAAAAGGCCCAAAATGGAGTGAAATAGGCTAGATATCAATACTTGGGCCACAACTTTGAATCTAAAATTTCAACGTTGCGCGTTGTTTTTATTTTAGCTCGCTTTAACTCATCTCGTTTTAACTTCGAATTGTGCCTCTTTTTTCCATGTCTTCGTAATCTTTCTTAAAGAAACTGATTTTAAGTATAAATCTGCAAATTTTAACAAGAGATTCCTCTTTAAAAAAGCTAAGGAATTAAAGAATTAATCACTAAAAGCAACCTTAATTATATAAAATAAGCTAAAAATAGATTATATTTTCTAGAAATTTATATGCTCATCAGAAATGAATTAATATGTTACTTCTTTCACCAACACGGATATTAATAAATTATGGGTGTTAGAAATATGATGACAAATTTAAAATTAAAATGTGTTAGAAGAATATTAGTTAGTTTTTTTTCTATTAATAAAAGTATGAACTTGAGATAGGACGAACCAAAATGTTAAGTTGAAGTTGGGATGTAGGAAGTATATATAAATTAATTACTCCCTCCGTCCATCATTAAAATATTCATTTTGCTATTTTGGTCTGTCCACGCTTAAAGTATTCATTTTCTTTTTTTAGCAAAAGAATCCACACATTGCACACCACTCACGATTAATACAACTATTATTTTATATAAAATAATAATATTTCTTAATTTACGTGCAAAAAGTAAATGAATACATTTGCGACGAAGAGAGTATAATAGTAACGGGAAGGTGAGGAGCTCCTTGACGCCGTCAACTCGTCTGTTTCTCAACTCACAAAAGCTTTCGATGCAGGCCCTGTCATGAATTCAATGTTATTGTGTTGACGAATTCTAGTTTTAATTTTGACCAGTCGAATATTTTAGTGTTAACTGCCTTGAATTTTTTTGCACTATTTTTAAATAAAGCTTCACGTATTAGTTATTACATTATTAATTTACTCTCTATCCCATAAAAAAATTCACACTTTCTATTTTTGTCCGTCTCATAAAAAAGTCAACACCCCTAATAAGAAAATACACACAAATTAATAACTTTACAACACACTTTAATTTCAAAATTGTCACTCCTTTAAACTCACATTATTTACTTTATAATTTATTTATTACCTAAATATATCAAACTAACCCTAAAAGTAAACTTTTTTTTAAACTCCGTATCTACAGTAACTGTGAATTTCTCTTTGGGACGGAGGGAGTATTTTATTTTTTTTCAAAAACTTCAAAAATTTGTGTAAAACTGTATCGTGGAATGAATTTTATGGGATTAATAAAGAAATGATAGTATTTTACTCTCTCCGTCCATTGTCAATTTATTCATTTATTTTTTTCATGTAGATTAAGGAGTATTATTATTTTATGTTTAGTTGGTAGTTGTATCAATGGGGTTTGTGGGTCCCATATTTTAAATGTATTAGTGTGGGTGGGTCTCATGTGTCTAAAAAATTGATAGATTAAGAATGGACGGCCCAAAATGGTAAAATTGATAAATTGACCCTGGACGGAGGTAGTATTAAAAAATTTTATCTCATTGATGAAAAATGATAAACATCTTTTATGGCCATGTATAGTACTCTCTCGTCAAATTTATCTTCACGTTTACGGTAGATACGGAGTTTAAGAAATGTCATTTATTAACTTACTTTTGAGGGTAGTATTTGGTATTTTTGGGTAATAAATAAGTGATAAATTATGTTATGTGTTAAAAAATGATGACAAATTTAAAATTATAACATGTTAAAGGGATATTAGTTAGTTGTTTTTTTCTTTTATGAAAATGTAGAATTGAATTTGAGATGAACCAAAATAAAGGCTGTGAAATTGAAGCTGAGATAAATAGAGTATAAATTAAGATAAAGTCTTACCAGACGTGCTTACGTAAGACATATTAAAATATAAAATAATTATTGTATGGCAAAAACTACTGTAAATAAGTAATAGTGTACAATTGGGTCAAAAATAACTCATAACCCATAATATAATGAATTTGGGCGTAAATGGGTGATTCATTATTCACGCATATTCATATCTCTCTCATTCTATCTCTCACGTTCTTCCGTTTTCTCCGCCTTCACACTTCCGTTTTCTCTTGCCTCTCTCTTACTCCACGGTTTCTCCACCTCCACCTCTCTTCGTGTCTCCATTGTAGATCTGAAGATGACAGCTCCACCTTTCTCGCTCTCTTCGTGAATCATGCCAGATCAGAAGATGACGCCATGAACAGATTTGAAGATGTGCGTGACTCTACCCACAGTCGATTCTCTCTCACGTCTCTTTCCCTTTTTCAATCATTTTGTCTCTATGCTAAGATTCTACCTTACACTTTGAATTGGATGATTAGGACTTTGAATTGATTTTTTTTAATCGTGTTCGATTTCCTCTTTCTTATCTTACATGTTGATGAGATTTTGAATTTTTATTACCCTTATCTTATGTGTTATACCAACTCAAATTCAATTGAGATTAATTTTAGTTGTTTCTATTCTTTTCTTTTTTATCTTCTTATTTATTAATAAATTGGAATTTGTTATTGGCAATAATTTGTGCGCGGCACATGAGAACACATTCCGTATGCCTTTTGAATTTTATGTTAAATTGTATACCCTTTAGTATAAAGATGTGTACCCATGGCCACAGGAACATATTTCGTGTGCCTTTGAAATTTTATGTTAAATTGTATACCCTTTAGTATAAATATGTATACCTTTTATTTTCTGAAGAAAATAAAAAATATTAATAAAAATGTTACCCTTTGGAACAAAATGGTGTATCTTTATTAATAAAAGTGTATACCCTTTAAAACAAAGTAATAAACTCTTATTCATAATATTAAATTCTAAATGTGCACCGTGTGCGCCCAAGCACACGCAAGGCTCGCTCTTTATTATTTGCTTTTTGAATAGTTCCATAGTTTCATAATTGTGTTTTTTTTTCCAAGTACAGAACTATACCAAAACTGGAGAAGGAACTAGTGAAAGAATAAATTAAGTTTCTTTCCGTTTTAATCTTTAGTGTATATGTTAAGTTAAATAAATGTATTACATTTTGTTTTTAAGTGTATTATTGATTTTATATATGAAATTTGTATTAAACTCTATTGATTTTTATAATCATTTTAATAAATGAGTTATTTTTAGTTCTAAAATGTATAATTTTAGATATAAAAAACTATATTTAATTATATTGATTTTGTTATGCACATTTTAATAATCAAATCAAATGTATTGGTTATACTAAGTATATTACTCAGAATTTAAGGAAATGAAGAGGAGTTTGAGGAAAGGAAATGAAGAATTTGAGGAAGACATTGAATATGCATAGTTTGAGCAAATGAATAGGAGTTTAAGGAAGACACTGAATATGATGAAGCTACATCATGAAGTAAATGTTATTGAACATAAATGTATTACCTTTTATTTTTTAATGTATTTTTCAATTTTAAATATAAATGTATAAAGCATTTTTGAATTATTTTCACAAGTGTATATTTTATTTGAAATAAATATATCGTTTTTATTCTTTAATGAATTTATTAATTTTGAATATAAATGTATCAAACATTTTTTAGTTTTTTATTAGTGATTGCACAAGTTTTAATTAACAAGTGTATACATTATATAAAATAAATGTATTATTTTTATTTTTTAAGTGTATTTATTAATACAGATGACACATTATGATAACTAATTGTAATAGATGCAATTCAGTAATGTAAATGTTATTCTTCATAAATGTATCGCTTTTTTTAAAAAAACAAACTATTAATATTGATATTTTATATCAATATTTTTGTCACATCAATTTATTTATCTTAGTATTAAAGACAATACATTTATGAAGGCAAAAACATGTATTAAGTAAAAAAAAATCAATTGTTTAAAGATATATGCAAAATTGATAATACAAAATCTAAAAAGTTGAATCAAAGTAAACTTTGAAGAGTTAGTTTTCTTATCACACATCCATTCATTTTAATTTTTTATAGTATTTTGGTTATATATATATATATATATATATATATATATATATATATATATATATATATATATATATATATATATATATATATATATATATATACTAATAAAGAAAAAGTATACATTAAGGAATAAAATTTTATACATTTTGTTTTGAAAAATGAAATTTTGATTAAACATGAATTTATATCTTTACTTTTTTGGAATACTGAGTATTTGGGTGTTCTTGAGTTTCTAGTATTTTATTAAAAAAAAAACAATATACGTTTATAAAGAAAAAAATGTTTTATAGTATTTTAGTTCAAAAAAACAATATACATTTATAAAGAATAAAATATACATTAAGGAATAAAATTTTGTACGGTTGTTTTGAAATAAGCAAATTTGATTAAACATGATTTTCTATCTTTAGTTTATGTTTTGGAGTACTGAGTTCTTTGTAGAATACACATCCTCAATTCCAACCAAAATCCTGAACCTCTGCTTCTTCCAATCGATTGTAATTGAGGAATAAAATTAGATGGAAGTAAACACCAACACTACAAATCATTGTATTGCAATTGAAAATAGATCCCTATCCCACCCAAAACCCTATCTTCTCAATCTGTATTTCAGCCATCAAATTCAGGGTGAATCGGATTCATATTTGACCTTGTTTTCACCTTTGACCAATAGAAGCCATATATTTGATTATTTTTGCACATTAGGCTTGAAATTAGGTCTTTCTTATGTGAATTTAGCCTTTTCCCTTGAATATTCGTGAATTTTTTCTTGATAGCTTTGATTTGCTTCTGATATAAAACTTTATTCACCACGAATTTGATCCACAATGTGGCATTCTATTGCATCTTCCTCAGGTGACCTGATGATGCAATTTCTCTCCCTAGATCTTATTTGTCTTCTTTGCTTATGGCGGCGAAGGCGGAGCGTGAGCTGAGCAGGCTGAGGCGGAGGAGGAGAAAGACGATGAGGTGAGGGCAGAGGGTCGATGGAGGCAAAGAAATGAAGAAGTATTCTCTCCTGTTAGAGAGAGAAAACGTGAGGACGAGAGGGGAGAATGACTCGTGAGAGGGTTCCAAAGATTATATGTTGACCCAATTTTTTTAATTTTGACCCGTTGTATGCTAGCAATCTTTGGGTACAGTAGATCTACTCTTGTATAGATATTGTATGAGATAATTAAAGTATGTTTATTTGTACAATGAATAATGCATTATAGACTTAAAGTCTAATGCTAGAGTGTTATACTCCTTTGGTACTGCTGAAACGTTTGACGTCTCATAAAAAGGTTAACATTTACTTTTATAGTAAATAAGACATATACAAAATATTTAAATATCTACATGAGACCCACAATACTATATTAATATAATTATCCACTATACATTAAAAAAACAAAAGTAAACGTTTCTACAGGACGGAGGGAGTAATATGATTTAACTACAAACATATGATTTACTACAAATATATTTTAACTATCCATAAGTATCCTTTAAATTATCGTAAACATACTGTAATAATTGATTGTCTCGTCTCACATATAACTGTGTCACAATAGAGTGTGTCATATATAACTGTGTCACAAGAGAGTGTGTCATAAACGAACAGTCAATAATATTTTTAATAAAAATTATAAGGGTAGGTCTTGCGTGATATTGTCTTACGTGAGACTATTTAACATTTTTTAAAATAGTTATTACTTTCCCTATAAAATATTACTCCCTCCGTCCCAGTCATAGATCCCCATTTGCTTTTTGCACGTGGATTAAGGAGTATTATTATTTTATGTGTAGTGTGTAGTTGTATTAGTAGTGAATGGTGAGCCATATGTGGTGTTTTTTTACTAAAAGAGGAAAATGAAGACCTTTGAATCCAATTAGGGACGCCCAATTAGGGATGTTAAACCGGTTGGATCTGAACATAAAGGGCCAGACCTATCAAGCTACAGGCTAAACAGGCCACGACTTAAGCGGTCCATATTAAACTGATTGTCATTTATGCGAACCTAAACCTAACCCTAGCGGGTCTTGGGCTAAACGGGTCACTAACGGGTCGATGAATAAAAAAATTATTCCCTCCATCCATTGTCAATCTATTCGTTTGCCTTTTTCGATAGATTAATGAGTATTATTATTTTATTTGTAGTGGGTAGTTGTATTAGTGGGGTGTGTGAGTCCAATATTTTAATTGTATTAGTGTTTGTGTAGGTCTCATGTGTTTAAAAGGGAAAATGGATAGATTGAGAATGGACGACCCAAAATAGTAAATTGACAGATTGACAGTGGACGGAGGTAGTAGTATAATTTGAAACATAAATAAATATTAAAAATACATCAAATGTTGTACTAACATTAATAATTAACTATAAAATTTTGAAGTAAGTTTAAATATAATTAAAAAAAATTGAATTCCAAATACATTAACAATATTTGTGAATTGAGATAGTTGACTTTCAATATTATCTTTTAAAATCTCTCTTATTCCTTATTCTTAAATTATTTGATTTTAAAATGACAAATCAATAAAAATGTAGTAGGGATATTAAATTACTATTAAATATAATTATCATTAGAAATTATTATTAATAATTATATTATTAATTAATTTTTTATAATTAAAAAATTTAATCGGGCTAACCTGGCCAGTCCTTTAAACCTACGAGTTATTCCTATAGGGCCGCGGGCTAATCGGCCCGAGCCAAAAATGACCTGATTTAAACGGGCCACTACTTATACTAACCTAACTCTATATTTTCTCGGGTTAAATGGGCCTCAACGCCCATGGATCTTTCGATGAGATGGAAGGATTATCACTTTTTATTTATACTATAAATTAATAGCATTATCATTTTTCATTAATTCAGTATCAATTTTCACATGTCTCATCTCACTTTCTCAAATTAGTTAATCATAAAAAAAAAAATTAGTTTCACTCCTTTATGTGAGACATCTCACTTTGTCAAATTATAACTAATAGTAAAAAAGAAAAAAAAATTAATTTCACTGGAAAATTCTCACCCGAGTATAGATCTTTTTCTATATATTTTTCTAAGTTAATTATAGTGTGCACCCGGTGCACCCTAGATAGGGTGCACCCATATAAAAATATAAACAAAAACATATACAATTATGAGCAAAAATGTATACAATTTAATTGTTAGTTTTTTTAATGAAAAATTGAGTGTAAAAAAATGTACAATTATTAAAACACATGTATACACTATTGAATAAAAAATTATACATATGAATGTTAGCTTTTTTAGTGATAAACTTAGTGTGAAAAAAATATACAATTATTACAAAACACGTATACAAAATAGAATAACATGTATACAAAATAGAATAAAAAGTCATACACATATGAGTTCACCCTTGCACCCGGGTACACCCAATATACACTCATTTTCCTATATAATATTCAAGGGTCACTTACTATTGGATAAATAAAATAATGCATATTTGTTATAAACTACATCAATCAAAGCACTAATACTCATAACTACACAATTATGATTGTAATACCATAAATACCCCTATATGTTTGCACAATTTGTTTTGCACAATTTATTTTTGCACATTTTAAGTTTCGGCGGAGGTCCGACAGTCGGCGGCGGAGGTCAGCTGCGGTCCGGCAAATTTTTTTTGCACAATTTGTTTGCGCATTTTAAGTTCCTGCAGAGGTCAGGCGGCAATCTAACGAATTTTTTTGCACATTTTAAGTTCCGACTGGGTCAGACGGCGGTCCGGCGAATTTTTTTGCACATTTTAAGTTCCAGCGAAGCCTGGCAGACGGGCGGCGGAAGTTAGGCGACGGTCCGGCAAATTTTTTTTCACAATTTATTTTTACTAGTACTAGATTAGATAATTAATGGCAAACCAATGCAATACTCATTCACCCATCTTGTTAATTCATCACATTACAGAACCCTAATTTTTATAGCTAGGATACAGGAAAAGGCTTGAAAAAATGATCAGAACAGCAGTGTGATGGAAAAATACAAAAAAAATACATCAATGAAAAAACAAAATGAGGACTTAGGTCATCTCATGTCACAGAAAGAAGAATGTTTCAGACATAGTGATGGTCATAGTCCATAACTAAAATAACTTCGAGATGCAAACCCATTTTTTTTTCATATATAAGTCGCAAATGTTACACTGGGAGCCATTACCTTCTCTTTTCCTAGTTGCACTAGATTTTTAAGATGACCCCATCGAACAACATTGATATCCTGACGTGGGCGCTTCTTATCCTGCCACCTTCCCCGAAGGTCGGACGTAATGGCTGCCAAACTTATGAAAGTGATAACAAGGACAATGACTTACATTCATCTGGAATCATTTCCAGTATCTTTACATACTTTTCTTCATCAGAAAATAAATTCTGACAATATGTATTTTTCCTCGAAGAAATCTTTTAAGACTTCATAAGATCTCCTGTAGGATGAAAAATCACATAATGGTGAATTGAAGAACAAGAGAGAAATCTATTATATAAATAATTTCCTTACCCTATGAAAGGATGAAGTGTATTACCCACTAGACTAACTTTCCTAATGCTATTTTCATTTCCCTGAAAATTTTAGAAAATATAAATTGATTTAGGGAAAAGAATGTTTAAAGTAACTAATGCATAGAACATGCTCAGGAAGGATAGAGAAAAGGTTAACCTTGTGGACGTGTAGATATTCAGTAATAGCAGACCTCTTTTCATTATTCAACCTAACGAGTAATATCAGTAAACTATTCATTAGTCTAGAGATATTTTGAATAGGGACCAAATCTTAATTACAGCATCATTACCTCCTTGCTTTTCCATCACAAACCCAACAATGGACACCACGGCGACCACTGTAAACCCATAAAATGTGGTTGAATCCAAAGTCATCTGTACGGAGCAGCGTATAAGTTAGCATGCTCTAAACATGCAACTTGATCTTTAGCCATCAGATGCTCAAGAAACAAGTAACCAAACAATAAAGAATATCAAAATTAAGTGGAACATAAAGACCAAGAATAGAAGAGAGGAAGTCCAACAAGCAATCGAAAAAAATTCTCTTGCAAGAGTTTATCGCCATCAGAAGAAGCCCATCTCAGGGAATTTATAACAAACAAACAAAGCAGCATAAAAATCAAATTTATGGCTGCCAAAGACAAAAAAATTTCAAAACAAAAGCTTTTCCATAATTGTCTGTCCCAGGTAACATAAAGGAATCGTATTACTGAGTTTTATATTTTGTACAGCTACGGATATAATTGCTTAAGTGAATGCCAATATAATTCATTAGGTGGATGCCTATACATGACCTGTAAGCTAATCCATGGACCATTTCACTACCTTGTAAACTATTTTGTACCTCGAAGCGATGTATCAATAACTTTTATAGCTACAGTCATTAGAGGCCAGCACTTTGCACAAACATCTGCTCCTGAACAGCAAAATCTGACATCGTCGTAATCTGAAATATCCTGAACAAACAAAAAAATAGGAATCAATATCTGTATAAAAGTATATTTATTTCATCTGCCTTAATACAAGTCAACATTCTACCACTCTCAAAATACAAAATCAGGAGAGAAAACGGCTACTTACTATATCAAATATAAGTTCTCTCTCCACCGGGGTGAAAGACTGTGCATAAGCATGTTTCTTTGCAGGCTGCACATTGTAAAATATATGTAGTGATGAAAAAGCAGATGACATATATTGACAGGGTCATTAAATGTGCATGTTAACATATGAATAATGGTTCCATTGCATGCTATTAGATATATGATCAAAGTGATCTATATTACATCATCAGTAAACTATATGGAAAGAAATTAGATATTATGTTAGATTGTAACTACATAAGGCCCTTCATGAACTGGAGAAGTATACTTACATCCACGTTGTAAACAGGACCAATATCAATTTTAACAGGGCACTTTTCCTTGATAGCATTCTAAGTTCAGCTACATTGTTGAAAGATTGAAACCGCAAATATATATCATTCTCCAAAGTGAATGAAAATTCTCTTCGACCAAAGTAAGATTGATCACAACCAGGATGCTTTCCATCTAAAAATAATTAAAACAAATAAATATAGTTAACAAGTCAAGAAAAATCTAAAGTAATTAGTGAAACTAAAGGCAAAGCTCTGAAATTACAAGGATTACCATTTCCATATGACATCCATTTATACATATGAGCATGTGGAAAAAAATTTCCTGCACAGATGAGATCAAAATGAAACAATAGTTAACAAACTGTGTAACAAATCAACTTAATTAGAAAACACCAGTTTAAGTTGACTTTTAAGAATTTATTGACTACCAGCAAACCAGCAATTTCTTTGAATCCAAAACATTAATCAGAAGAATAGATTTAAGGAATATGCTTTCAGAGAAGGATCAGGTCATTCATCTCCTTTAATTAACATGATTGAGGCGGGATAGCAACTTTTTTTGCACAATTTGTTTGCACAATTTGGTTTTACTAGTACTAGATTAGACAATTAATGGCAAACCAATGCAATACTCAATTACCCATCTTGTAAATTCATCACATTACAAAACCCTAATTAGTAATTAGGCCAAAGAATTAACTCATAAACATATACTAAATCCAACTGAAAAATTATTATTCAAATTGAATTAATTAGTACCAGAAGCAGAAGAAGATAATCATGGAGACTCAAGTCTCAAACCAACCCAACAGGAATGCATTTCGAGAACCTCCCCAAACTAGATGACAAGTTAAGGAGGATACTCCATTCGGGTGACCAAAATATCCACCCTTGACTCTTGATATCACCACATAGCTGATCTATTACAATGCTCTATAACTTTCAAACTATGATACAACAAGATGAAGGCTTTACAGCCAACAGAACAGCTGTCATCACATACAAATGACTACTAAAAAATGAACTAATAAAGGTGTAACTAATTCAAATTCCGTAAAAACGTGTTTAACAGATAATATAAAGTTAAAAAAGAATAGAAAAACATTAAGAAACTTATGTGATATATATAAAATTAATATCATTATTTGCCTCGTACTATCATACATGAGTTGTTTAGGTTGAAGATGCTGGAAAAAATTATAAGTAATATCGTTATTTGCCTCAACGTATGAAATTAATCCTATCAGAATCTCATTTGTTAGTCATAATCACTCCCAGGAACGGATAATCAAGAATAAAACCCAAATTGGCTATTAAACAAAAAATCAAAATGCAGATGGATGTAAACGTACTTCTTTTCAACTCCAAAAAATCAGGCCTCATAGACAAAGAGAACGAAGAAGGGGAGTGCACAAGTGGAGTATTCTTGATAGGATTAAACACCACAATCGCCCTCTCTTCATTACTAAACTCATTAGGTAATTCTTCAATCTTAATTCCACCAGAAAAATTACAGGCAAACCTCTTCTCTTCAAGCACAAAGTGATCGACTACTGACTCCTCAACTACAAGGGGAAAAACCATAAATTATATCCTGAATATACCAATATAAATTGGTTTTCCTCTAAAGCCACCATATTGAGCTGGGATTTGGGCATATACTGCCAGCTGAATGCTGCAATCATTCATTATATGTAACATTTTAAAAATAATTGAATCACAACTTTAACAAAGAAAGAGTAGACAAGACAGGGGTAATTCTCACGCAAGTTGTGTTTTACCTATGCCTGGTACTCCATCTTATAACATCAATTGTGATGCGCAGGCAGTCTGACAGAGAGAAAGTGTTGCGCGCGGGAGGGGGGATCTCCGGAGGCGATTAAAACACGGATAGCCTCTAATTGGGAGTCGGAAGAGATCAGCGGTGGAGTCCCCTAGGCAGAGTGATGACCATTCTGCAATTGGGATCGAAAAATCGATCCCTCAAGTAAGCCCATCCATCAACACTGACCGGAGGAAGACCACACAGTCGACAACAGAGAACCGTGAGCAGATGGCGAGGGTCTCCATCGCAAACCACCAGAGAAATATTGGCCGCCGTAGGCGCCGATTTGAGGCGTGGGTTGATGAATCCATGGGAGGGAAGACGACGGCTGGAGGCTCGTCGAAGGAAGCCATGGTGACTGGAAGAAGGTCGGCGGCCATGAATCTAAAAGAAACCAGAGCGAACTCTGTTACCTGATAATCCGAGGGCAATGCGGCCGACGGAGGGAAAGTGCATCCCTAGACGACGCTGGTACAGTCGATGGGTAATTTGGTCACTTTAATATTAATTTGTGTAGTGAATAATAATTCTTTTTTTTCAGTGTAGTTAAGAGTATTTAAGCTCTAAAGTGTAAAGCCAATATTCAAATCAATATTATACTCTGTATTACTACTATAATATCACAAATTAATTGTAAAAAAAAAAAGTTTCGTTGAAAATATAGCATTATAATTCAACATTTTAACTTAAAAAAAGAGAAATTTGTGTTGTAGTACCATTTACTCAGAAGAACTGAATTGAAAACAAAGAAAGAGAAGGCCACCTCCTCCACGTCTTGGCGTTTCACTTCAATTATCACTACCTTACTATTCAACACGCTCTTATCCTCCCCTCTTGCTGTTTCAGAAGATCCCATTTTCATCCATTCCATCAACTCAAACTTCTCAACTAATTATCTCAAATACATAGACAACGGATGCACATTCTTAGCCTCTCGAAACAATTCTTTCTGAGCTGGGATAACCCCGATAACACCTGCATCTGGATTTTATTACTTGATAATAGTACACGTTTCATCCAACACTACTATATGGTCAGCTAATCGGAATCTCCCCATAACAATCCATCTTACCAGTGATGGCCTCTCTCTTTACGATGAAACAGGTCATCCTATCTGGTCAACCCCACAAAAACTTGCTCATATTTCTTCTTTGCAGCTCCTGGAATCTGGAAATCTAATCTTGCTTGATAACATGGACAACACTGTGTGGCAAAGCTTCGATTTTCCAACAGATACTCTTATCATGGGACAAAAACTACTCGCGGGTGGTGTCTTCTACAAGTGATGAGGACCTATCAAAAGGAAGCTATAGACTGATGATTGGGGATGAGGATGCCATGTTACAGTGGCATGGGATGAATTACTGGATGCGGTCAATGGATGCGAATGCTTTCAGGGACACGAATGGTCGAGCTAAGTACTTGTTATGAACTTTACCGGGGTATACATAATTGGGGAGGTTGACAGTGAGATACTGATCCTGCTTTCCTTGCAGGATTCTAATGAAACATCCACTAATTCGCTGAGTTTTCGGTTCATCAAGCTTCAAACAAACGGGTTACTTAGTGTTGTGAATATAGATAGATATGACCAGGCGGTGCTGCTCAAGGCTCCATTAGATATTAGAAGAATTCCTGCAATCTGTGGCACTCTAGGTGTATATGTTAGAGGAGAAAAATGTGTGTGCGCACCAGGGTTTCACAATTATTTCGAACAGAAAAACGAGAGTTGTGCGCCTATTGATACTTCTGTGGCTTTGCCAAGTCCATGTCATGGTAATTCTACAGTGAGTGGCAAGATCAAGTATTTGAATTTAGGTGGTGATTTGGATTACTTCTCCAATGATCTCGTTGGTCGTGGGATTCCTAGCACGAACCTTTCGAGCTGTCAGAATCTCTGTTCTAGTAATTGCTCTTGTTTGGCAGTTTTCCACAGCCAAACATCAGGTTCATGTTATATGATCAGGGACCATTTGGGTTCCATGTTCAAAAAGTCTTATTCATATCGCAATAAGAACACAGATAGGATAGGATATATTAAAACAATAGGAGTTGTTCCAAATGCTAATACACAGAAAAGGAAAATTGATTTCCCAATTTTAGCAGTGGTGCTGCCATTGTCATCGGGGGCTATCCTAATTGCTATCGTTCCAATTCTAGTTTGGCTGAGAAGGAAAAGAAAGTGGGGTAAAAGGTCAAAAGATTTGAGTTTAGGTCAGTCTTTATCAGAGAGAGAGGTTTTAGGTTTTATATCTGATTTGCCTAACAGGTTTGCTTACTCAGAAATTGCTACAATAACTGGAGGTTTCAGCACTAAACTAGGGTCAGGTGGATTCGGAACTGTTTACAAGGGCACACTTGAGGATACAACTGATGTAGCAGTGAAGAAGATCAATTCCTTGGGGATGGAAGGGAAGAGAGAGTTTCTCTCTGAGATAGCAACCATTGGGAAAATTCGTCATGTCAATTTGGTAAAACTTAAAAGGGTTCTATGTGCACAAGGAGCAAAGGTTCTTAATCTACGAGTATATGAATCGAGGATCATTGGATCAGGCACTCTTTCATGGAAAACCTCTTTTGGAATGGACTCATAGATATAAAATAGCACTTGGAACAGCCAGAGCATTGAAGTACCTGCACAATGGATGTGAGCAGAGAATCATCCACTGTGATGTCAAGTCGGAGAACATCCTCCTCAACGACAAGTTACAGGTGAAAGTTTCCGATTTTGGGCTCTCAAAGCTTCTCAGCAGAGAGTTATCTGGCTTCTTAACAACTCCGAGGGGAACTAGGGGTTACATAGCACCAGAGTGGTTGACACGCACTGCAATTTCAGACAAGACAAATGTGTACAGTTATGGGATGGTGTTGCTAGAAATAATAAGGGGCATGAGGAATTTCTTCCTTCAATCACAGAGCAATACCTCCGAAAACTCATCTTCAGACCGGCAGATTAACTTCCCATTACATGCATTGCAAATGCACATGATAAAACAATATCTAGAGCTTGTGGATCCAAGACTGATGGGAGAGGCTCCAAATGAGGAGGTGGAGAAACTAGTACGAGTTTCACTGTGTTGTTTGCACCGAGAGCCAAACTTAAGACCATCAATGTCTGATGTTGTACTGATGCTAGAAGGCGGGAGGGCTTTGAGCCAACCAAGGATTATTGATTCACTGAGCTATTTGAGGAATTATAGCACAGTAGTATCAGCTGAAGACAATGAGCAAAATGAGGGTGTTTATCAAAGACAAAAGACGGCTTCCACGTTAAACTCTCACAATTTGCTCTCCTACATCTCTTCGCAATAAGTCTCAGGGCCAAGATAGCTTCTACAGAGCATATGATTTGTTTACAAGATAATTTGGGAAGTAGGAACAATTGCTTATTTGTTAAAAACTAAAATAAATAGAATGCTATATTCAAGGTCAGTTATGTAGAAGAGGACAAAATGTTGCCATGTAAAGGTAAACATACTAAGGTTTCTTGAAGCAATTAATATTCCAATGCTTCCCACAAATATAAAATCTTATTTTCCCTTGCTTGTTCTATGATACATTTACATGATACTATGAGTTATCAACTTTTTTGCACCGTGTCTTTCTTCAGAGGCAGTGACTCTGTATCAAAAGCTGGCACCTTTTTTTTTTTTTTGACGAAAAGAGCTGGCACCTTTTGTTTTTAGAAAAAATAAGTAATCAAATGTACAGTACTAAGTTTAATTAAGGTAGCTAAGTATGATGATTTCATGAACAAAACATTAAGAAATTTCCAAGTAATGAATGAAGAAGAGCAGCCTCTTCTTCCTTCAAATATGAAAAAGAATAATAAAAGCTCCTAATGCTTTGGATTCAGTTTCCATATCTATGGCACTTATCATGGTCCAGGATTTCCTATGTAAGCAAGGTAACATAATCCCTTTCTTAGTCAAATTAACTTTTGCTTCCATTTGGGAAATTCCGTTGCCAGTGGACTTCTGTAATGATTTCCTATGTAAGCTAGGTAGCTATCAAATCCTTCTCCACTCTCAAATCCCTAAATTTCAAGAACTGTCCTGTTTCCCCAATTCTATTTCCGCCTGAAATCGCCTCGATTCTCTGTTCCCTGTTCCTTCACCTGAAATACATCCAAATTCTCCACCTGTCATTTCAATCCTACACAAACCGCTCAAATTCTTGCGATAATCAGTTATCGAGTCGGCTAACACAGGGCTATTCGCGGTAGAAAAGAAAAAAAAACCTTTCTTCTTGCTTAATTCTCTCTCCTTCCTCTCTCTCCTTCCTCTCTCTCTCTCTCATCACATTCCCCTGCAGTAATTCGATTGCGCCAGGCAGGCCGGCCTCCGCTGCAGTAGCTCTGGAGACTGCGGCAACACCGTCGCTTCTTAGGGCGGCGTGCAGGTGGTGGTGGTACTTGAGAGTGGTGGAATTGTGAAAATGCTGGGTAGAAAGGAGCTAAACATGGTAAAAAGAAAACAAATGATCGGAGTTAAATCCAAAATAAATAATAAAGCCACGTTTCTCATGCAACGTAAGCATGACCTAATGCATCACCTAGCCGGTGGCGGATCCAGAAAACCGCAGTGGAGTGGAGTGAAGTGGAGTGAGCTAAGTTTATTAAAGAAAATAAAATATAATAATAATAATTAAAAAAATAATATATATATATATATATATATATATATATATATATATATATATTTACACACGAATTACCTTCTCAAAAGAGATGAATGATTAACAAAGTTTTAATATTTATTGCAATGTACTCATAGAATATATATAATTTAAAAAGATATACTCCTTCCATCCTGCCCAAATGACACCGATTGTTTTTTGTGCGTAAATTAAGGAGTATTATTATTTTATGTGTGGTGGGTAGTTGTATTAGTAGTGAATGGTGGGCCATATGTTGTACCTTTTTATTAAAAGTGGGAAATGGTTACAGTTGGATGAGACGTCTAATATAGTAAAATGGTGACCTTTTGGTGGGACGAAGGGAGTATTTATTTTTTAGATTAATTTGGGTGGGCTTAAAATATTTTTTGGCTGGGCTAAACTTAAAAACACAAATTATTTACAAATTATTTACATATGATATAATGGGCTTTTGGGGGCAGCCCTGGGCTTGAGCCTAGGGCTGCCCTAACATACATCCGCCCCGGCACCTAGCGTATTGTATTCGATGAAAGGATGAAATTATCAAATTTTGTAAATTTAATAAATTGATTTTTAAAAAAAAAGTGAATTCAATGGACCAATTTCAAAATCATTAAAAGTTTATAAAAAAAATATAATTATCTTAATATTAACGCTATTACGGTATCATAAGATAAAATAATACTCCCTCCGTCACGAACTTATATTCACCGGCACGTAGATAAGAAGTTTAAGAAAGTTACTTTTTGACCAACTTTATTGACTTTTTAGGGGTATTGTGGTATTTTTAGGTAATAAATAAATTATAGAGTACATTATGTGTGTTAGCTGAGAGTGATATTTTTGGAATTAAGATAACTTTTGAGGTTGTTGGTGACTTATGTTCACGAGCACTGTAGATACGGAGTTTAAGAAAAGTTACTTTTTGACCAACTTTATTAACTTTTTAGGACTATTGTGGTATTTTAGGTAATAAATAAATTATAAAGTATGTTATGTGTGTTAAGTGAGAGTGATATTTTTGAAATTAAAATAACTTTTGAGGTTGTTGGTTGATGTGAAGTTTCCTTTTTTGGGTGGTGAACATAAGTGTGGAACGGACGAAAACGAAAAGTGTGAACATAAGTATGGGACAGATGGGGTATAATTTATTATTCCCTCCGTCCCGGAAAACTTTTCACGTTTACTGTTTCACGTTATTTAAGAAAAGTTGCACTTTTTGACCAACTTTATTGACTTTGGAGGGTATTGTAGTATTTTTAGATAATAAAAAAGTATAAAGTAATAATATGTGTGTAAAAAAAAGAGTAACAAATTTGAAATTAAAGTAACTTTTGAGGTTGTTGATAAAGTGGTGTTTCCTTTTTTGGGGTGTGAAAGGTTTAGTGGGACAAACAAATGAAGAAAGTGTGAAAAGTATTATGGGACGGAGGGAGTAGTTAATTAATAATAGTATAGTTTTTAATAAAATATTATTTTAAACAATAAAATAAATATAAATATAGATAAAATAAATGAATATTAAACAAGTACGGGTAACCCGTAAGTATTGATAAATGGATATGAGACTGGTAGAGTATAATAATAAAATTTTTAAACGAGATATGTACGGATATTGGTGGTTAATACTGCATTTAAACGAATATGAATATAAGTATCCAAAATAAGTGGGTATTCTACATGTTCTCATTTCTATTCCTACATGTTATAATATCACACTTTTTTATATTTGTTTATCTCAAAATTTATGCACATAATAATATACCATAGTAACACTATTACATTATTATATTATAAAAATTAAAATGATAGAATTTATATTCTATTATATTTAATTAATAATACTCCCTCTATCCCTGGTATTTTTATCAGCTTTCTATTTTGAGTTGTCTCACATATTTTTACACGTTTACGTTAGTGTTAAAAAAAATTACATTTTATCTACTTTTTACACATTATTTATCTTTATTTACTTTTTATTCATCATTCCCAACAACTTTATTTACTTTTTGCTCTCAAAATTACCAATTTATCCCTATCTTTTCATACATTATATATATTATAAAAAAAACTTCTTAATCTCTATACCCGTACAAATTAATGGGTTGTCAAGAAAGAAAAAGAGGCGTTCCCAATCACGCCTCCACTTAATAAAACTTTAAACTATTAGACTCATGACCCTCACCCCTCATTCTTAAACCCCAATCACCCAATGAATTAATTGAATTTATTAATAATCATTTGAACTTGTTGTGTTTCTTTCCCACCCATCCCCAACCATGAAAATCTATGGAAAGAAAGTGCCATTATTTATTATCTCCCAGTAGAATATCGCATTCTGAGCAAACGACGTCGAGTTGAAGCGGGAGAGAGTCGTTGAACCAGGTGAGGTCCGTCGAAAAACTACAATCGTTCCAAACCATTCAGCGATAGGGGATCGAACAAGGGAGGGTTGTTTCTTGCATTAAAAAAATTAAAATTAACTTCCTTATTCATATAAGATCAAATGTCCAAGCAGCATTGCCTTCAAATTCAATTAAAAGTTCAGTAGGAAAACCCTACTAATATAATATAAGAGTACTCCCTCCATTCCGCCCAAATAGCACTATTTTACTATATGAGACATTCCGTTCAAACTGCACAATTTTTCTCTTTAGTAAAAAGGGCCCACTAATGGCCCACTGATGAGAATTGTTATTATATATTAGCACAAGTATCTTATATTCAATATATGTGAGAAAAAGGTGCACTTGAGGTGTTTAATTGTGTTTTAGTGGAAAAATGATCAAAAGTGCAAAGTTGGAGAAAATGTGCAATTTGTGTATGAATGCTGAAAAATGCACGTCCAATTTGTGTAATTTTTGTTGTGTTCGTGTGGAGCTCTGAACAGGAAGTGTGATATATGGTTGGAAAGTCACTGAAAAGAGGATCGTTTTGGCATAAATAACACCTCAATCGAAATCCAAATGAGAAAGTTATGATCAAAGTGGTAACGTCGCGCAAGCTGTGCCGAATAGAACGGCTGTGTCAATTTGCATTACTTGTTACACAATCAAATGTTGGATTTTCTGTAAGTTCTTTATACAGATAGAAAGCCAAGGAAGATTGGATCGCGTGAGTGCAAGAATCACTCAAATTGAAGTTTTGAAGAGGAAGTTATGCTCAAAATTGTGAAGTCGCGCAGCTGCCAGCGAGAATTTCCGAGGCCACAACAATACTACACCCCACAAGGGGGGATCACCTCCCAACCCTCATCCACATCCTTTCGTCCATCCATCCATCACTTTGAAGATTCGTCTGTGGAATCAAGAGGAGAACCAAGAGAAGGATTCAAGACAGAGAATGACGCGACGATGCCCACATCTAGGGTTTATTTTGTTTCCTAACAGACATCCGGGTAAGATCTATCCAACACCCATGATTGTTCTTCGTAACATCATGAGCTAGAGCCTTTTTGGTAGAACTAGGGTTGTGATGGTTTTTACAAATTAATTGAACTTTCGTGTGTAAACTCCGTACAACACTACTTATGGATTTATTTTATATATGATTGTGCTTTATTAATCCATATTCACGGTCGTTTTGTGCATCTTCAATTGGTATATGGAGTCTGAATATATATCTTGGTTGTAGATTGAGTGCGTTCACCGCTGAACAGGATTCCATGTTATGATTCTAAGTGAGGGGACTCCGAAGCTTCATTAGAACTATCATATATGAATACTTATTAATTGAATTAAATTCGGGTTATTCAGTAGGATAAAGAGTATAACTTCATAGTACCTATAAAGGGAGATCATATCGGGTTAGATTACCAATTGGCCAGGAAAATAATTGATACTGATAGTATCTAGAAAAGGGGGTGGAATTATATCTCTTGCTTCGAGGTTATTCACACATGTTACACGCATGTTTACTTGTGTCTATAGAGTAGATATGCATGGTTTAGTGATGCGTCCATATTCCACAAGACAGAGTCGGACATCAATACATGAAAGGGAGATTAATGAGTGAAATTGGATTATCCTAGAGCTACATATTCTCTTACTTGATCTACTTTCGTATTCTTCTAAGTGCTTCTATTTTAATTGTTATTTTAATTAATTGTTTAATAGATTATAATTAAATTACAGAAACTATATTGCCTTACGTCTTAATTAATTTAGTAAATAATTAAATTGATAATACGCCGTCCTTTGGGTTCGATAATTTACTTGGTCGCTTGCTTAAGCTGTAACTGATATCCTTAATACTTGGGGATTAATTTTGCGTGCAAAGAAAACGCACATCAAGTTCTTGGCATCGTTGCCGGGGACGGCTGTTATTATTAGTTTATTATTTCTAGTTTGATTAAGACTTTTATTTTTGATTATTTATTTCAATCTAACCTTGAATTTTTCTAAGGTATTTGTGCACTAGGAAAAGTAGAGGAAAGAAAGGAAGAAGTAACAAACAGAGCTAAACATGACCGGAGCAAAGCAGAATCTGGATAATATTGCCATACTTGAAATTTTCACGAACTATGGGATTGACAACATGGGGTTGATAGAAGCAAGGAGAGAAGATGTTGATTTTGAGATACATACCACTCTTATTAACATGGTAGAGAAAAATCCCTTTTCTGGAGGTTGTTTTAAAGATCCATATCAGCATCTCAAAAGATTTCTTGGTTATGCAAACACTCAAAAGGGAGCTGGAGCTAATGATAATGCTAGGCGGATTGTCCTATTCTAGTTCTCTTTGATTGATAAGGCAGAAGCTTGGTATGAGACTCTTGATGCAGCCGATTGCACTACATGGGACCAACTGCAGCAGAAGCTCTTGGAGAGATATATGCCACCCTCAAGGGTCTTAAGAATGAGGCAAGAGATCACCCAATTTGTTATGAATCAGGGTGAGAATTTCATGAGGTGTGGAACAGGTTCAAAGACATGCTCAGACAGTGCCCACAGCATGGGATACCTAAGGCTGAGCACATAAGCATCTTCTACTATGGATTGAATTGTGAGTCGTGTATTCTTACTGGTACATCATCAGGAGGAGTGTTGTTATCTAAGACAGCCCTTGAAGCAGAAAAGTTGTTTGAAGACATCTCTATGAATTCACGTGACTGGCCTACAGAGAGAGATAGAGGATCATATGTACCTGGCAAGGAGGCACAGGTTGAACATCAAGTGAAGCCGAATAAGGATGATGAGATTGTCTCTAGTTTAGCTAACATCAACAAGCTACTAGAATCCCAGCAAAGACAAATTACAGAGTTAACACTAAGGGGGCCTAGTATGAAGCAGCAAGAAGTGAAGAGTGTTGAAGATACCTTCAATCGATACATGACTGAGAATGAAGCGAGAATGAATGTTGATCATGCATATTTATCTAAGTAGTTGAAGGACCTTACTTCGATTATGGGTTATATGGCCGCGAATATGAATCAATTGACACAAAAGTTGGAGGATAATGCCATCACATTAAGGTCCGGGACGTAGTACGAAGGACCGATGAAGCCAGAATTGAATTCTGAAGCGATAGGAGCCTGATTCGACCCCATTCGACCAACACTAATGGTCGAATTACACAGTGGAGGTCGAACAGGGCACCTGGGTAACATCCAGAGGATTCAGAAGATCAGTTCGACTAAAAACAGGTCAGTTTGACCAAGAGCTCTAGTCGAACTCAGGTCGAACAACACCGTCCCGCAAACTATATTTTGTCTGATGCTCGATTCGACCACGATCACTACCGTTCGACCAAACTAGTTGGTTGAACCGTGGTCGAACCGGCCTGTAAGGGAGAGAATGCACGTTCAGGTGTGCAGTTCGACCACTATTCAATTAATTCGACTAGCAACCCTGGTCGAACTCAGGTCGAATAGTTCTGTTCTGCACCGTTTTCCATGTCGAATGCTTTACAAGATGTTGATGCTACTCTAAAGCCATCCCAAGAGCAGAATACTGAGCTTATAGTTGAGAAGAAGTGGGAAAGAGCAAAGATGTTGAGAGCCGAGAAGCTTAGACTGCAGATGGATAATGAAGATGTGGTTTTCTCTTTTGATCAAGCAATGAAGATGCCTATGGAGACTCATTCATGCAATAGCATAGATGTGATTTCTAACTTGTTTAATCTTGATTTTAATAGGACAGATGATTCTGAATTTAAGTCTAGACAGCCATGGGAGGAAGGAAATTCCAAGGATAATATACTTGTTACCAAGAAAGGTGAGGTGTTAAGTGTAGACAAGAAGAGGGAAAGAAAGTATTTGAAGGTGAGGATGCGAGAAGACCGTCCTTTGATCCAGTAGTCTATAAAGGTTACATCCATCGTGACTCTCCGACATTAAACATGAGCATCTGTTGGGGCTTGCCCTTCTATTTTATTGATTTATTTCTATCGTGTGAGTAAGAAATTTTTATATTTAAGGTGCTTACTAATCAGCAATTACATCTCTTTTCAAACTTAGTTTCAACTTACGTTTTAACTAAGTTTGGAGGTGTGATGTTATTACCTCATTGAAGCACCAAAAGTATAATCTTTTCTTTGTAATGTTTGCTAGGGGAGTTGATTTTTTGCAGTATGTTGAAACTTTAATCGGTTTTGATGTGTCGATTTTTTGTAATTTGACTATTGTTCAATGGTGTTTCTAGTGTGTGAAGTCAATTAGATAGTCATGTGTCGATTTTTTGTAATTTGGCTATTGTTCAATGGTGTTTCTAGTGTGTGAAGTCAATTAGATAGTCAATTGATTCTTTCTTCTAGTTCTCCTATTTTATTATTGATGAATCCTGTGATGATGAGGTGTGTTGAGTTTTGATGATAGAAGAAGGTAAAAGAGTGGCAAGATGATCGAGTTGAACAACTCGAGGAACTCGTGCATACGTTTAAAGAAGAAATCAGGTGTCCTCGTTTCCTTTTTCTAATTTTTATGTGTGCTTTTAATTCATAGGAGTGGAAGGATTAAGTTTAAGGTGGTGATCCATGTGAGTTTATATTTTTTAAATTGTGCATAAAATTCATATGCTCTTGAAATTAATGAAGGAAGTGTATTTGAGTTATATTGTGATACGAAGTTCTATGTGTACTTGTGGGATATTACTTACCATGAAAGGTGATCTGTTACTTGTTAAAAATTCATGTGAGATTTTGAGCCTCGTTGATCATGTTACATAATCACATGATTTCTTTTCTGGTGAGTATCATTCTTGTGTGTGTATTCTATAACTTGTCTCTTGTCTTACTTGAAACTACATGTGTGTTAGAAGATTGGAGATGATTTTAGGTCATCCTTGAATTTATGAGTCATTTTGCCAAATAATTTACTACCAAATAATTATATATCCATAGTTAGCCCTTTTGATCCTGAAAGACTTATTTCTTTGGCAACCTACGAAGATAGCCACTTTGATATCCTATTTGAGCCTTAAAATTTCTATATTTAGTGGAGAATTAAATGATGTCAAAGTGTGTGAAGTTGATTTTGATGGAGTTTGGAAGGAATAAAATATTTAGAGCTGTACAAGTGATTATGAGCTTAAAAATAAGTTGCTTAGGGGTAATGCCGAAACTGGTACCCCGAGATGTTAGAGATAGTGCCCAAAATTGGTACCTCAAGAAAGGAAAAAAAAAAAGAAAAAAAGGAAAAATGTTGAGCTTGAAGAAAAAGGAGAAAAAAGAAAATTAGAAGAGCATGAAGCTGGATAGCCTTGAAGTGTAAAAAAATTCTCTACTAATTGAGTCACTTTATCCATATATTTCCTACTCTTACCAAAGAGCCAACATTACATCCAAAAGAAAAGTCCTTTTTGATCTCATTATCGAATCATAATAATAGTGGTGGAGAGTTTGAGACTTCTGGCAAGCTTATGGTTATGCATGCACTTGAATTGAATCTGAGCTTAAACACCTTAACCCATAAGTGTACATCTTTTACACTTGAGTGCGAGTGATATATACTTCCCGTGAGAACATCAATGGAGCATTGATTGGTGGTGATTCTCTTATCTTGTATGCCATGAATTGAGTATTACATGTAATAAGAGTTGCATGACCTAAGTTGAGGATAATTGTATTTTGAATATGGTATGAGTCATAGTCCTTGTTTCTTCGCTAATTTTCTTACTCTCTTTCTCTTTATTTTTATTTTGTTGTCTCGGGACGAGCAACGAGTAAGTTAGGGGGATTGATGAGAGTGAAAATAAGCGTATTTTAATATCCAATTTAACACCTTTTTGATAAGAATTGTTGTTATATATTAGCACAAGTATCTTATATTCAATATATGTGAGAAAAAGGTGCACTTGAGGTGTTTTATTATGTTTTAGGTGGAAAAAGGATCAAAAGTACAAAGTTGGATAAAAGGTGCAATTTGTGTATGAATGGTGAAAAATGCACGTCTAATTTGTGTAATTTTTCTGTGCTCGTGTGGAGTTCTGAACAGGAAGTCTGATATATGATTGGAAAGCCACTGAAAAGAGGATCGTTTTGGCATAAAGAACACCTCAATCGAAATAAAAATGAGAAAGTTATGATCAAAGTAGTAACGTCGCGCAAGCTGTGCCGAATAGAACGACTGTGTCAATTTGCATTACTTGTTACACGTTCAAATTTTGGAGTTTCTATAAGTTCTTTATATGGATAGAAAGCCAAGAAAGAGTGGATCACGTGAGCATAAGAATCACTCAAATTAAAGTTTTGAAAAGGAAGTTATGCTCAAAATCGTGAAGTCGCGCAGCTGCCAGCGAGAATTTCTGAATTTGTGCATGTTTTTACACCACTCAGTGTGTGTCGCATGTTTTACATCCCATTGCATGTATTTTCGTGTTTTCCAAGAAAAAGCTCTACCTAGGCCCATAAGGAGAGCTTACAAGTATAAAAGGGATGTAGATCACATCATTATTCATATTGGGGAAGATTAGATTGGAGAGAGGACACAACAATACTACACCCCACAAGAGGGGATCACCCCCAACCATCATCTACATTCTTTCCTCCATCCATCCATCACTTTAAAGATTCGTCTGTGAAATCAAGAGGAGAACCAAGAGGAGGATTCAAGACGGAGAAGGACGCGACGACGCCCACATCTAGGGTTTATTTCGTTTCCTAATTTATTTTGTAATTTTTCAGACATCCGGATAAGATCTATCCAACACACATGATTGTTCTTCGTAACATCATGGGCTAGAGCCTTTTTGGTAGAACTAGGGTTGTGAAGGTTTTTACGAATTAATTAAACTTTCTTGTGTAAACTCCGTACAACACTACCTGTAGATTTATTTTATATATGATTGTGCTTTATTAATCCATATTCACACTCATTTTGTGCATCTTCAATTGGTATATAGAGTCTGAATATATATCTTGGTTGTAGATTGAGTGCGTTCACCGCTGAACAGGATTCCATGTTATGATTTTAAGTGAGGGGACTCTGAAGCTTCATTAGAACTATCGTATATGAATACTTATTAATTGAATTGAATTCGGGTTATTCAGTAGGATAAAGAGTATAACTTCATAGTACCTATAAAGGGAGATCATATCGGGTTAGAGTACTAATTGGCCAGGAAAATATTGATACTGATAGTACTTACAAAAGGGGTGGAATTATATCTCTTGCTCCGAGGTTATTCACACGTGTTACACGAATGTTTACTTGTGTCTATAGAGTAGATATGCATGGTTTAGTGATGCGACCATATTCCACAAGGCAGAGTCGAACATCAACACACGAAAGGGAGATTAATAAGTGAAACTGGATTATCCTAGAGCTATCTATTCTCCTACTTGATCCATTTTCGTATTCTTCTAAGTGCTTTTATTTTAATTATTATTTTAATTAATTATTTAGTAGATTATAATAAATACAAATATTGAGTACAAAGATAATTTCAGATGGATTTAATTTGGAGAATATGTAAGCGGGTTACAATCTCAACCAATCCTTTATTATAAATACAAAATTTGTTGTTACAATTTTGGCACGTCCAGTGGGACCATCTCTACCTCTCATCTATTCTCTTCATAAAGCTCGAAGATACAAAGCATGTCTCCTCTCAAAATTACAATAAAAAGATCTTCTGCCTTGAAGCCTTTAGAGTTGCAAACTGAAGATATTCAAAAGATAACTCCACTCAAGATTGTGATACGAAAGCTTTCTTCCTCAAAGCCTTCAGAGTTGCAAGCTGATGATGTTGTAATCGTAGCAAAAAGTTAAGCCTGTTTGAAGACAAGTCCTTCAGTTGGAGTTGCTCACAATAAGCCCCTACATGGCGACAAGGATTGTAAAGATCTCTGATAGCTCAACTCCTCGTTCAACGCCAAGCTCACCATCTGCCTCAATTGCAGCTGCGGTGATGACGAGGAGTGTTGTAACTATCGAGGAACAACTCGCCAGTATGATGAGAGCTATTGAAGGACTCAACAAGCATATGGAAGCTCAAGACGTAAAGATCTTCGTACTTATGAAGAAAATGGAGAATGTGGAGACAAGTCATGCAAATGAGAAATAAGTTGAGGATGAGCACGAGGAAGAAGACTCCGCGAAATACGATCCTTTTGAAACGAATCAAATTGAAGAAGATATACAAGTTTCAGCTGACAAGAGCTTCCTATCAACCAACTGAAAAATATCGTGATAGAGACGATAAAAGACAAGTTTGAAGGGAGCTCAAAATCCCTTGTTGCCTACAAGAAGCCATATAAAAAGAGAATTGACAACTTGAGGATGCCAACTGACTATCAACCTCCCAAGTTTCAACAATTTGATGGCAAAGGCAACCCAAGACAACATATGGCGCATTTAGTCAAGATATGCAATGATGCTGGGACCTACGGAGATCACATGGTGAGACAGTTTGTCCGCTCTCTTAAAGAAAATACGTTCGATTGGTATATCAACTTGGAAGCCAACTCCATTGACAGTTGGGGGCAAATGGAAGAAGTGTTCCTCAACCGCTTCTACAGCACACGAAGAACTGTTAGCATGATGGAGCTAACAAATACTCGTCAAAGTGATGAAAAATATGTCATCGACTACATCAACAGATGGAGGAGCCTCAACCTCAATTGCAAAGAGAAAATTTCAGTAACTTCAGCTATTGAAATGTGCATTCAAGGGATGCCATGGAATCTTCGCTACATACTCCAAGGAATTCAGCCTAAAACTTTTGAAGAATTGACTACAAGAGCTCATGACATGGAGTTGAGCTTGTTATCAAATGACATTGAATGGCCATCTATTCAAGACTCCTACGAGTTTGAAGATATGCCTTCTGATGGTCTCGTGGAAGAGGAACCACAAACAAAGACTGTAGTTTCCATAAAGATTCATAGAAATGAAATGGAAGCAAGAGAAAACGGCGCATCCCAAGATTAGGAGCATTGAACGCTTGACAAACTCAAATGCAAAGCTCCTCGACATAAGCGAAAAATGTCTGCATTACGCTCCCCGATATGAGCTAAAACTATCTAAAATCTTCAAAAATTTAAGGCTCCTTGATACGAGTTTAAACTATCTAAAAAATCTCAAGTTACACTCCTCGGCACGAGCGAAAACTGTCCACCTAACGCTCCTTGATACGAGCTAAAACTGTCTGAACCCTCAAGCAATGCTCCGTGATACAAGCCTAAACTATCTAACACAAATGCCAAGCTCCTCGGCACGAGCTAAAATTGTCTGTATGATGCTCTTTGATATGAGCTAAAATACACATGACGCTCCTTGATAAGAGCTTAAAATCTCTCAAGTCAACGCTCCTCGATATGAGCTAAAACTGTCCACACATTACTCCTTGATACGAGCTTAAACTATCTAAAAAAATCTCAAGTTATGCTCCTTGATATGAGCTAAAACTAGCTATATACAATATTCCTTGATATGAGTTTAAGCTATCTAACACAAATAATACTCCTCGACACGAGAGAAAATTGTCCCACAATACTCCTCGACATGAGTAAAAAATATCCACACAAGACTCTCTGACAAGAGTGTAAACTATCAGCAAATTCAAATCCAACGCTCCATGATGCACGAGCCTAAACTACATGTCGCTCCATGACGCACGAGCCTAAACTGCATGTTACTCCTGGTCCGAACGAGTATAAACTGTGTACGATGAACACCTGGTCCGCATGAGTATAAATTATGTACGACGAACTCCTGGTCTGCACGAGTATAAACTGTGTACGATGAACTCCTGGTCCGCACGAGTATAAAATGTGTACGACGAACTCCTAGCCTACATGAGCATAAAATTGTCTAAACCCTCAAGCAATGCTCCGTGATACGAGCCTAAACTATCTAACACAAATTAAATGCCAAGCTCCTCGGCACGAGCTAAAACTGTCTGTATGATGCAGCTTGATATGAGCTAAAATACACATGACGCTCCTTGATAAGAGCTTAAAATCTCTCAAGTCAACGCTCCTCGATATGAGCTAAAACTGTCCACATATTACTCATTGATGCGAGCTTAAACTATCTAAAAAAATCTCAAGCTACGCTCCTTGATATGAGCTAAAACTAGCTACATACAATATTCCTTGATACGAGTTTAAACTATCTAACACAAATAATACTCCTCGACACGAGAGAAAATTGTCCCCACAATACTCCTCGATATGAGTAAAAAATGTTCACACAAGCTCTCTGACACGAGTGTAAACTGTCCGCAAATTCAAATCCAATGCTCCATGACGCACGAGCCTAAACTGCATGTCGCTCCATGATGCACGAGCCTAAACTGCATGTTACTCCTGGTCCGCACGAGTATAAACTGTATACGACAAATTCTTGGTCCGCACAAGTATAAATTGTGTACGACGCACTCCTGGTCCGCACGAGTATAAAATGTGTACGACGAACTCCTGACCCGCATGAGTATAAACTGTGCACGACACCCCCCAAATCAATACCATATCTCGTTGAACTACGTAATGACTTGATCCTCTGCAAAGGGGTATGTAGGCAGCTTTGTAGCTTACTAAGTTCATTCATGATTCAAGTTATTCTTATCAAGCTTGTGAGAGAAATAAAGAGTTGAAGAATACATGTCATAAATAAAGTGCAAGGAAAAGAAGCAAAAGTGTCATCTCAAGAAAGAGTGGCGAGACTAATGTTGCTCTGTCGATTCCATCTCAAAAGATGGAAGAGTAGTGATGTTGATGCTGCTCTGTCGATTTCATATCAAAAGATGAAAGAGTGACGATGTTGATGCTGCTCTGTCGATTCCATCTCAAAATATGGAAGAGTGTCGATGTTGATACTGTTTTGTCAATTCCACCTCAAGGAGGGAAGAGTGACGATGTTGATATTGCTCTGTCGATACCATTTCGGGAAAGAGTGGTGATGTTGATGTTGTTCTATCGATTCCATCTCAATAAAGAGTAGCGATGTTGATGTTGCTCTGTTAAGTCCATCTAAAGAAGAGTGGCCCATGGATGCTACTCATCCACTTCGCGGAATCAAAAATGGTGCAGTCTCTTTGTGCAGATTGTTTCCTTCTAATTAAAAAATGTTGTTAGACAATTCTGCAAGAAAAAAAATGGTGCACGTTAGTTTAAAATTTATTAATTTAATTAATTAAACGACCCAAAATAAATTCATGGGGCAATTAATTAATTATTTAAGTTCATAATTTTAAAACGTTGAAGACTAAAACATTGAAGCCAAATCAATAAAATTAATTAACTCATATACTTAATTAATTTAAACTTGGCCACACAAATTGGAGGCCATGTTCATTGACACAACTGATGGGCCAATTACAACAAGGCTCAAGCCGCTGCAAAAGAATAAGGAAAAATTGAATCAATATTGAAGCCCAAATCAGCATGGAATTAAAGAGGCCCAAGTTTGAAGCCCAAATCAAAGCACAATAGGCCCATGTGAGAGTCAAAATGGACTTAAAAGTCAAAATTGGAGGGCTGGGTAAAGGATTGATCTCCAGCAAGAATGGCGTCAGTACCCGCCACCCCTATCGCCGCGCCGTCGAGCTATACGGCCGCCAACTGCCGGTTATCCCTGCCATTACTTCGTCGGAAACAGCCACCAGTCTCCTCGTCAGCCGCCACTGCTTCGTTGTCGCTGCAAACCACGCAGCCGCCACCGGAACTCCCACCACCGCGATCCGAAAGAACTCGCCGCCGCAGCCAGCGCCACTGGATCCGCCATGTTCCACCATCGCTACCGCTCGCCAACAGGCGCCGAACCCAATTCCCACGTTCCGCCAGCACCTGCATCGACCGCCCCCGTTCACCACCAGTACGCTGCCGCCACCAGGATTGCGAAGCCGCCACGATCCACGTGTTGCCGGAAGAGCGACGCCACTACCACGGATCTTCGCTGTCGCGCGCCACCCGATCTTGCCTCAGTCGTCGCCGCCACCGACGACCGCCAGCCGCCCAAATCCCATCGCGCCCCATCGTCGACACCGCTGCAAACCGCGCATCGTCGCCCCTTCTCTCGGCCTTCGTCCGCTGCAAAAAGGGGCTATCCCCGGAAGACCACCAAACGTGAGCCATTGCTGCTTCTCGATAGCCGCCACCATCATCGGCCATTACTGCTCGTTGCCAGTGACCATCGCTCCATCAGCCGCTTGCTATCGCCATTTCCGCCAAGATCGGCCGCCGCCTGTTCCGCGCTCCACTGGAAGCCCGTTCAGCTGCTGCCCCCGACCGTTGCGCACTCTAGGCCGGCCGCCACATGATCGCCAAGCTGTCCTTCTGTCGCTGTTCGCCGCCGGGAGGCATTGCTTGTTGCCGCCGCTCAAACGCAGCCACACGGCCTCACCGAGTCGTCGTCACCTTGCTGCTGGAAGCACGAACTCATCACATCTCCCACCCGCCGAACCACCATCAGTATGCTCTCTCCAGTTGCGTCGCCAACTGCTTGAAGTTTCGTGGGCTGTTCCGAACTCCACTGCAACCGGTCATCGGGGATCGCCGTAAAAGGAAGCCCATCAGCCGGTACTGACATCTCCGCGGCTGCCAAGATCGAGAGCGCCGCCGATCTACACAAAAACTCCCCTGGCCGCCGCTCTCTTCAAAGCCGAAAGTGGCGATGCCATCAACCGTAACCGCGCCATCACACTCCACTGCCCCTTGGCACGCCGTCGCCGATGCTGTCACACTCTATAGTCGCCACCTCATCCAGCTAGATCTGCTGCCCTGTCAGAGATGTTTCGCTGTGTGAAGGAGCCATCACGGGACGGTCCAGAAGATTATGAGCCCGACCGCCAGTTCAAGTCAATCGCAGCCACCGCTCGATCATCGCCATCACCACGAACTGCCATTGCTTGAAGCACCACTGCCAGCCCGATTAGTCCGAAAGCATCTCGCCATCTTCCATCCATCATCACCGCTTCGTTGCTCTCTTTAAACCCATCACAGGTTTGTTGTTTCCTTCGTCAGTCATTGCCAAGTGATTGAAGCCCCTCAAACGGCTGTTGCTTTTCGCCATGTAGCCCAAAAATGGTGGAACTACACATGGGAGATTGCCATACTATTCTTGTACATGGACAGTATAGAGTTTGTGTAATATTACAGAATATGAATAACTATGAGTTTGTGTGGTATTACGGGTTATGAATAATCAGATACGCTTCAAGGTGTGTTGTAGAAGCCATGAGCATAAAAAAATGCTATTCGAGATAATAGACAGCATGCTCTATTGTGATATAAACAGATTAAAAAAAATAAATGGAGGACTTACATGATGATATGGTTTTCCCTCTTTGTGTGGTGTGCTCTGGCCTAGTAATCTCCAGAAGAAATCTGCAAGGGAAAGGGGAGAATGCATCATGTGCATAGCTGATGAAATTTACACTGAAGAAAGGTAAAGAAACAAGAATTGAAATCTTACAGCCTGTGGGTGAAGAAATCAAAAGCACTACGTCTCTCGTTATATAGTGAGGCCAGCAGCAAATTATGGAAGTTATTTGTATGAATGAAATCTTTTAAAATTTTAAAAATTCGTTATTGCAAATAAAATTGATTGATTTGAATTCAATCTACGAAATCGTCTGGGAAGGTAAATTGATTTGAAAAGGATTTACAAAATCTTCTGGTGAACAAGGAGCAGATTTGCTCCATATTCATTTTCTCTCATGATCTTAAAATTAAGTAAGGAAAAGTTGATTTGGGCCCAAGAAAATAAGTTGGGTCACTTGAGAAATAAAATTTGGGCTAAGAAAAGATGTTATTACTTTGTTGGATAAAATAATTTCTCAAATCCAAAATTACAAATATTGAAGAAAAAGAAAGGAGCTTTTGCGATTTCTTCACATCAAGACATGGTATCCGTGAACAAATCGCGAAGGGGGCATTTGTAAGCAATTAAAATTTACGGTCCAATTAAATGTCGACATGTGGATTTTATTGATTAAATATTAATTTATTTTGAAATTTAAATAAATTAATTTCTAAAGTAAATTAATAAATAATTGGTAATTAATTTGAGCCCAACAAATTAAATAGGCTTGAATTAAATGAGGTCTTACCCAAGTCAATTAAGCCCAATTCCAATATAGCCTGATCCAAGTCAAATAAGCTCAGATAAATTAAATCAGGCCCAAGTCAAATAGGCTCAATTATGGTCCAGCAAGTTGAAGGCCCAAGCCCGTTAAGTGAGGCCCAAATAGCCTGGACTTCACTTCTAACTTATATAAAGGGGCCTCCACCATTCATTTGGAGGATGGACACAGACATTCGAACAGCCGAAGACGAGACGTTCCTGAAGAGATTGAGAACACGAGCAGCAGTCCCTCAAATCTTCAAGTCTTCGAAGCCTCAAGCGAAGAACGAGCTCGAGGATCTTCAAGTCTTCAAGTGATCTTCAAGCTACAAGCGAAGAACGAGCTTGAGGATCTTCAAGACTTCAAGTGATCTTCAAGCTACAAGCAAAGAACGAGCTCGAGGATCTTCAAATCTTCAAGTCTTCAAGCTCCAAGCGAAGAACGAGTGAAGGCCTTCAAGCGATCTTCAAGTCTTCAAGCCTCCAAAGCTTCAAGCTCAAGATCTTCAAGCCATATTCAAGTCTTCAAGCGACCTTCGAAGATCTTCAAGCCTTCAAGCCTCCAAAACTTCAAGCTGAAGATCTTCAAGTCTTCAAGCCTCCAAAGCTTCAAGTGAAGAACAAGTTCAAGCATCTCCAAAGTAACTTCAAGTCAAGAACGGCCTTCGATCTTCAAGCTTCAAGTCAAGAAAAGTTCAAGATCATCTACAAAGTAACTTCAAGTCAAGAGCAACTTCCAGTCCAGGATCAAGGATCCAAGTCCCCCAGATCAAGCGTTCTTCACAAAAGGCCCTCCAATCAACGTTCAATCCAAGCAAAGGTTCAACGCCTCTGAATCAACGTTTCAAGACTACACTCGAGCTCAGACAAGCTTCGTTTGAAGATCCAGCTCAACACACACGCTGTCAACACAGTCAGCGTACACTCCAGTCAAAGAAGTCAAAGTCAAACAGACAAGTCAAAGTCAAGTCAAGCCAAATTGGTTCGAGAGAAAAATCAGAGGATTGATTGAGATTGTAACCCGCTTACATATTCTCCAAATTAAATTCATTTGAAATTATCTTTGTACTCAATATTTGTATTTATTTTATTATAAATACAAAATTTGTTGTTACATGCGTTAAAGAATCCCTGTTCTTCCATCAACAATGTTCACTCTGATAGTCTGATTGCTTGTCCATCCAAATTCTGCAACAACGCCATCAAACCACACAATTATAATGCCACCATCTACATACCCCTCTTTTATTTCTAAATAGTAGATCTACAATTAGATTTGATTGGAAGATTAATATGACAAATTGTTAAGTTCATGAAGAAAGTGAGAAACAATCTTGACTGCTGCAAATAATTGTTAACAAATTGGCAGTAAGATTCATGAAAAGATTAATCTTAGCTCAAGAATATGGATATGCAAAGGCATTATCAAGAGGCAAACTAGGCTTTTTAAAGATTCACAGCCACTACATTGTCATTTGGATTCCCAATCCTATCTTGAAACTTAGTAATTCTCAATCTTCTTCCATCTTGTTTATGCCATAAAGACAACCAGAAGACTACAAACAAGAAGTGCACCATTCAAAGGTGAGCCCTTACCAGTAAGAGGTTTTGGAAAATTCATCCGAAATTGGAGCCCACCTTCAATTAGGAGAAATTGAGTAGCATCAGCACCCTAATATGGGAAATCCCGTGGCTGGTAGGATGCCACATGGCGAGAAGCTTGGAGGCGATGGTCGTGAGGCTCGGGACGCGGCGATGATCGTTGCGCAGCTTTACGAAGATGGAAATCAACAATCTGATTAGGGCTCCGACAAATGATATATTGAGAAGATATTGGATGTTTCCTTACCACGCCTCCTCAAAGCTTCCATCTTCATCACCGGGAGTGGGGGAAGGCGTCGGATAGAAGGTGGAATTCTCGATGAGGTCGTTTTGGGAAGGGGAACTAAGGATCGAATAATTCTCAGGATTTCAATAAAAAATTTTGGGATGGAAGTCCAATAGATATAAAATTAGATATAATATCCATTGGGAGGGTTAAGATTCTGAGAAAGACGATGAATACTAAATGAGCGGCGAGCTTCTACAGAACAGCGGATAGTGCAACAATGTCTACCCACTTTGCCGTGCGAAGAAGATGGAAAGAAAACAGGGTCTCATCTCTTTATCTTTAACACCGTTCATTGATTTTTAACGGGGTGTTCTAATGTTTTATTTAAAAAAAATCAGGGGCTCATTTGATTAAATTAAAAATAAAAAGGATTTGGATGAAAAAAATAAAAGATTAAGGGCTAATTTGATCCCTTGAGATAAGTTCGGGCGGTTAAATGACCTTTTGCCCTACTTTATTTATATGGATACGGGATACAGGTATAATTATCCATAATAAGAGTGTACCCTACTCATTATCATCTCTATTCATACATGCTTAATTTCACAGTTCTTTATTTTTGCTTATCTCAAAATTTATGCACATAAATATACAATATTAGCACTTTTACTGTAACATAAAATTACTCTTTGCTTTTTACCATAAGATTCATGCAATGTGTTATAAATAAACTTAGATTTTAAGAAATGTAAAAATTATTATGGGACCGAAATAGTATATATAAAACATTTTAAAAAATATATTGAACTAATAAAATAAATATATAATAGTTAAATCAATGATACAAAATTTTAAAAATTAATGTGTGCAAATTTAGAGATGACAACGGAACGGACATTTTTGGATACCATGTTTACCGGAATCTAATAGGACACATACGAATTGTTCTACAAGGTTTTGGGATATGTTGGTGTATATACCTCTAGGAGTGGCAACTTCCGACATGACACAATAGCACGACATGAGCACGGCACAATAATTATGGGTTAATGTTTGGCCTTATTGGGTTCGTGTCGTTATCGTGTCAACCCAATAAAGACACGAAAATTTCGTGTCGGATTCGTGTCAACCCGTTAAGCACGATTAATATTAACTGATGACCCATTAACCCATTAATAACCCATTAACTTGTTAACAACCCAATATAAATATAAAATTAAGTAAATATATAATAAAAATACTTATTAATAATTAAAAAATATATTTATTTAAAAAAATTAATACTTTTAATTAGTATTTTTTATTTTTTTATATTTAACTAGACAATACACATCCGTGCGTTGTACGGAAATAATTAAGTATTTTACAAATATGTACTTATATATTTATTTTTTATCCGTTTTATATATATATATATTATTTCTTTATTTATTTGAATTTATGTATTTTATAAAAATTACTAATTATTTATGTATAATATATAAATGTATTTTTTAATATAACATAATTTTATATTTATCAATTAAATCGCATTGTTTATATGCTTAATTTTTATAATATTATATTTGATTCTATATTTAAGATAAATAGAGGGAGTATATATTAACTTTATATTATATTAAAATTATTTTATTTTAATTGGTATTTAAAGAAAGATATTGTATACTATAATTTATATTTAAAATTTTTATTTTAATTGAATAACACGATATATTAAAGTAAGATATTGTATAGTATTATAATTAATGACATAAATTACTAAAAAGTATAATGATACCTTTAAAGAGAATTATTTAACCCGCATATAAGAATAAATAAAAGTATAAAAGATAAACAAATTAGAGTAGATTATAAATAATATGAAAATAGAATCTGTAAATGAAAAAAAAAGAAGTATCAGAGAAAAAAACAAAAAAAGAATCAAAAAGAAGAACAAAAGATAAAATATAAAAATTAGGTTCATAAATTTATTATAAAACAACTACAAAAAGTTAAAAAAAATAAACAAAAAAAAGAGAATATTACCTCAAATAAGAATGATTGGACCTACAAATAAGATCAAATATGATAATAATTAACACTAAAAATAATATCAATCAAATAAAAGTATAAAAGAAGATAAAATAAATTAAATTATAAAAATAGAGTTTATAGAATTATTAAAAAATACACAAAAATCGAATAGAAAAAATAAGATAACAAAAAAATTAAAATTATAATGATACCTTTAAGGAGAATGGTTTAACCTACATATAAGATCATATAAAAGTATAAAAGACAAAACAAATTAGAGTAGATTATAAATAATATGAAAGTAGAATCTATAAAAGAGAAAAATAAAAAATAAAAAGATGATTAAAAAGAAGAACAAAAGAAAGAATATTAAAATATAAAAATATGGTTCATAGAATTTTTATAAAGCCAACAAAAAAATTAAAGAGAAGAAAGATAGACAAAAAAAATATACCTCAAATAAGAATGATTGGACTTACAAAAAAGATCAAATATGATATTAATTAAACCTAAAAATAATATCAATCAAATAAAAGTACAAAAGAAGATAAAATAAACTAAATTATAAAAATAGAATTTATAGAATTATTTAAAATAAACAAAAATCGAAGAGAAAAAAATAAGATAACAAAAAATTAAAAATTATAATGATACCTTTAAAGAGAATGTTGAACCTACATATAAGATCATATATAAAAGTATAAAAAAACAAAACAAATTAGAGTAGATTATAAATAATATGAAAGTATAATCTATAAAAGAGAAGAAAAAGAAGAAGCATTTGAGAAAAAAATAAAAAAATGATTAAAAAGAAGAACAAGAGAAAGAATATTAAAATATAAAAATAGGGTTCATAGAATTATTATAAAGCAAACACAAAAATTAAAGAAAAAAAAGATAGAAAAAAAGAAAATACATCAAATAAGAATGATTGGACCTACAAATAAGATCAAATATGATAATAATTAAACCTAAAAATAATATCAATCAAATAAAAATATAAAAGAAGATAAAATAAATTAAATTATAAAAATAGAGTTTAAAGAATTATTATTAAAATAATACACAAAAATCGGAGAAAAAAATAAGACAACAAAAAATTAAAAAATATAATGATACCTTTAAGGAGAATGATTGAACCTACATATAAGATCATATAAAAGTATAAAAGACAAAATAAATTAGAGTAGATTACAAATAATATGAAAGTAGAATCTATAAAAGAGAAGCAAAAGAAGAAGCATTAGAGAAAAAAAATAATGAAAAGAAGAACAAAAGATAGAATATTAAAATATAAAAATAAGGTTCATAAATTATTATAAAGAAAACACAAAAATTGAAAAAAAAAAGATAGACAAAAAAAAGAATGATACTTTAAAAGAGAATTATTGGGCCTACAAATAAGATCAATTATGAGAATGATTATACCTAAAAATAATATCAAATAAAATTATAAAAGAAGATAAAATAAATTAAATTATAAAAATTAAATTTATAGAATTATTAAAAAAACACACAAAAGTCGAAGAGAAAAAAAATAATATAACAAAAAATTAAAAAGTATAATGATACTTTTAAGGAGAATGATTGAACCTGCATATAAGATCAAATAAAAGTATAAAAGATAAAACAAATTAGAGTAGATTATAAAAATATGAAAGTAGAATTTGTAAAAGAGAAGAAAAAGAAGAAGCATTAGAGAAAAAAAAAGGATTAAAAAGAAGAACAAAAGAAAAAAAAATTAAAATGTATAATGATATTTTTAAGGAGAACGATTGAACTTGCATATATGATCAAATAAAAGTATAAAAGATAAAACAAATTAGAGTAGATTATAAATAATATGAAAGTACAATCTGTAAAGAGAAGAAAAATAAGAAGCATTAGTGAGGAAAAAAAAGAGAGATAGAGTAAGAATTTGATTAGGTAATGAAAAAGTTTATATAGCATGATTTTAAAGAATGAACGATCGTGATTGAAAGCAAATATTTATAGAGACGATTATATTGAAAATAAAATTGATATATTAATTGAAATTAAGCATATATTGATTTAAGATTAATCAAATTTTAAAAAATATTTTCCATATTTATCAAATTTATAGTATGCAATAATAAATTTAAAATTTAAATAATGAAATTCATTATTAGTATAATAATCTATCAAAAACATTAATTGAACGGTTAAGATTAAAATTAAATTGGACGATTAAAATTAAAATTGAACTATTTCTAAATAAAGTAAAATTAAAAAAAAATTGAAAACAAAAGTGGAAATTCAGGTTTGCTTTTATATATGTATAGATAGATATAGATTTTCTTATCGTGTTGTTATCGTGTCGTATTAGAAGAAATTCTTATCGTGTCGTGTAAAAGTTTGGCATTATCGTGTCGTGTCACTATCATGTCGACATGAAATCTAACCCGTTAGCACGAATTGCAACCCCTATATACCTCAGGGTAACTCAACATAGCCTTTATATATATACTTTAATTTTAAACTTACTCCATAGAAAATGCAAAAATTATATTAGAATTATTATATATTAGAATTTTATAATAAGCTATTATTTAAATGTAACAATCAACTCTTTCAATTTTGAATGAAAGATTTTTCTTAAGACTATTTTATAAAAATAATAATCAAATATATATTCTAGCAAGAAAAATCGTACAAAATTTATGATGAAAAACATATACATATAACAATAAAATTTAAATTCTAAATGAAAATAAATGAATTTAACAGTTATCGATCATTAAACTAATTAAATCTATTTTAAAATTGATTATTTCAATTAAAATAATTAAATAATTAAAATTAAATTTTTTTTTTCAAATTAGAAAATAATTTAATCTGAATCATAACCATCTATTTCTCAAACAAATTTCAGCCACCCATTAAATATTCAAAATTTTTAAAATGATTTTATTTATATATATATATATATATATATATATATATATATATATATATATATATATATATATATATATATATATAATGTTGCTAATTTAAACAATAATAAATTACAATTTTATCGTTGTTATTTGTATACTCTTACCCTGTGGATTATAATATAATATTTCTCGAGGGTTTATCATTTATCAATAGGATATAGCATTATTCCAAGTTTAAAATTACATTTTTACCTCTGTGGTTTTTGCTGGGCTCAGCTTACCCAGTGGTTTATGATCACAACAAAAAAATTAATTATAATAGTATTATTTAATAAAAATTGAATATTATTAAATATATTATTTAGATATTAAAATTTTTTAAATAATTTAATTTTTTTAAAAAATATATATGTACAAATAATAATGTTACTAATTTAAACAACAATATATTACTCCATCTGTCCCATAAACAAATCCACACTTTCTATTTATGTCCGTCATATAAACAAGTTCACACCCCAAATAAGAAAATACACACAAATCAATAACCCCACAACACACTTTAATTTCAAAATTGTCACTCCTTTACAACTCACATAATTTACTTTATAATTTATTTATTACCTAAAAATATCAAACTACCCCTAAAAGTAAAGCAAAAAACAACTTTTTCTTAAACTAAGTATCTACAGTAACCGAGAACTTGTCTTTGGGACGAACGGAGTACAATTTTACCCTATAATTTTTGTATACTTTTACCTATTGGTTAATGGCATAATGTTTCACAAGGGTTTACCATTTATCGATAGGATATATCGTTTGTTCCAAGGATAAAATTATGTTTTTACATCCAAGTGCATACTTACGACTCTACCACCCATTAAAATAATTAAATAATTATAATTATAAAATTTTCAAATTATGAAATAATTTTGTCCAAATCCTGACCATCCATTTATAAAAAAAATTCAGCCACTATTAAAATAATTAAATAATTGGAATTATGACTTTTTCAAATCAGGAATAATTTAATTCAATTCCTGACCATCTATTTCTCAAACAAATCTCATTCACCCATTTAAATAATTAAATAATTATAATTATGACATTTTCTAATTAGAAAATAATTTAATCACAACAAAAAATTAAATGATATTCCCTCTGTCCCGTCCTTATGGTTACATTTGCTTTTTGCACGTGGATTAATGAGTATAATATTTTAATGTGTATTGAGGTGAGAGAAATAATATTTTAATGTAAAATGGGTATGTGTATTAGTGTGATGTGTGTGTCCATGAAGAGAGAAATAATTAATTTGTGTGGGTCCCGTATGCTAAAAAGAGAAATGTAACAATTAGGATGAGACGCCCAAAAAGAAAATATGTAATCATTAGAATGGGACGGAGGGAGTATTATTTAATAAAAATTGTATAATATTAAATATATTATTCGAATATTCAAAAACTTTAAAATTATTTAAAAATTTTAAAATATATATATACAAATAATAATGTTGCTAATTTAAATAATAATAAATTATAATTTTATTGAGTGGTTTTTGGTATACTCTTACATAGTGGTTTATGTCATAATATTCTCGAGTGTTTACCATTTATCGATAGAGAATAACGTGTGTTCCAAGGGTGAAATTACTTTTACCTCTATGGTTTTTAGTATACTCTTACCTAGTAATTTATGACATAATGTTTTCAAAGTGTTTACTAATTATCAGTAGTGTATAATGTTTGTTTTAAGGGTAAAATTACGTTTACCTCTATGGTTTTTAGTATACTATTACTTTATAACATAATGTTTCCAGAAGGTTTACCAGTTATCGGTAGGCTATAATGTTCATTCCATGTATAAAACTACGACACTACCACCCATTAAATTAATTAAATAATTATAATTATGATTTTTTCAAATTATGAAATAATTTTGTCCACATCCTCTATTTCTCAAACAAAACTCAGCCACTCATTAATATAATTAAATAATTATAATTATGAAAATTTTAAATTAGAAAATAATTTAGTTCAAATCCTTAAATAATATTATTTAATAAAAATTGAATAATATTAAATATATTATTTGAATATTAAAATATTTTAAAATAATTTGATTTTTAAAAAAAATATATATACAAATAATAATGTTGCTAATTTAAATAATAATAAATTACAATTTTACCTTGTGGTTTTTGGTATACTCTTACCCAATAATTTTGGTATAATATTTCCCGAGGGTTTACCATTCATCGATTGAGTATAGCGTTTGTTTCAAGGACAAGTCAAACAAATTATCGTCTTTTATGTAAATATTTAATAAGATTATTATCAAAGCATTTAATGAGGTTTTGAATGTCAAATAATTTATTAAAGGGTTAATTGCGTAAAAAACCACGAACTTTCAACGGATTGCAAATCAATTCTGACTTTTATAAAATTGCAAAAAAAATCACGACCTTTCATATTTTAGTTGATTGCAAAAAAACTCCAACCTTTACTTAAATTGTAATTTAATCCCAACCTTTGAAAATTTGGTAAAAAAGACCATAAATTTTTAATTTTGTTTTTAAATTGCATCATCTAATAAAAAATTATACAGTATTTTATTTTTAAATTTAAACTCTAAAATATTAAAATTATTATATGAATAAATGTTTATTACTTAAATTATGTGAATAAAATTAATTATATCTATTAAGTAGTAAAAAAATTATACAATCTCTAAATATTTAAATTCTTTTAATTTTTTAAATATTTTTATACATTATAAAATTATTATAATTTATAAAATCAAAGTATTCTCCATGTCTCAATATCTTTTCGTAATTTCACATTATATATAAAAAAATGATTTAATAAATTAATTTATAAACTCAAATTTTATAGTGAGAAAAAATATTCGTTAAGATTTAATACAAACCAATCTCAAACTTAAATAATAAAAAGACTTTTTATTAAAAAAAAAGACTTATACATTTGAACTTTATGGAGAAGTAAAAAATTAATAAATAAAAAACTTAAAAGTTTTTGTAAAAAAATAAATATTTAATATTACATTTAATATGAAAATACAAAATAAAAATAAATATTTAATATAATATTTAGTTGTGAATTTAATTTTAAAAATAAAATATTGTATAATTTTTTATTAGATGATGTAATTTAAACTAAAAATAAAATTTATGGTCTTTTTTACTAAAATTTCAAAGGTTGGGATTAAATTGCAATTTAAGTAAAGGTTGAATTTTTTTTGCAATCAACTAAAAGCTGACGTGACAAGGTCAACGCCACGTCAGCGGTCGGGCATCATTTAGCTGCCCGATGGGTGCGAATTGCACAAATATGAAAGGTCGTGGTTTTTTTTGTAATTTTATAAAAGTCATAATTAATTTGCAATCCGTTAAAAGTTCTGGCTTTTTTTACGCAATTAACCCTTTATTAAAATATAATATGCACTGAATTATAATGCTGCAAATTTAAAAAGTAACAATTACAATTATTTAATTATTTTAATAGACGGCTAATATTTATTTGAGAAAAAGATTGTTGTGCCTAACTTAATTTAAATAATATGAATATTAAATAATTTATTAAAATATAATATGCACTAAATTATAATGCTGAAAATTTAAAAATTTATAATTACAATTATTTAATTATTTTAATGAGTGTCTGAAATTAGTTTGAGAAATAAATGAATTTTCAATTGACTTTTAAGTTGGAATTAATTTATTTATAGTAAATTTAATTACGAATTTAATATATTTTAATTATGATCAATTTATATATGATAATAATATATACTCTCTCCATCCCGCGTTAACGTTAAGTATGATAATAATTTATACTCTCTCCGTCCCGCGTTAACATTGACGTTTCCTTTTTGCACGAAGATTAAGAGATATAATATATTAATGTGTAGTGAGGTGAGAGAAATAATATTAATGTAAAGTGGGTAGTTGTACTAATGTTATGTGTGAGCTCTATTTGGAATAATTAATTGCTTTGTGTGGGCCTTAGTTGATAAAAAGGAAATATAAACCTTAACATGGGACAATCCAAAATGAAAAATGCAAACCTTAACGCGGGACGGAGAGAATATATGTGCTAATAACGAATGGAAAGCTTTTGTAACAAAAAGTTTAACCTATATCTTATAATAATCTTATTAAATTTTTATATAGAAAACGATTAGAACTTGCAATAAGATATGGCCTATAAATAAATAAATAAATAAATATAAAAAATAATAACTATATTATGCAAAATAATACTTCTAATCTCAATGTACATGATAGTTTTATATCGTTGTAAAATGCTTTTTATGATAACCCTTTCTATTTATGATATTTTCGTAAATGTCATTGGAAATTGTACGAAACCGAACGAAAACTCACAGTTCAATTTAATAATAAACCAAAGAAAATCGTGGAGATATTTCTAGTGGACCATGAGTAATTTTTCTCCTATTTTTTTATTATTATTACTAGCATGTAACTCGCGTAATACGAGGGCTCATTAAAATTTATTGTATTAAAGTTTTTAATGGTCTAAAAAATTATATTTTATTATTATATTGATCATGTATTTAAATAAAAACGTTTCTCATATATGGTTTATAATATATGAATATAGAGTTTTATCTTATAACTTAAATTAAGAAAAATAATTATCATCGTATTTCAAAAAGTCAAACAATTATATTGAATCATCTTATTGCTACTTTTATTACAGCTCGTTTGCTAAGCGTGTTTTAGGTATGATAGATGTGTTATCACATATAATACGCTATTGGATTGCACATATCTACAATACCTACGGCCTGTGAAAAATCATGAGCCCGACATGTATGATGGTTTCCTCATCTTACCCACCCCGCAGGATGTCTAAACCAATATTAATCCTTAATAGTGAAATACCAATTATATCCAATTATTTTCCACCCACAAGCCCACTAAGCATAAATTTATCGTATCTTTCGGGTATGAAAATAACTGCTTACTTTGAATTTGGGAATCGAATACCACAAAAACTGTTTGTTTATAGGTACACCAATCAACCACTATTACAATTAATATGGAAATAGACAGGAGATTTACTAACCTTTCTTACATATTTGGATCTAGGATCTTGAACGTCTCGGGATGATGGGCGAAGTCGAGTCGAGTAGAACTCTTCCCGCAAGAAGAAACACGCCCGGTAGTGCTCCGGTCTTGGCGGATTTTCCCCAAAGGTAAAATGACTTCTCGTTTCAAACGAAGCAGCACCGCAATCGCAGGAACTCTGGCGAACTAAGAGAGAATGGAGGACTAGATCGTCTATACTATGCACTATGCAAGTGTATGCAGATGCTTTGTGATTTTGGATGTCAAAATTCATGTCATTCGTGTGTTTTGAATGAATGCACAATGACCCTATTTATAGGTTCCAGGGACCACTCTCATATGGTAGGATTGTTATATTAAGTAGTGATAGTTATCACCACCATATTTGATCAATTGCTATATTTGATCAAATTTACCATATTTGATCAATTATTATTTTAAGTAGTGATCGTGAACACTACCATATTTGATCAAATTTACCATATATGATCAATTCCACATGTGAGACAAATTTCACTCACTTTAATTATTATTTAATTGGTGATTAATTTATTAAATTAATCCTTACTAACCAATTAAATTCCCCAACAATCTCTCACATGAGTGGATTCAGCTCCTATAAGATGCAGACACACAACCTAGTCCTCGTGAAATATTAATGTATCCGGATAGGTAGCTTGGGACTTTGAACCTTCCGTAGTCCAACACTATCGAGTATACCAGTGGCTTAGTAGACATGATGTCTTTGAACTACTCCTCCTTAGCGTATACTGAGATAGTAGTGCGAACGCATCAATGTCTCGCATTTCCTTATTCTCATGTTTTGGTCCGTTTTGGCCATGGACCCACTTTGGATTCATAAGTGTTTACTTTGAGACGGCCACTCACTTCACACTTACATAGGTGATCTCTTATCTTGAGTACCCCGTTATACTCAACCAGCCATCACTTGACCTTTTAGGAATCATTAAAAGTCATAGACTTAACCTCACCACAATACGGGTCTATACTTGGTAGAATTGCTCTACTAAGGAATTGTATGTACCAAGTTTTACTTGAACCTTTACAGTTTCGTTGTCCCTTTGAATCAAGTTCTTGGGATCTCCAGTCATCATGGTTGGGTTTTCACTGTTTTGGCTCATTACTTTGTAGATTTTAGCCCCATTCCTTCTAACAATTTATTCATTTGATCTCGATTAACTGCTTTTGTAAGCGGATCCGCTATGTTGTCTTTTGACTTCACGTAATCAATTGACATTACACCACTCGAGATCAATTGTCTCACCGTGTTGTGTCGCCTACGGATATGTCTAGACTTTCCGTTGTACATATCATTAAGAGCTCTTCCAATTGTGGCTTGACTGTCACAATGTATCATCACTGTAGGGACCGGTTTGTTCCAACATGGAATGTCCTCAAGGAAATTACGAAGCCATTCTGCTTCTTTCCCGACTTTATCTAGAGCTATGAACTCAGATTCCATTGTGGAACGGGCTATACAGGTGATCGTAGTAATTTTCACCTAGATTTTAGTGTCTTTATTTGTAGATTTTTGGATGTTTTTATCCGTATTTGTGTGACTTTTGGTGGAGCTTTGTGAAATGTGGTATGAATTGATAGAATTGTGTAAATGAGCTTAAATATGTGTAAAATAGGTCAAGAAATGAATTAAAACGGAGTCGGGAGCGAAACGGAGACGAAAGGACACGGCCTGCTTGTACACGGGCCGTATGCGGAACACGGTCCTGTAACAAGTGGCCGTGTATTGTCATCAGAAATTGCTACTCGCCCAGGAGGAAGGCCGTGTGCTGGCGCACGGGTCGTGCGTTGCTGCACGTCCCGTGTGCGGAACACGGCCCTGTAAGAAGAAGTCGTGTAATGTCATCAGAAAATGCTACACGACCATGACCAAGGCCGTGTAGCGCAGCTCGAGCCGTGTCCGGAAGTACGCACAATACGCCGAAGTAGGTGTGCCCTACATGGGCCGTGTGCTGCAGCACGGGCAGTGTAGGTGTAAAAACCTGTGCAATTTTCAGAATATTTCGGAAGCTTCTAGAAGATCAATTAGTGATATAAAAGGATGATTTGTGCGAATTTTTTAGAGGAGATCAGATTAATAGCAGTTACACACACTCCACACCACATTTCCTCACACACTAGATCCATACTTTATCTCTATCCATTAGATCCATCCAATTTCCATTTGGATCTCCACATTCAATCCATAAATCCATCACTCCATCCATCCATCCACCCACCATTTGAGAAAATTGAAGCATCAATGATTGAAGAATTTGATACATTGAAGAGGAGGAAGGATTCTCATGCAAGGGAAGCCAATCTACTTTTCAATTGTTAATTTTCTTCTCATTTTGGCTCAAATGGAGCAAAGCTTGATTTGTATTGAATTAAACATCATGTTTAGTGGCTAGTTCTATAGTAGGACTAATCATATGAATGGTTGAGGTAAAAAGTTAGATATGTAGAACTTGAGTAATGATTTGAATTGATTTGTGGATTTCCTTTTATAATATATCAATAATGTTTCATTTCAATGTTTGTGTGATTAAATTCTCTATTCATAGTATTAGGATGGTCATTCCAATGTTGTGAGTTGATGTTTAATTGAATCATATATTGAATTTTGCATGTATGTTAGTATAAAGGGAGGTAAGCTATACCCTCCTTAGGCTTGGAACATTCATAGAGGGACACTTAAGAGATTGAGTGAAGAGAACCAACTTATGATCATAGTACCTTAAGGGAATTGAGATTAAGACCAATTTTAGGAGATTTAGGCTTGTAAAAGGGTCGAGAACCTAGTTGTCTTGGCCATAGGGGCTAGGGGTAAAATCGTGATTGCTTTTAATCCACAAGTTAATGAAAATTACCATCAAGAGTTTTGCATATCTAGCTCAAGTCTTAACCATGAGTATGATTAGCCTTGCTCTCTTCTCAAGTGAAATCTACAACCATTCCATTTATCATTTGTTTGTTGTTTGATCATTTACTTTGTTAGTCTAAATTCTAATCAATTGAGTAGAATCGTAAGTAATAGTTTTAAGTACAAAACCTTCAATCTATCATCCTTACAACGCACAAATCAATGGAAAATCCGGATACAAGCTTAAGTTTACTTTCCCTTGGGACGACATACTTATAAATTTTGTTGCTTGGTCACACGTGTGCAATAATGATAGAGTCTCTTACTCTAAAAATATTTTACTAGAAATGTGACTAAGTACATGGTGCCGCTTGCCGGGAAAATGTTAAACTTTTGGTTGTAACGAGTTTGAAGTTGATTAGTTTTGATAAGGATATTTCTTTTATTTGTTTACTTGTCTTGGTTACTTGGAAAACTAATTTGGAAATTCTTGTAGGTACATGCAAACGCGTTCAAGGTCTCAATCTATTGAATCTTTGAACTTGGAATTATAAGCTACCTTAAGAAAATAAAGACGAGGAGTGTTAGAACCTACGGAGGAAAGTATGGAAGAAGTAAGGGATAGCGCAAACATTGTTTATGAAGAAGGCAATATGAGAAATTTTCATGGAGTTGATAATGCGAGAGGAGGTTATAATAATCCGGAATTTGTGCCACAAGCTTATGCTCAACAAATGCACTTGCAAAACCAACAAATGCAAGCTATTATTCAAAACTTGATGGCACAACAAGAAGCAAGGAATAATCCTCCGGTGGTGCAAAAGCAACCTCGGGGCCATGGACATAATGGAGCGGGGATGAACATCCGAGATCATTTCCAACCTCAGTTTGGGAATTATGCGATGGAGCCACTGTTAAATGTTAATAATTTTGAGATCAAGACGGGATTGATCAACATGGTGCAAGCAAATCAATTTGGGGGTGGTGCTATGGAGGATCCAAATGCTCACTTAGCCCAATTTACAGAGTTAGCCAACACGATAAAGATAAATGGGGTGAGTGAGGATGTTGTTAAAATGAAGTTTTTCTCGTTTTCATTAAGAGATAGAGCTAAGGCTTGGTATCATACTATGCCATCGGGATCCTACAACACATGGAGAGAGTTGGCACAAAGATTTTTGAGCAAATATTTTTCCCCTTCATAGATGTTGCATCTCAAAGGGCAAATCTTTCAATTCAAGCAATTGTCACTTGAGACATTTAGTGAAGCACGAGATCGATTCATAGAGATGCTAAGGAAGTGTCCACAACACGGATTTCCCGAGGAACAACAAATATGATTTTTCTATATCGGTTTACACGGAAGTGAGAGGATGCTCATTGATGCTTCGGCGGGAGGTTCGATTTTGGGATAAACTCCGGAGAAAGCAATTGTCATATGTGAGGAAGTAGCTTTGAATATGGGTCAATGGCCTATGGATCGTGCACTGAGGATGTATGATAGGGAGAAAATTGCTAAGATGGAAGAAGTGTGCTTGCAACAAGTGAAAAAGGTGGAAATGCCTAAGGAAGATATGACCGACAAGGCGATCACAAAGATTTAAAGAGGATGAATGCTAACATGCAAGTGTCTCCAAATTCGACACCTATGGTAAATCAACAAGTGCTTGCAAGTCCTCAACAAGGTATGTCATTGCCTTTGATGAATCAACAAGTGTTTCCAAATCTTCAACAAGGCATGACGATGCCTAATATGGGTCAATCTTCTCAAAGTTGTCAAATGTCTACATCCATGCCTCAACAAGGAATGTCCTCTAATTTTGGAATTCAAGATACATGGTGTCCACCGGAGATGACACTTGAGGAAGTTGCCTTCATGCAAGGAAGGAACTTCCAAGGAAATTATGATGGTAACTTTGGAAGTCATGGAGGAGGATATCCACAAAGGCAAAGAGGATGGGGACAAGGTAACTTCAAGGTAGTTTTAATCAACCTCGTAGGTATGAGAATTTGTCATATGAGAATCAAGAGAATGCGCTTACTCTTCCACCGGGCATCAATCTAGGTGAGAAAGGTCCAAATGGTGAAGGAAAGTCTTCGATAGAGGATCAAATAGCCAAGATGTTGATTTCATAAAGCAGGAGAAAGAGGTGAATGAAAAAAGGTTTGACTATATGAAGCAAGAAGAGTTGATTGATAATAGATTCAAAGCTTTGGAGAAATAAATGAGTCAAATGGCAAGTGAAAGGGGGGATGTTCATCGTCAAGGAAAATTTTCATCTACAACCATTACTAATCCGAAAGAGCAATGTAAGGCTATTGAGCTTCGTAGCGGAATAAAATACGAAGGACCTTCTTTGAGAACAGAAGTAGAAGAGGTAGAGGGTGAAGTTGAGCCTATGGAAAGATTGGATGAAGAAGGGAAAGAGAAAGAAGATGAAATTGTTGAAAAAGGTTAAAGTACCCCTATAATTGAACTTGAAGAAGAAAAGGTGAAGTCTTCAAAGAAGTGGAAAAGATATAGAGAAGCTAAACGTAAAGAGAGAGAAGAGAAGTTTGAAATGGATGAATGGGGAATTCCGAAGTTGCCCGTTGCAATTCCATTTCCACAAAGATGCTTAAAAAAGGGATTAGAAGAGAAATTTACCATGTTTGTTGAAATGTTAAAAAAGATTCATGTGAATATTCCTTTTGCGGAGGCTTTACTTCAAATACCCAACTACTCCAAGTTTTTGAAAGATATTTTGTCAAAGAAAATAAGCTTGGGAGAGTTTGAAATGGTGAACTTAATGGAGGAGTGTAGTGCTATCTTGCAAAAGAAACTTCCCCCTAAATTGAAAGATCCGGGGAGTTTTACTATTACATGTGAGATGGAAGAGCATGAGAACTACAAAGCCTTATGTGATTTGGGGGCTAGTATTAACTTCATGCCCTAGTCAATCTTCAAAAAGTCGACGTCGGTTACACTTCAACTAGCCGACCGGTCATTGACATATCCAAAGGGCATTATGAAGGATGTTTTGATCAAAGTTGGCAAATTCGTATTCCCCGTTGATTTTGTGGTATTAGTCATGGATGAGGATTCAAATGTTCCATTAATACTTGGTCGTCCATTTCTTGCCACGTTGATAGATGTGGAGAAAAGAGAGCTCACTTTGAGGGTGAATGAAGAGGAGGTGATATTTTCGTTAAGAGAGGCTATGAGGTATCCACAGAACAAGGAGGAATGTGGAAGATTGGAGGTTGTGGATAACATTGTAGAAGAACATATGTATCATCTTCACTCCAAGGATCCGTTGGAAATTATCATAAGTCATTCTTACTCAATTGAATCTTTAAAATCTAAATCCTCTTTTTGTTTGGAAAATGATAAAATGATTGATGATTTACATGGTTTAAATGCTTCCAGGGCACTCACGAATGAGGAAGCTAATGAAGCAAAGGAGGAAAAACTTGATGAAGGACCAAAAAAGGAAGTACAAGAGAAGAAGAAGGTGGAGTTGAAACCATTGCCGGAGCACTTGAAGTATGCTTACTTGGAAGAAAATGAAACATATCCGGTAATCGTATCCTCTTCCCTTAATGATTTAGAATTAGAAAAGTTGTTAAGAGTTTTGAGAGAGCATAAATCCTCTATTGGTTGGAGCATAAAAGATTTGAAAGGTATTAGCCCATTTATGTGTATGCATAAAATTCATTTGATTGATGATGAGAAATCTTGTGTGCAAAACCAATGAAGATTAAATCCTATAATGCAAGAAGTGGTAAGGAAGGGTATTAAAATGGCTTGATACGGGAATAATTTTTCTAATAAGTGATAGTCAATATGTAAGTCATTTACATGTAGTGGCAAAAAAGGGTGGTATGACAATTGTTAGATCCGATACAAATGAAACCATTGCTACTAGAACTATTACGGGTTGGAGAGTGTGTGTTGATTATCGTAAATTGAATGAAAACACTCGTAAAGATCATTTCCCATTGCCATTCATAGACTAAATGTTGGATCGTCTTGTGGGGCATGAGTACAATTATTTTCTTGATGGTTATTCCAAGTACAATCAAATATTGATTGCACCGGAAGATCAAGAGAAGACAACTTTCACATGTCCTTATGGTACATTTGCGTTTAGAATGATACCGTTTGGTCTATGTAATGCTCCCGCCACTTTTCAGCGTTGTATGATGGCTATCTTCGATGGTTTGATTGAAAATATTATGGAGGTGTTTATGGATGATTTTTCTGTGTATGGTTCCTCTTATGATATTTGTTTGACTAATCTCACTGTAGTGATCAATCCATCGGAGTGGTGTTGGGCCAAACAAGGGAGAAGAAGTTTAGAGCAATTTATTATGCCTCGAAGACATTGAATTCATGCCAAGTCAATTATACCACCACGGAGAAGGAATTTTTAGCCGTAGTGTATGCTTTTGAGAAGTTCCGACCATATTTGGTCGGAACACAAACAATTGTTTACACGGATCACGCGGCTATAAAATACCTCATGAGTAAGAAAGATGCTAAACCTCATTTAATCCGTTGGGTGTTGCTTTTGCAGGAATTTGATGTGGTGATCAAAGATAAGAAAGGCGTGGAGAATGTGATCGCGGACCATTTGTCTAGATTGGAAAATGGAGGTGAGAATGAGGATTTAAAGCCAATTGGGATGAGTTCCCGGATGAGGAAATTTTGCTCTTGGAGGTTGAGCAAGTTTGTTCTCTCATTGTGAATGTGCCACCTTGGTATGCCGACTATGTCAACTATATTGTTTGTGGAATCGAGCCCACATTGCTTAATGAGTACAAGGAGAAGAAGTTTCAAGTTGAAGTGAAGAAGTATTTGTGGGATGAGCCATATTTGTTTAAAATTTGTAACGATGGAGTAATTAGGAGATGTGTGGCCGAGGAAGAAGTCATGGGGATTCTTGAGCTTTGTCATTCGTCTTTGTGTGGAGGTCACTTCGCTCATCAAAAGACGGGGGCTAAAATTTTATAATTGGGGTTCTATTGGCCAACATTGTTTAAAAATGCAAAGAAATTTGTGGCTAAGTGTGATAGATACCAAAGGATAGGGGGAATAGGTAAGAGAGATGAAATGCCCATGACGTTAAGGATTGATGTTGAAATATTTGATGTTTGGGGCATTGATTTTATGGGACCATTTCCCTCGTCAAAAGGATATTTGTACATCTTGCTAGCCTTGGATTATGCGTCAAAGTAGGTGGAGGCAATCCCCACTAAGACAAATGATGCTTTGATTGTGTAAAGGTTCTTGAAAAAAAATATTTTTGCTAGGTTTGGAGTTCCACGGGCTTTAGTGAGTGGTGGAGGATCACACTTTGTAAACAAATTAATGGAGAGTTTGTTGAAGAGATATGGAGTGAAGCATCGAGTGGCACACCTTACCACCCTCAAGCAAATGGTTTGGCGGAGGTCTCAAACCGCCAAATTAAATTAGTTTTGGAGAAGACCATCAATGGAGGGAGGAAGGATTGATCGGACAAGCTTGATGATGCTTTATGGGCCTATAGGATGGCATTTAAGGCCATCCTTGGTGTATCACCATATCAATTGGTCTATGGTAAAGCTTGTCACCTCCCCGTGGAGTTGGAACACCGTGCATTGTGGGCTATCAAACGCCTCAATAAGGATGAAAGGGAGAGTGGTCAAGCAAGGTTGTTGAAGTTAGTTGAGTTGGAGGAGTTTAGAGGAAGAGCATTTGATAACTCAATCATCTACAAAGAGAATATGAAGAGATGACATGATGCTAAAGTGAAGGAAAAGACGTTTGCTCCGAGGGACAAAGTTCTTGTATTCAATCATCTACAATGGATGGGGCCATATGAAGTGCTTGAAGTGTTAAATGGACATACATTGAAGCTCAAGGGTCCGAAAGTGAAGGAAAAGACGTTTGCTCCGAGGACAAAGTTCTTGTATTCAATTCGAGGCTTAAGTTGTTTCCCAGAAAGCTTAAGTCTAAATGGATGGGGCCATATGAAGTGCTTGAAGTGTTGAAAGGACATACATTGAAGCTCAAGGGTCCGAATAATGAGTTTGTGGTAAATGGTCATAGAATGAAACATTACCTATCCCCTTCTCAAAATGAGATAGTGTATGTGGATACTCTCTCTTTCTAAAATTCTTTGATTTGGAGTAGTGTAGATTTTATTTTCTTTTTGTTTGTTAGTTTTCTTGTAGATTTGGTATGAAGGTGGTTAAGCTTGTGGGAAAAATGCATAAGATGAAAGACAAGGAGGCTAAAGATGGAATGATGATGTATGCCGCACCACTCTTTAAAAACTTAAATTTTAACACTTGTGTTAATTTAAGTTTGGGGAGAGGTTGCGTGGTGGTCATACTTGATCATACGAATTTCAAAGATGCACAAGAGTCATCGGGAGAAAAGTTCATGGGGAGCATTGAGAAAACGACAAAGGTACGTCTCACCACTTTTTGCAAACTTAATTCGCAATTTGTTTCGATTTAAGTTTGGGGGGATAGTGCGTGGTGTGACTTATACTTTGTTTATTAGTGGGTGATGAACCATGTGTATTATGTTATCTTGTATTGTCTTGCAAAATGGTTAATTTTGAAAATTTTCTCATGTGTTAGTTTAGTTTTGGTATGATTGGTGGTGTTTTAAGTACATTTCAATCCATTTTTGATCATAATTGTGGTGTGAATGATATTTTGAAGTGTTTTGAGCATGAAAAGGGTGTTTGAGAAGTGGAAAAACAGGGCAAGAATGAGGTAAAGTGTGAAAAAGTTGGAAAACAGGGCAAAAATGCTACACGGGCCGTGCTCCGCACACGGCCCTGTAGCATTTGGCCTTGTAGTTACATCAGAAAACGCACAGAGCCAGGAGGAAGGCCGAGCTCCGCAGCTCGAGCCGTGTAGGAGAGAAGATACACGGGCCGTGTTCCGCACACGGCCCTGTAACAGCTGGCCATGTAGGAGCATCAGAAAACGCTGCACGGTCTCACTTGAGGCCATGCAACGCAGCACGGGTCGTGCAGTGTTTGTTCCAGGTTTTAAAAGGGCCGCTCCGTATTCATTCCACACGCCCTCCTTCTTCCGCACACACTCTGTTTGCACCTGATTCATCTTCCCAAGCATACGAATCATACACCAAGGTGAGTTTTGAGGGATTGTGAGCAAAGTTAGTTAATTTTTCACATCCAAAACACTTCTCCACATCCAATTGTCAAGAGGTATGAATTTTTTAACCTTAACTTGTGAATTTTGATATGAATTGATTGAATTGAAACATGGGCTTTGTTATAATGTGAATTTTGTATGCTTTATTGAGTGATTATCATACATGTTTCAATTTGATTTTTGAATAAAGTTGAATTAGGGTTCATGAGGAGTAATTTGGGGATTGTGTGAGAATCATGAATTTGAATAATTGTGTTGAGCTAATTGAAGAATTACATCCGTATAGTGTTTATTTGTGAGGAAGTAGGCTTAGATATTGAGGATTTGGGCATGAGGCTATGTGAATTGAATATTGAAATTATGTTGAAACTTTGTGCATGCCAAGTGTTCGATGAAATGTCTAAGAGAGAATTTTGCTGGAATTAGAAGATCACATGTGAATGATGTTTGATGATAATTTAATTTGGAGTTCATACGTGTAAGAATGTTTAGAAGTTGAGATATGAATCATTGAATGAGATGAATGATGGTGATGGGCATATTATGATCAATTTTGAAGTTCTAATGATGTGAATAAGTGATGTTGATGCATAGTAGGTTTCACACTAAGTTGAATGACTAGGGTGGAATTTAACTAAGTGCATTAATATTTTTATTAACGAAGTTTGATATAATTTGAGTATTGTGTATTGTAGATTGCCGAGAGGAGAGTTAGACCAATAAATGAGGATTTCATTGTTATCACCGATCCAGGGGAGTTGGCTAATCTTAATGGACAACTAATGGAAGATGGGATCCATCCAGATTATTTTGGGGTTGAGTCTGAGGATTATTGGGGAAAGTATGTGCTTCGTTGGCAAATATTAGCTCCAAAAATCAAGCCAAATCGTTTCCAAGACACAAAAACGATGAGAGGGTTAGGAATTGAAGAGGATTTGAGGAAGCTTTTTAGATTTGTACAAATGGAAGCATTCTTTGACAAGAGGCCACCAATCTATTACCATTTAACTGTTGAGTTCATGAGCACATTGCAAGTGAAGAAGGATCAGAATGGATTTCCTCTGTGGGTGACATTTCAGTTGGATAATGTTTTGAGAGAAAAGATCCCGTTGGCTGTTTTGAATGAGTGTTTTGGGTGCCCCCCATGCAAATTTCATCAAAGCTTTTATGCAGGAGGCACTTTCAACCAACAAGAATGGTAGAAGAGCTTAGTGAATGACGGGACGGAGAGAGCAGAATATGTTCCCAGTGCTTCAAAGGGAACTGCAATCCGGAACCCCGTGATGAGATACCTAGAGAAGATTGTTTTGAACACCATCTTAGGGAGCTTTGAAGGTGGATCCGTGGGAGAGAAGCATCTCTATATTATGTATTGCATATACAAGGAGCTATCTTTGAATGTTGCAGCACATTTTGTACAACATGCGGAAAGAGTTGCAAAGAGACAAACATCTCAGGGTTTGATGTTAGGAGGCATGATCACCATGATTGCTCAAGGCTTTGGAGTCAATCTTGCAGGTATGGAGAATAGAATGGTGAGTGAGGGGTTGAACTACCAACAATTGATGAGGATGGAGTTCTTGTCAGTGGTTGGGAATCAATACTGTCTGAGGCAGGAAAAGGGAGCTCCATTTCCCTTGCCAGCTCCAGAGCTCACTACAGTGTGCACTAGAAGGAGATTTTCCAATTCGGCAATGGGTAGCATGAACCATTCTAGGGTGGTGAGAGCTTTTTACAGAAGAAACAGAGACGAAATAGAGGAGGTCTTCAGACAGATAAGGGTTCAAGAGAATGAAGAGCTGGCTAATTTGAGAGCGGAGCCAGTACCTATGGAGGGCGATGAGCAGGATGCACCACCAGAGCAGGTGGAATTTGATGAGCAAGGCCCTGAGCCACAGTAATTTGTGGAAGAAGGAGAGCAGCCCCCAGTGGGACCCGGCCAAGGTGATGAATGATGGAATTACATGATGGATGAGGTGCGAGACATGAGGCATGTGCAACAGACCTATGGAGCACAGATAAGGGAGATCCGAGAGACCCAGTAGGAGTGCAGAGTGCATATTCAGGAGTTGAGAGCTGGACAACGTCGGAGGGAGTATTACGAGGAGCATTCATGGGTGCACGCCAACAACATGGAAGAGATGATGACTATGATGTTCAACTTCTAGTTCCCCGAATCTTCTCGTGCCTACATTCCATGGAATGCCTATCATCCACAGCCACCTCCAGAGCCATGAAGGGAGTACTTTGAGTGCTAGGCACTTCTTCCATTAGTTCATCTTAGCTATGATTAGACTTTGTTTGGAGAATGCATGAATTTGATTCGATTGGATTGTACTTAAATTGTTGGTTTTTGGGAGGTTTTACTTTGGGATTTTATTTTCAGTTTTATGCGATTTACTTTTCATTGATTTTGGTATTTTAGTTTGATTTTTATAATTTGGATGTGATGGGAAGTTGAGCTTATTTGTTGTGGATGTGAATTGATGTGCTTAAACCTCTTGAGATGGATGATTTTTGGTTATGTATATTATATGTTTTTGAAATGTTTCTTGTTTGGTGAGTTTTATATTATTGTGTTAAGTTTGTTTTGATTTTATTCTTGTAGGGTTGGTTTGGTGGTATGTTTTTGGGAAGGTGTTGATTATTTTTTAATATAAGCTATGATGACAAGTATGTTAATGGTTTCTACTTGTTGAAATTGTGACATGAATTACATAATTTGTTCAATTTTGAGAAGTATGAAGAGTAATTAGGTTTCTTTTGGTCCAAGCAAAAGCTTGTGAGAATTGAGCCTCAACCGTACCTCCATGGTTAATTCTTGATGAGAGGACTGATTATACTTAGACAAACTAGAACTTGCTAATGGACTATAGGAACGAAGCCCGAATAGGTGAAATTTGTGATATGATCTTAGGTCATCCTTGTTAAATGAAATCATAGCCATAAAATTCCTTACCAAAAACATTATCTCTAGTTAGCCACTTTGAGCCTATACGTCTTTTCTTTATGATTTGAGCACAATACAAGCCTTGAAAACCACTTGAGCCTTATATATGTAACCTATGTATGGATAATTGAGGATGATGATGGTTTACAAGGGAAGATGTGGAAAAATGTGCAAATAAATGGAAAAAGGTAAACTCAAGAAAAAGGATGAAAGAGCTCAAGATAAAAAGCAAGTGCAACTTCAACAAAAGTGAAATAGGAGCAAAATCCTAAAATATGTTCAAGGAACGAAAAAATCAAAGAAAAGAAGTATGTCATTCAAAAGAAGCTCAATGAAATTCATGGTATGTTGATGTTTAGTATTTTTGAACAATTACAAAGGAGAGACGTTTGAAAGTGAGGAAGTTGAAGAAAAGAATCATATATTTGATTATCCACACTTGATTAGTCACTATTATCCAAAGTTTCCTACCTTACCAAAGGACTTGAACATTACATCCTAAGATAAAGACCTTTTTGATCACTTATTGAAACTAGGGTGGCTTGTGAACATAGTCCATGAGCAAGCCTATAGTGAGTCGGTTCTAACCGGTTGATGAGTGATGTTAAAAATCATACTTCATAGAGTATTAAGTGAAATTGATAACTTATGAGAGGCTTGGATTAAAAGGAATTTGAGTATTCTTTTGTCATTCTTAAGATTGAACTTGTTAATCTTTCATGTTATAAGTTTTATGATGTAGGGATACTTAATGTGATTTTGTAGTCCTTATTACTTGTGATGTGTTGTGGTTTATGTTTGTTAGGTGTTTTCCTAGTTGAAAATTACTCCTCTTGTTTATCATTTTTCATTGTTCGAGAACGAACAATACTTTAAGTTTGGAGGGTTGATCGTAGTCATTTTCATCTTGATTTTAGTGTCTTTATTTGTGGATTTTCGGATGTTTTTATCCGTATTTGTGTGACTTTTGGTGGAGTTATTGTAATTTTGTGAAATATGGTATGAATTGATAGAATTGTGTAAATGAGCTTAAATATGTGTAAAACAGGTCAAGAAATGGATTAAAACGGAGTCGGGAGCAAAACGGAGATGAAAGGACACGGCCTGCTTGTACACGGGTCATGTGCGGAACACGGTCCTGTAACAAGTGGCCGTGTATTGTCATCAAAAATCGCTGCTCGCCCAAGAGGAAGGCCGTGTGCTGGCGCATGGGTCGTGCGTTGCTACACGCCCCGTGTGCGGAACACGCCCCTATAAGAAGAAGTCGTGTAATGTCATCAGAAAATGCTACACGGCCATGACCAAGGCCGTGTAGCGCAGCTCGAGCCGTGTTCGGAAGAACGCACAACACGCCGAAATAGGTGTGCCCTACACGAGCCGTGTGCTGCAGCACAAGCTGTGTAGGTGCAAAAACCTGTGCAATTTTCAGAATGTTCCGGAAGCTTCTAGAAGATCCATTAATGATATAAAAGGATGATTTGTGCGAATTTTTGAGAGGAGATCAGATTAATAGCAGTTACACACACTCTACACCATATTTCCTCACACACTAGATCCATACTCCATCTCTATCCATTAGATCCATCCAATTTCCATTTGGATCTCCACATTCAATCCATAAATCCATCACTCCATCCATCCATCCACCATTTGAGAAGATTAAAGTATCAAGGATTGAAGAATTTGATACATTGAAGAGGAGGAAGGGTTCTCATGCAAGGAAAGTCAATCTACTTTTCAATTATTAATTTTCTTCTCATTTTGACTCAAATGGAGCAAAGCTTGATTAGTATTGAATTAAACATCATGTTTAGAGGTTAGTCCTATAGTAGGGCTAATCATATAAATGGTTGAGGTGAAGACTTAGATATGTAGAACTTGAGTAATGATTTAAATTGATTTGTGGATTTCCTTTTATGATATATCAATCATGTTTCATTTCAATGTTTGTGTGATTAAATTATCTATTCATAGTATTAGGATGACCATTCCAATATTGTGAGTTGATGTTTAATTGAATCATATATTGAATTGTGCATGTATGTTAGTATAAGGGGAGGTAAATTATACATTCCTTAGGCTTGGAACATTCATAGAGGGACACTTAAGAGATTGAGTGAAAAGAATCAACTTATGATCATAGTACCTTAAGGGAATTAAGATTAAGACCAATCTTAGGAGATTTAGGCTTGTAAAAGGGTCGAGAACCTAGTTGCCTTGGCCATAAGGACTGGGGGTAAAATTGTGATTAATTTTAATCCACAAGTTAATGAAAATTACCATCAAGGGTTTTGCATATCTAGCTCAAGTCTTAGCCATGTGTATGATTAGTCTTGCTCTCTTCTCAAGTGAAATCTACAACCATTCCATTTATCATTTGTTTGTTGTTTGATCATTTACTTTGTTAGTCTAAATTCTAATCAATTGAGTAGAATCGTAAGTAATAATTTTAAGTACAAAACCTTCAATCTATCATCCTTACAAAGCACAAATCAATGGAAAATCCGGATACAAGCCTAAGTTTACTTTCCCTTGGGACGACATACTTATAAATTTTGTTGTTTGGTCACACGTGTACAATAACGATAGAGTCTCTTACTTTAAAAATATTTTACTAGAAATGCGACTAAGAACAATAGGTCTGTTTTGTTGACCTCCAAGACATTGCTCCGCCTCCAATAGTGAATATGTATCCACTCGTGGAGAACGAGTCTTTTGTGTCAGATATCCAGTTTGCATCACTGTACCCTTCGAGTACTGCTGGATACTTTGAGTAGTGTAGCCCCACATCAAGAGTGCATTTCAAATATCTCAACACTCTTCTTAATGCTTTACAGTGCTCATTGTTTGGGTTACTCGTGTATCTACTCAGTTTGTTAACTGAACACGCTATGTCAGGACGCATACAATTGGTTATGTACATTATGCTCCCTATAACCCTTGCATACTCAGATTGAACCACTGATTCACCTTTATTCTTAGTAAGGTGTACACTTGGATCCATGGGTGTTTTAGCTGGTGAATCATTGAATGCTTTGAATTTCTTCAACACTTTCTCAATGTAATAAGATTGTGACAAAACAATTCTATCAGATGTTTTTTGAATCTTGATTCCAAGTATCACATCCGCTATACCCATGTCCTTCATGTCAAAGTTCCGATTCAACATTCGTTTAGTGTCAACGATTATGTCATTACTGCTTTCCATGATAAGTATATCATCTACATAGAGGCAGACCATGACAAATCCCTTTGGTGTATTTCTCACATACACGCATTTGTCACACTTGTTGATTCGAAAACCATTTGACATCATTGTATTATCAAACTTCACATGTCATTGTTTTGGAGCTTGTTTAAGTCCATACAATGATCGCACGAGTTTATACACATTTTTCTCATTACCAGGTGCTATAAAGCCTTCTGGTTGGTCCATGTATATTTCTTCTTCCAACTCACCATTTAAGAAGGCTGTCTTCACATCCATTTGATGGATCTCTAAATTGTGCAATGTAGCAATCATTATAAGTACACGAATAGACGTAATTCGGGTCACTGGTGAGTAGGTATCAAAGAATCATACCCTTCCTTTTGTCTAAAGCCTTTAGCCACGAACCGTGCCTTATATTTTATTTTAAGGATCCATTTGTATCCTAAGGTCTTGCAACCCTTTGGTAAATCTACCAATTCCCATGTATGATTTTGCATAATGGAATCAATCTTGCAATCTATAGCTTCTTTCCAGAATGGTACATCTGGACGAGATAGAGCTTCAGATATGGATTTGGGCTCATCTTCAACCACGTAGGTGAAGAAGTCTTGTCCAAAGTCCTTTTCTACTCTAGCTCTCTTACTACGTCTTGGTTCTACACTCTCTTGTGTAGATTGAATCGCAGTAGTATCTACAAGTGGTCTCTTAGAAGATGTCACTTTTTTATTTCCTTTGCTAGGAAATATGTCTTCAAAGAATATTGCATTCCTTGATTCTATCATAGTGCCTACTGTCATGTCAGGTACTTTCGATTTATGAATTAGAAATCCGTAAGCACTGCTGTTAAGTGCGTACCCTATAAATATACAATCAACCATTTTAGGTCCGATTCTAACTAGTTTATGTAGAGACACTTCAATCTTAGCCAAACACCCCACACTTTGAGGTATTTGTTGACGGTTTATGTCCCTTCCACATTTCATAAGGAGTTTGATCTTTAGATTTGTGTAGAATCTTGTTCAGAAGGTGGTTAGCTGACATGATAGCTTCCCCCACATGTTCTGAGGTAACCCTGAACTCATTAACATTGCGTTCATCATTTCCTTCAGAGTTATATTCTTGAGCTCAGCAACGCCATTTGATTGAGGTGAATAAGGAGCCATTGTTTGATGTATGATGTCAGATTCGGTACATATTTGTTCAAACGGTGCTACGTATTCGCCACCTCTATTACTTCGAATTGCTTTAATTCGAGAGTTAAGTTGATTTTCAACATCATTCTTGTAGCGTTTGAATGCTTCTAAAGCTTCATCTTTACTTCTCAAGAGATACACATAACAGAATCTTGTGCAGTCATCAATAAAAGTAATGAAATACTTTTCCCCCCCTCTAGTTTTCACAAGTTTTAAATCACATGTATCAGTGCGGATCAACTCTAGAGGTTTAGTGCTCTTTTCCATTGTTGGAAAGGGTTGTTTTGTCATAACAACACAAACTTCCGTTCAGTGTTTGCACTTCTAAGATCCTTCAAATCTGATCTCCACCATCCAGAATCTACCTGTGTGAGTCCTGAACGTGCTGTCAAAATTACAGCTCGATCCCACGGTTAGTTTGTGAGAAACAACTCATTTCCCTCAACTGCGCAGAACAGAATCGCCCAAAAACCTTACTTCTGTTTTCGGCCTATTCCCGTCAACAAAGAGCTCAAACACGATCTCCACCATTCAGAACATATTTCGACAAGTTTTTAACATGCTGACCAAAATTCAACTTGATCCGACGGTTGAAACTCCGGTTATTGCCTTTGCAATATTACTGCGTAGGATTTTCTCTTAAAAACGTGAATTTTGTTTTTGCCCTCTTTTTTCTTCTATCTTCCCATATAACACCAAGTATTGGGCCTACTTGGGCTTTTACATTAGCTTCTTCTCCAAAGAATCCCACCATTCTTTGGATGTCTTCATGTTTAGATACACGTTGTACAATGCATCACTACATCCACTAAGGATATAGTTCTTGCACAAGTAATCAGCGGAGGTCCACTGATCAAGAGCTATACGCTTTTGCGTATCAGTCTCATTCTCATCCACCACTGGTGTAGACTCCTTTAAGAAGTTTACCAGATTCAGCGTAGTGAGGTAGAACATCATCTTTTGTTGTCATCTCTTGAAGTTTGCATCCCCAAACTTCTCGGGCTTCTCCGCTGGAGCCCTCGACATCCCCATTGGAGGATACATCCTTTGGAAATCAATCTCAATAGGAATCTCAGCATTAACTCTCTTAGAGTTATTAGCATTAGATGTTTCAATCCCGTCAATATCCATTGGATTAGTCATAGTGATTGTAGGGTGTAGAGGCTAGATGTTTCTTCTTGCGATTGTTGGTTTATAGGTACACCAATCAATCAATATTACAATGAATATAGAAATAGATAGGAGATTTACTAACCTTTCTTACAGATTTGGATCTAGGATCTTGGATCTTGAACGTCTCGAAATGATGGGCGAAGTCGAGTCGAGTAGAACTCTTCCTGCAAGAAGAAACACGCCCCGGTAGTGCACCGGTCTTGGCAGATCTTCCCCAAAGATAAAACGACTTCTCATTTCTGGCGAAGCAGCACCGCAATCGCAGGAACTCCGGCGAACTAAGAGAGAATGGAGGACTAGGTCGTCCAGACTATGCACTATGCAAGTGTATGCAGATGCTTTGTGATTTTGGATGTCAAAAGTATTTTTCATGTCATTCGTGTGTTTTGAATGAATGCACAATGACCCTATTTATAGGTTCCAGGAACCACTCTCATATGGTAGGATTGTTATATTAAGTAGTGATCGTGATCACCACCATCAATTACCATATTTGATCAAATTTACCATATTTGATCAATTATTATTTAGTGGTCGTGACCACTACCATATTTGATCAAATTTATCATATATGATCAATTCCACATGTGAGACAAATTTCACTCACTTTAATTACCTACCAATTAAATTCCCCAACAAAAACTTGCGACACGAGAGAATTGCTGATGTTTGTTTGACAAATTGATCTACGAATTCGATGGGATAAAAAGACATGCGGTTAGTATCCAGCTATTCTTGAACTGTTGTGTGTAAAAAATGACGGGATGCACAAAATTCTTGGATGAATGTTCCCCTCACTTTTATTGAAAATCTTGAATATAGGTTGTTAAAAATTGATTAGCAAAATTCTGTAATGTTTTCTACATTATTTGTTATCTCATTGAGTATAAGAAGAACATTCGAAAATTATCACTTTACTTTAATTAAACCACAATTAATTTTTTTTTTACAGAGTAATAGCAGAAAAGTGAGAGAGCCAAGTGGAAAAACTTAAAAGTCAAATTAAAATTTGACGTTGAATTGGTTTGTCAAGTGAATTTGGGAATAGATTATTTCCAAATGGTTTTACCCCATTAGCAAAATATTATGAATCTGGAATCATGTTCAAATTTAGTTCATACTACAACATCCTACATCATAAACCCTTCATACTCCCCATAAATACATACAAATTAACCAAATAATATGCTCCATTAGTGTAGTATAGCTAACTCCTCCAGATTACCTACTGTGTTCATGGATTTCACCTAAAATATAAGGAAGTTGAGTGGAGGAGAGTGAGTGAGAGAGTAGGTAAAATGATTAAATTGGATCCTAGTCATACTGTTGTCGGAAGAAGGGGGTTAACTGATGCAGAAGGACATATTTGTAATTGTCCCAAATTATCACATTTATTCATATTTAATAATAATTATATCATAATTAAAAATAATAAAAACTATCCATAACCGTGTTTTTATACCATTAACAAATTACAAAGCAAACATGAGATAGATGTGTAAATTGGTATGTGGGATCCTCTCTCTCATCCATCATGCCAAATCCCTCTTACCTTAGCAAACGAGCTGTTAGAATATTTGTTAAACACATTGTTTATTTGGCTTATTAGATAGTTATTTTTTGTGCTTAATTAGTTTACACATCCATGTGTCACTTGTGATTCTTCAAATTCCAATCATGAGGGAAATGCAACCGTCCATTCGTTCTCTGACCACGACTGAAGCTTGGGTATGAAACAATTCAATGATTATTAATTTTCATTACTTAAGAATCACTTTTTATTAAAATATTATTTCATTCAAATTTTTGTTAAATTTTTTAAATAATAAATATTCTCTCCGTATACTTTATTTATTTGTTTGTTCCACAATTACTTTTACAGCACAAAAAAACTTTATTCAATAACTTTAAAAATGATTTTAATTTCAAATTTACCATTTATTTTTCATACTCATAACATTATTTTACACTTTATTTATTACCTAAAAATATTATAATACCCTTAAAAGTTAATAAAATTGATTAAAAAAATCATATTTTCTTAAATGAAGTAAAACAATAAATCTGAAAAGCTATTATGAGACTAAAGGAGAAGAATGTAAAATGCATATTAGTTGCTGATTACAAATTTATAATTAAAATATGTTTTCAGATCTTAGAAGTTAGATTAGTATTTCTATATTTGAATAATTAAGTTTAATATGGAAAAAGAAACTGTAAATTTTATTTAGAAAGTGAGCATATTATTTTAAGTTATACACCAAAATTTGACTGTCACGGCTCTTCTGTTACCTACAATACAATGTTGTTTTATAATTTATTTTTCTTCAAAATAAACCCTGACCTACAATACCATGTTTACTTTTAATTTTTTTTTCCCAAAGGGAATTGTTGTATGAATACATACTCAGATCAAATTACTGCATTTTATAATAATTTGACAGTAACTACCATTCTTTAACCAATATTAGGGTGAAGAAGCTGCCAAGAAAACCAGCCTTTGTCTGTATAAAGATAATAATCAATTATGTATTTCACTTAATAGTAACTACCATTCTTTAACCGAGAATCAAGTAACCTCCCATTCCTTATGGCCTTGAAGACCATTGGGCATCAAACTCTTGACAGCAAATGTGACCCTGGAACAGAGCTTTGCTAGTGCAGTTTCATCTCCTCTATGCAGCCATTGAAAACAAATCTGAAACCACCATCCCCAAGACTGCTATCTGGTCTTAAACCGTTATGAAACCATTACTCAACTCATGTCTCCTTGGATTTTATATACTGCGCCATGCAGTTGTCTAAGGGAGGACATGCGTTACAGAAAGCAGAACGCTGAAACGTTCATGCGCTGTGCAAAACCGAATGCAGAATACATCTCTCTCTCGTCTTTCCTCTCTCAAGATTCACAATGTAAAATCCAGTTCTTCATATTCCACAATTAATACACATTCATGGAAATTAATCTTTCAACCCTGTGTTGAAGATTTGATCCAGATATCATAGTTTATACGTGAGTTCCAATCGGTTCACAAACGTTTCAACTTATTTCTTCCGCTACGACATTATCCTACGGTGAGAGGTATGAGATTCCTCTCTATGAACGTTTAGAATATGTGCTTTTAGGAACGTGAATTTTCCAACAGATTAAATATATGACACTATAAAAAAAACTCTTTTATAGCAATGGAGTTTACCAGTAATTCAAATTAAAGTTATATAAAGAGATGTTTGCTACATGATTTATTAAAAAAATATTTATTATTGTCGTGAAATTTGCAGAAAACTCACACAAGAAAGACTACACACGAACTCACATTACGGAATAAAAGAAAAGAAAAATGAGACGAGACACGATTTACGTGGTTCGGAGATGAAACTCATACGTCCACGGGAGGGGAAGAGTTTTTTATTGCTACATTGATAGGTGAGGTGATTACCAATTTACAATAGGCTGTGTAAACAGCTTATATACACAAGTATGTCATCATTCCTAAGTTATAGGACTAACTTGATGAGCACTCTTTCCAGCTGGTATTTCAGTTGTAAACAGCTATGGAATGAGCTGCTATAACTTCCATTCTGCAGCTGACGTGTGAGACTGTTAATCCAAGCCATTAACCGCTGCAAACAGATCCAAACAACAACTAAATAGATCCTCCAAACAGCTCATGTCAACCATGCACCGGTGACATGATTTGCTGTACACTTGAGTGAGATTTATACCTCACAATTCTCCACCTTAAACCTTATTCAAACCATAGCAACCCTCTTCTCCATTACACTACTCCAACTTGAGTAGCAACCTATTACAATCGCTCTACCTGATGTACAGCCGAGCTACAACAAGTTCAAACTAATTTCCTAATGAATGTGTCGTCTCTTGAAGCCAATTCATTTACCGAAGAACTAATCTTCACACTGCTTTTGAAGAGAGCAGCTGAACTCAACACTATTCTTTAACGAGTATAGCAAAACTCCACGACGCTTCCCCCCGAACACCATCACTTATCGAAAAATCCTTTCCACAAACCTTGTTGAGCTGACTTGTCCATGAAATATACCAAGCTGTTTAAGCTGATCATTTTATCCCCATGGTAAACTCATGTCCTGATATCTAACTCCACCTTTAGGGCAGTCCCAACTATTGGTTGATACCACCACCTTGTAACATGATACTGATCTGGTTCTTCAAACCTGCACCTAATCAATATATATATATATATATATATATATATATATATATATATATATATATATATATATATATATATATATATATATATCTTCAATTGAGGCAGGAAATAAACAATAGTAATAAGTAAATCCAACCTAATAATGTCTAAAATAAGTAAAGGATGATGATTTATGATTTAGTCACTAACGCCTGCTTAATAAAGTGTGATTCTTGTATAATTTAAAAAATAGAGGCCAAAGTACTTGGTATGATAAAATAATAATAATTAATTATTATTATTAATCTAATAATTTATACTTTTTTTATGGCTGTGGCTTTGATATTTACAATACGCCTATGGGGTGGCTATGATTTCTGCATTTGGTGAAAACCATAAACCATGAAGCACAAGGTATCACCAAACCCTAAACCAGAAGCAAAAGGCATTAAAGATTTGTATCACAGAGTAATTAAGGTAAAAGATAGTAATTAGAAATTTCTTTATTTCAAATTAGCTAGGCAAATATATTTATTATTTTTTATATTTATGTTGATGCTAGATTTTAGCCAATGATTTGAAAACCGGACCGGCCGGTTCAACCGGTTGGACCGGGAATCGGTCCTGGAATCGGTCCGGAAGGGCTAGAAAACCGTTTATGGAGTTGAACCGGGTAGAACCAGGTTGGACCGGGTTGAACGGTCAAACTGGAAAAACCGGTTCAACCGGTTTCAATATTATTTTTTTAATTTTTTAATTATTTTAAACTTTTATGATATTCTACTTTTATTTTTATTTATTTTAGAACATAATATTTACATTTTGGATTAAATTATGAATTATAATATTAAGTGGGTATATTATAAACTATGTACTATGAAGTATAAATTATGAACTATAAATATTTTTATTTAATTATATTTTGATTTTAAATTGTATTTTAAAATTTAAAAAATAATTTAGGTGATTATATATTTTTATAATTGATAATTTTATAAAATATAATTGAAAATATGTAAAATTCAATTTTTCGGTTGAACCTCGAACCGTTGTCTCTTCCGGTTCGTTCTCCTGTCCGGTTTTCTAATCACTGATTATAACAATCATATTTCTTCTTGGATTGATTTAGTGATAAATATATTTTATACCAAGCTATTTCTAATCACTGTCCAGGTGCTTTGACGGTGAAGGGAAAATAAAGGAAAGTTTAGTTGTTTTTTTTAAGGAATATATTAACAATGTACTTGCTTTGTTTCTTATGATGGGAAAATAAAGGAAAGTTTAGTTGTTTTTTAAGGAATATATTAACAATGTACTTGCTTTGTTTCTTATGATGATGTTGAAGGATTATTTATTCAACATATTTATTCAAAACGTATGTATCATACCAATCATATGCTAATTGATTTACTCTCATGTGATGATGATATCAAAATTATTTTACAAGCATAGTCATACAGTATCACTTATTAGTTATTACAAAAAAATAATTTAGAATGAGTTCCCTAATAATTTAGAATTTGCAAAATATTTCCCAAAAAAAAATGAAAAATTAAAATGATGACTACAATAATTATCATTGCAAAAAAAAAAAAAATTTAGCAACGGATTATCAATCAAAATAACATTTTTCTGTTAGCAAGGAATGCTAACGGATTTATTCTTTATTTTACCAACGGTATTTTTAGTAACGGGTTATCAACGAAAATTTATCAACGGATTCCGTTACTAATCCGTTGGTAAATCAATTTAATAATGAAATTAAGAATACTCCGTTGGTAAAAAATAAATTTTTTTTAGTGTATGTTGATTTTGAAGAAAAAAGAAGAAGAAAAAAGAAAAAGCATTCAGAGAGAGAGTTGAATTCATTAAAATTTTATAGTGAAATGTTAGAGATGAATTAAGGGGGAGAGCTAGTATGGTCCTTTCACAAGAAAGGGCGATCAAGTCATCAAAGTGGTTTGAGGATATGTTTAGTTCAGTGTTGGAAATATTAATTTGGTTATGTTGTAAATAAAATAATATCTTCCTAAAAAAATGTTTATTATAAATTTATATATAATCACAAAGACTAATTTGATTGAAATTATAATAATAAAAAGAAGAATTAATATTGAGTGTACAATGAATTCAGATGCAAGAATGTTTTACCCTTCTAAAATATAGAATAAATGATAAAACTTGAACAGATTTTAAGTTGATGGTTTTTAATTTTTTTTTTTTAAGTTTATGATAAAAATATTTGATAATACCAATATGTAACCTAATTTAACATCTGAATTTATATACTCTATTTACCAATTATCCAATGTTACACTAAAATAAAAAAATAAAAAAAATAATTTAATTCTTGCTCAAGCAAATTTGCCTTAATTATTACTATAACAAATTGCGAAAACTTTCAAGTTTTTTTTTTTTTTAATTATAATATCATACAAATTTGTTTGATTTACACGACACGTTAAATCCCAAATTATTAAAAAAAACACATGTATATTGAATAGAGCACGTACACACCCACATGCACACAGTATATTAATTTAAAATGGTGCCAGAATATCAATTCATTTTAAATTTCTTTTAAACAAAAATTATATCAAATTAATCATCTTTATAAGATCTTTATTTTCACATTCATATTGTCAATATAATTATTAAAATAATAGATATTTAAATTTAGGTAAAGACTTATGTGAGACCGTCTCACGTAAAGGTAAGAGCTTATGTGAGACGGTCAGAAAGTGATAACTTTTATAAAGAAAAGTGATAATAAATTAATGAAAAGTGATAATGTTATTTGGTGAACAGTTTTAGTATAAATAAAAAGTGATAACATTTTATAGCGAAAATGATAACGTTTTATAGCGAAAGTGATAACTATTTTAAAAAGTGAAAAATTGTCTCACTTGAGACGGTCTCATGCAAGACCTACCTTAAATTTAAATTTAATAACAATTTTATATTTTAAATGATTTTTAATCAACTTTTTTATTAAATAAAAATTTTAAAGACAAAATTTTATATTTTAAATTATTTTTAATATAACAATAACAAATATAACTCTTATCACATACTCCATATTGTCTCACAAAAAACTTTTTTTTAATTATATTTATATATTGTTATTATACAATTTTTTATACAATAATTTATATATAATATTTCGTCGCGCATCTTCGGGTGTATTACTAGTTAATTAATTTAAAAAAGGGGACCGCTATTCAAGCCCCCGATTTTTCTAAATGCCCCATAAATAATTAAATTAAAATATCCCAATTTAAAAAATAAAATAAATACCCTTGTATTGACCAGATTGATTCCTACGTTTCTTCAACAATTTGATTCCTACATTTTTTTTCAACCAGTTTGTTGACCAGTGTGTACGTTCATTATACCAATTCGCTGCCATCACAGCAGCCATTGAAGGAGTTCTCAATTCACTCCGTTTTTTAATTTAATATGGATTTTGGTGGGATTTGAGGCCCAACCCACACGTCTCTCCTTGGACTCATTGAAAACTCGTGTCTTTTTATTAAAATTTTAAGGGTGTTTGTATTAGAGAATATTGGTTAGTGTCTTTTTAATAAAATTTTAGGGTGTTTGTATTAGAGAATATTGTATTTAGTTAGTCCCACATCGGTTGTTTCTTTGATTGTTGTAATCTGTATATTAGGGAATATTGTATTTAGTTAGTCCCACATCGTTTATTGTATACATCCTTTGATTATTGTAATCTGTATATATCTTCTCCAATATTATCAATACAATTATCTTTTCACTCTATCATCTATATGGTAACCAGAGTCTAATTGGCTAACGCCTTCCTTATCCTCCATAATCCTCTCAGCCCTTAATTTTTTTTTTCCTTTCTTCATTCCCCATGGCCGCTGATGAAAGCAACATCACAGCCACCCCATCAGATGCCCCCCCTAGCCTTTTGGTCTTCAACACCACATCTCAAGCCCCACTTAAACTCACATCGGCTAAAGCGTGGAGTTTTCAACCAAGACCATCACCATAAAACACCCCTGCTCCAAACCCCTACTATGCATACCGGCAGCGCAAAGATCAATTGATCTTAAGACCAGCAGCGCAAAGATCAATTGATCTTAAGCGCACTGATCGGCTCCATTACGCTGACGATGATCTCGTTTATCGCGACGTAGACAACTCTTGCTTCGATCTACGGCAAATCCTCTAGGGGCCGTATTCTCGCTCTCAAGAATCGGATTCACATAGAATATTGTATTTAGTTAGTCCCACATCAGTTGTTGTATACATTCTTTGATTGTTGTAATCTGGGGAATATTGTATTTAGTTAGTCCCACATCGATTATTGTATACATCCTTTGATTATTGCAGTCTGTATATATCTTCTCCAATATTATCAATACAATTATCTTTTCACTCTATCTTCTATAGTTTGTACCAGGAAAAACCAGCTGAGAAAAGGCGCATTGATTTGAGACACAAGGAAGAAGAAGCCGGTGAGGAAACGACGTCGTATAAGGTTGGTGCTCTTCTGGAAGCTCTTGATCTTTTCTTCGGGTTACACGCCGCCGTCGTCTGATTCTGCAACGGCGGAGCCAAGGTGGCGTTGTCCACCCCAGCACCGCCGGAGGGGGCTGGACAGAGGGTATGAAGGGGGTGGAGCCAGGGAGCATGCAGTTAACGTTGTCGTGGGGACCTGATTCGGGCCGAATTGAGTGCTCTTAGGCTAGGCCAGGCCCGAATTGAGAAGGGGTGGTTCTGATGGAGTTGCAGATTGTTGGAAAGTGGGTCAAAGAAAAGGTGTGGCAACTGGCAGAGGCGTATGGTTGGAGATGTACCCACCACCACAAGCCGCAGTCAGGAAAGCGGAGACAGAGTCGGCGGCGCGTGAGTCGTACTCCTCGTCACGGCCACTGGATGACTGGAGGCTCCCACTGTTGCCAGAATCCATCTCTCTCTCTCTAAAAGAAGGAATAACGTAATATGGGTACACACAGATATGGAGAGAGAGAAACTAAGATCGTCTATCACTAACTAAAATCGCCATTAAAACACCATCTGCCACATAAACCCATCAGAATTTCTAGCTATGATTACACAACATCCTCTTATCTCAAAACATATTAAGTCATTACATTTATTCTACCCAAAAACAAAAGATCTCCTCTGTCTGTAAACTAGGGTTCACGAGATGTCATGAGTTTGTGGGATTTTGAAGAGTTCCCAACCCACACTGCATCATCTTGTGCGTGAGAGAGATGGGGAGTGTGCCTTTAGAGCTGAATTTTTTTCCTTTTTGCTTAAGAATTAAAGGGTAAAAATATCTCAAATGGGATATGTTTAACAATATGCACGGATATAACTAAATTATATTGGGGTATGCTTGGTAAATGGGGTTTGGATATAACTAAATTATATTGGGGTATGCTTGGTAAATGGGGTTTGTTTAGTAAACGTGTGGGTGCAAATAGCCGCCCCTTTAAAGAAATATAAAGAATTAGTACTACCTGTTCCAACTAGTTTATAGGCCTTTTATTTTACCACATATTTCTAAAGCTTTCATTTTACCACATATTTCTAAAAGGCAAAGACTACCTTACGCTCGGCTTTTTTTTTTTTTATATTTCGTAAGACCAAATATTTTTTTATATTTCGTAAGACCAAATATTATTTCTTACATGAGTCAAAGCCCAATCCGATAAGCTCACCCGTTTTAATCCTCTTTCTTTCTCCTCATATACATGACTCATTTCTCACCTTAATCTCTTCACACACGCTGAATTATGCATCAATTTTATCCCCCTTCTTTCTCTCTCCACATAGACATCAGAGTTCGCTATGGCTCCTGCTGCACCGCAGTGATCACCATCACCGGCGCCGTCGTCGTCTTTCATCCGCTCTCCACTTCTCTCTCTTTAAGGAACACACATCTCTTTGTGCAGAAGTCGTGTTCTTCTTCTTCTAATCTATTATTTTCTTCAATGAATCTTGTTCTTGCTTCTAGGATAAGTTTTTGATTCGCAATTCTCGCTGAATTTTCATATTTTAATATCTTTCTCAGCTCTTTTTAGGTCATCTTTTTCTTGATAATTTGATTTGGGTATTTCTTCTTTTGAGAAGCTTAAACGGAAATTGAAGTGGTTCTCATATACCTCATGATTTAATAGTTCATTCAATTATTTCATAGGTAGTCTCACCCTCCCAAACCTACGCCACTTTACATTGCCTCTCCTTTCCATTGATACATTGTATGACCTTCGTCACAGCCACGGGCTATATTTCATACACCAGAACAATATCACCGTCCATTCATCGTCGATTGCAGGTATGGTCACTAACTCATGGCTTTCATTTTCTATATTCAAATCATTTCACTCATTAAACTTTTTGGTTGAATTGAAGAGTCAAATAAATTGGGGCAGTTAATCTTTACCTAAGTCATTCTTTTCCTTTAAATTAGTTGTCTTGTTGTAGGTGGTAACTTTAATTGTGTCGTCAATTAAGTGTTCGAGGAAGTGTTTTGAAGAGAAATATAATGGCTACACGCTTAATTCCTTATTTTTCTTTAAATTGTTCTTTATTCTATTAGGTTTGTAACAACAAAATTTTGTATTTATACTAGCATAAATACAAGAGAATTACGATAATAATCCGAGATGGATTGAACTTGAGAATTTGAATAAACAGCTTCTATTTATCCTCTGATTCCTCTCTTGAGTTGACTTATTGACTTTTATCAATTTTCGGAGCGGATCATCAAATGAAGCTTTTCCGAGCTCGGATGTGTAGTCTTGACGTTGATCCGGAGGCGTCGAGCCTTTGTTCGGATTGAACGTTGACTTGAAGACTTCTTATGAAGAACGTCGTTCAATTTGGTAGAACACCATTGACTTCACAAAGACAGTTGGATGAGTCTGACTGGAAGAAACATCGAATCTGAGGGGCTTAGCACTTTGATCTCAGTCGAGTGTTGTTTCTGACCAATGCTAGATTGGAGGCTGTTGACTTGAAGAACGCCGAATCGGAGGGGCTTGGCACCTTGATCTCTGATCGGAGGCTGTTGTCTGGAAGAACGCCGGATAGGAGGGGCTTAGAACCTTGATCTCGTATCGTAGGTCTTAGCTTGAAGATGCTTGAAGATCTCAATGGAGCACTGCTCGTATTCTTGATCTCTTCAAAAGCGTTTGCGTCTTCAGATGTTTTAGTGTGATTGGAATGAGGACTGAAGACCCTTATTTGTAGGTAGAGAAAATAACCACTTATGAGATATTTTCTCCTTTAAAAGATATGTTGGGTTTTTCTTCTTTAATTAAGCCTACTGGACTGGTTACGGGCTCATTTAATTAAATTAAGCCTGCCGAACTGGATTTGATTTGCTGGGCTTGTTTATTTAAGTCAGGCCCATTTGACTTGGGCTTATTTGACTGGATTTGGCCCAATTATCAATAATTCACTGATTTATTTTAGGAATTAATTTATTTAAATTCCTTAATAAATAAAGGGTAACTTATTATTGGATACATAAAATAATACTACATAATTGATATAAACTACATGACTCAAGCACTAATACTCATAACTACACAATTATGATTGTGATACCATAAATACCCCAATAAGTTTGCACAATTTTGTTTTTGCACATTTTGTTTGCACATTTTATGTTCCGACGGAGGTCAAGCGTCAGTCCGGTGGATGTCCGGCGACCGGCCGGCGGTGGTCCGGCAGTGGGTGAGGGGTAGGGTTTGCACATTTTTTATTAAATTGTGCAAAATTAATTTTTACATAATTGTTTTGCACAGTTCTTAACCTAAATCGTCTTTTACATGTACCCTGACTCCACATAGAAAATTGTGCAATATTAATTAAATTGTGCAAAATTGAAATTTTGCACATTTCTTAACCTAAGTCACCCTGACTCCACACTGACATGGCGAACGGGTGGTGGTGGAAGGACAGCTCGCGGTGGAGAGTTTATTGCCATTTAAATTAACTAGTCTTATCAAAATAAAAAATACAATGAACTTAAATCTTATTCAAAAGAAAACAAAATTAAATAAAAAAATCAGCTGATTATCTATCGCTAATAGTTAATGGTAAAGTGCCTTGAACAACAGTTTTCCAAAACTATACATTCATAACACAAACTTTATTAGATAAATAAACTAGCTTTACCGATATAAAATTAGTTTTTCAAAATGCAATAAATTTAACAGATATCACAAAAGAATGAAAAACTGCATTCGAGGAACTAATCATCCTTACAGGAACAAGAATAAAATTGGATGAAACAATTTAATATAAGACATACCAATTGAACTATAAAACAATAGGTCACTCAATCAAATTTTCATCTCAGCTCAATAAGCTAAGCAATGAAGAACTTTCAAGGGGTAATTTGAGAAATGACTAACCTCCACAGATTTATCAACCAGAGTTACAATAATTGAGAACTTTAAGGGCAGAGACCTGTAAAATGTCATGAGAAATAATCAATTCCATGAGGATCATAGACACTTCAAAGAAACAACATTATTGTATCAAGGTTAATATTCTGAGCATTTTAATTACATTCTTGTGAAAGAAGATTAGCAACTAGCTTTTGAATTTCCATATCTTAGGACTTGACATAAAATTTACTATGAATATTGAAAAGTAGAGGTATGAGGCGACATTTATAGAGGGAGACAATGAATACTAAGTAACAATTACAAAGTAAGAAATCAAGGAATGGATGCCATAAAGGCTGAACTATCAGATCCAGCTAGGAGAGTATGTAAGTAGTATTTGCATCCTGCTCTTCAGTTTGCTTGACATAACTTAATCTGCCTCCATCGACTCCAGGCAACGGACGACATGCGTTAGGATATCCACCCTAGTTTCCTTTCAGAAAGTTCCCTTTTTTCCTAGAAACAAGGCTATTCCATTTAACCTTCTCAAATGTTCCTTTTTCATTTTAGATTATTATTCAAGTGAAATCCTAAGAACTGAAAAAAATTCAGAGCTTGAGGGTTATCTAGGACAGAGGTGCTCTGCGCGTGCTACCAAGCACTGCCCATTTGAGGTTTACAGTAACACCTGCAATATACAATGCAGGATATTAATTTGTTGATAGTTGATAAGTACTAACTTAAACTCTCTCCCATTAAACTAGTTAAGTTCTTTAGCATTATAATTGTGATCAAGAAAAGGTATCACTATAATCCATCCCCAAAAGATTAATCTTTTTACACATGGATTCAACACTGACCAAAATCAACTCCAGGCATAACCACAAGAGAAAATTGATGTCATGTTTAAGTTTTAACCCCAGAAATGTAATCTATGTTCAGAATCTCGAAAGACTAGTCACAATCAGCGAGCACCGCCACATATTTACCGCAAACACAAAACTAATGTAAAAAGAGAGAGACAACGACGTTGTGGGTAGGATACATGTAATCCAGATTTAGAGAAAGTATTCACCAAGAAGAACAAAAAAAGAGAACAAACTTGAGAACAGCGGGCTCAGGGCAAGCCCCCGTGACACGGCGGAGGTGGCCGGATTTGACCGGTGGAGGCGAGGTAGCAGCCCGACGAGTCTTTTTATTCTTTCTGCAAATCCCAATCCTTCCAAAGATACCAGACGTATTGCACTAAATTTTACACACATCCGTTCGTTGCACCCTAAGAATTATTCTTCCTCCCGAGTAGGGTTTAAAGAGTACGAATTCTTCATAAAATAGTTTATTTGAACTATAATTTTTATTAATTTAATTATATTTTAATAAAAATATTATCAATTTTTAGCTTTTATATTAATTACTAGTAGTTAACCCGTGCGTTACACGATATGTATTAGTTTTAGGGCGACAACTTCATTTGATTTTATGATGTTTGAACCGAATAATATTTTTTTTTATTTTATCTAAACCCTAAACCCTTTGGAAATAATAAATTATTTTTGAAAAAGTTATAATTACGATTATTTAATTATGTTAATAGAAGGTTGAGATTTGTTTGAAAAATAGATGGTTATGATTGAATTTATATTTAATAGTATTATTAATTTTTTAATAAATAATATATTATATTCTAATTTGAAAAATTCATAATTATAATTATTTAATTATTTATTGAGTGGCTGAGATTTGTTTGAGAAATAAATGGCCAGAATTGAATTTACTATAATTATTTAATTATTTTAATGGGGCTGAGATTTATTTAATAAATAAATGGCCAAAATTGGATTTATTCTAGATTGGACTAAATTATTTCCTAATTTGAAAAAGTCATAATTATAATTATTTTATTGAGTGACTGAAATTTGTTTGAGAAATTGATGGCCAAGGCCAGGATTGGATTTATTATAATTATTTAATTATTTCCTGATTTGAAAAAATTATAATTACAATTATTTAATTTAATTATTTCAATGGGTGACTGAGATTTGTTTAAGAAATAGATGGTCAGGATTGAATTTTTTTTGTTGATATTTGTTTTGAAAAATAGATGGCTAGGATTGAATTTATATTTAATATTTTTAATTTTTTAATAAATAATATCTTATTTCTTAATTGAAAAAGTCATAATTATAATTATTTAATTATTTTAATGGGTGCTTGACTTAAAAATACTTAAATTCTGGCGATTTAGCACCTGAATTCCAAATTATAGGATGAACTTTAACTTAAGCAGGCTTAAATTCGGATAGTTTAGCATCTGAATTCCAAACTATAGGCCGTTTAAATTTTTTACTGTAATTTTTTACTATAGAACGCTTAATCCGGGCGGTTTAGAACCAGATTATAAGCCGTTCAAATTTTTGACTGTAGAACACTTAATACGGGCGGTTTAGAACCTGAATGCCAGATGTATTCCGTTCTTGATTTGATTCTCGTTAAAGAATTCGAAGTACTATTCAGACAATTCTGAACTCTTTGATCTTCTTAGAGAATAGTTTTCGGTGTGTCTGAAATAAATGAAGGAGTGTTCCTTATATATGTGAAGGATGAGGAAGCCCCATATATATAACTCGCAATTTGATTGATCAATGGATGATTTGACCTAATTCTGCGGGCTTGGGCATTTCCATCCCTAGAATTTGATTGATCTATTTAATATTATTAATTTTTTAATAAATAAAATCTTATTTCCTAATTTAGAAAGATCATAATTACAATTATTTAATTATTTTAGATACTAAATTATTTCCTAATTTGAAAATATCATAACTATAATTATTTAATTATTTTAATGTGTGAATGAGATTTGTTTTAAAAATAGATGGTCTGGATTGAATTTATTCTGCTTTTTTGAAAAAATAGATGGCTAGGATTGAATTTATATTTAATATTATAAATTTTTTAATAAATAATATCTTATTTCCTAATTTGAAAAAATCATAATTATAATTATTTAATTATTTTAATGGGTGTTTGACTTAAAAATACTTAAACAGAGCGGTTTAGCACCTGAATCTCAGATTATAGAAAGAACTTTAACTTAAACAGGCTAAATCCGGGCAATTTAGCATCTGAATCTCAAATTATAGGCCGTTCAAATTTTTAACTGTAATTTTTTACTATATAACGCTTAATCCGGGTTGTTTAGAACCAGATTATAGGCATTTTTTACTGTAGAACTGTCACGCCCCAAATTTTATCAAGGAAAATTCGAAGTAGCATTTTGAATTAGAATATTAAATGGGGCATGATTAAAATTTTTTTTAATTTAACATGTAGGAAATAATTTGCAAACAAGGAGGAAATAGAAATGGTCCTATAAATTTCAGCAAATAACCATAATCTAGCAAAGAATGAGTTAGCAAATGAGTTGTTTGTCCCACAAGCATTCTACAAGCTTTAGCAAAATAATTTATAAGCAAAGGGTCTAGATGTGGGATTAATCCCTTAAGTTCTGCAAATTTCTACTTTAGAATATCAATTAATGTGTTTAGCAAAAGTTGTAAAAATAAAGGGCTGAAAGTTTCAAAAAAAGAAAACCATGTCCTACAAACCTACAGGACTCATTAGAATAGACCAAGGCTTGTGCAAAATCATTTGCAACATTCTGCAAAATACTTTGGAAGAAGGCCTGTAAGTTTTATTCCTACTTTCTGCAAAAATCTAAGGTAGGACAGTAAGTATAAATTCAATTCTGCAAAAATTTCAATGAGGACAATGAGTATGAAATCTAACTTGCAACTCCTAATTCTGCAAAATTTCAAGAGGACAGTAAGTTTGATTCTGCAAAATTCTGTAAATTTTCTAAGGAAGGACAGTAAGTTTAATTCTGCAAAATTCTAGGGGAGGACAGTAAGTTTTAATCCAAAATTTCTAAACTATAACCATACTGGACTTGAATAAACACTAACAAAATTAAATCCAACATGCAGGAAAATCATACTGCTACCCAAAAAAAAAACAACCAGGCGAAGATTTGGATATGAGTAGGGTGAATTTAATAAGGGTTAGTCCTGTAAGTATTTATTTACTTGTCTTTTTAAGAATTTAATACTCACATCACATGACAACAGCCAGCTCCTACCCAATAATAAGCATTTCACAAATGCTAAAACTTCATTTTATTAACTCCCCAAAATATTCGATAATCATCTAAAGAGAAGAAACCGAATGGAGTTTACACAAATCTATATTTTATTGCCAGCACATGAATCCACTGCTAATTTCAACCTTACCACTAAATTGGTTAAATAGACAATTAAATTGTAATTGGATGCAAGTATAAGATTTTAGCAGCTGTTCACTCATGCATAAATAAATTATAACTTATGGCAAATATATAATCAACTCACCCCAGCAAGGCACGTATTACCCCACTATCACATAAGGTAGACAACTTGGACTTTGCTTCCAAAACAACCATCCTAAACTTCCGATTAAATAAATATTAAGTATTTTCATATTTTTGGAAACAGAGTAAGACACGTCCAAACACAGCAAGACCCAACTACACCCCTGTATACATGAAAAACTCGACAGATACTACGGATATGCAGCTTTGTCACACACCCGACAGTTGACTTACTTCACATAATTGCGAGAAAAATATCGACAGACAATGCACAAATGGTTATTTCCAATACCAGAAACAATAAGATTCATAAGTTCCAAATAAAAACAGGAAGTTTGCAACCCAAAATGTACTGCATTAAACTGAAGTTTTCACTATTTAGTCTCATCGCCCACGCTCCCCCATTCGTACGCTTTGCCACGCTTAACCTGAGATAAAATAATTATCGGGGTGAGCAACCACACGCTCAGTGAAGACCTAAACATGCTTATATACATCGAATAATCCATATACGAGAATTGAAATTCACTTACAATACAAACTTATCATGTCATAATAAGGCACCTTTCGGCCCTTATCCGTGTAACTTTTACGATATCGCGATTCGTTGGTAAGACACTCCTTCACAGCCCTTACCCATGCTATAGTATGGCACCATTACAGCCCATACCCGTGCTATAGTATGGCACTTATGCAGCCCATACCCATGTCATATAATATTTCATAACATTCAAGTTTGATCATTAACTCTCAAGTGACAACAAATACAAGTTTAAATCAATTGGCACGTACGTAATCATCTAACGCATATAAGTATGAAAGAATCCCCACCTTTCTACCGTGGGAAGTCTAGGTTTCAATTATCAAACGTCTCGATCGGTGCTTCCTTCAAAACCTGTTAAGTCATGATCGATCGTTACACAAACAATCAACTTATCGGAAAGAGACAAATCTGCAGAATATCGTAGACGTTGCAGACTAAGAACTTTAGGACTAGGGTTTATAGTTTGAAGAAAAAAAAAGAAAGGAGGGAACACGTTTTTCTGGTTTCACGATAAACACAGGAAGAAGAAAGAAAAGGAAGAGAAGAAAAGAGGAAGAAAGAGTGAGAACTTACCTCTCTCTCCGTTCGCGGAACACGTGAAGTGAAGCCAGTGTGTGTAGAGAGTAAGGAAAGATTAGAATTTTAACCACACGGCTGATCGCAATCTCTTCATAGAATTTAACAAACTTCCCTAAGATATAGGTTGATAAGGGAAGAGATTTTATCTTCCTTAATGAATAAGGAGATCACAATATATATTTATTTCTTGGGGAGTAAGAAACTTATCTATTTTAATTTTGAGCTCATGGTTGATCGATGAATGGGCTGAGTTTGGATGTGGGCTTCAAAAATTTGGGCCATGGCAGAAAAAATCGCTGGTGAACTTACGGGGTATTACAAGAACGCTTAATCCTGACGATGTAGAACCTTCCCAGATGTATTCCGTTCTTGAGTTGATTCTCGTTTGAAGAATTCGAAGAATTATTCAGACAATTTTAAAGTCTTTGATCTTCTTAGAGAATCGTTCTCGGTGTGTCTGAAAGAAATGAATGAAGGAGAGCTTCTTATATAGGTGAAATGTGAGGAAGCCCAATATATAACTCGCAATTTGATTGGTCAATAGATGATTTGACCTAATTTTGCGGGCTTGGACCTTTCCATCCCTACAATTTGATTGATCTATTTAATATTATTAATTTTTTAATAAATAAAATCTTATTTCCTAATTTGAAAAGATCATAATTATAATTATTTAATTTAATTATTTTAATGGGTGACTGAGATTTTATTTTAAAAATAGATGACCAAGATTAACTAATAGATGACGTTTATTAAAAGGAAAAAGAAAAAGAGAGTACAATAAGTAGAAATTGACAAAAGTCAAATGAAGAAGCCATAACAAGGCCAAAACCGGCCTTGTGAAGAACACGCAGCCAATTTTTGTTGCTACGAAAATAACCTAGGAAGGATAGTGGATTGCACCAAAAAATATTCTAATCACATCCCACATTCCACCTAAAAATAAGGCAAAACAGATAGCCTTTTAAATATGCTAAATCTTGGAGAGTTCAGTCATTCCTGATCAAACTAACCAATTAGCAAAACAAACAAATATTCCTTAAACATCCATCAGGCATAGTCCATCAAAGCAAGAGCATAACATCAAGCAATGAGCAACAAAGACTATATATCATCAAAGACCCATGCTCATCATCAAAAATAAGAGTGCTAAAGCACAATATCATAAAGTATCATCATCCAGCAACCTAACCAATATCAGAAAAAGTCCAGCTGAACGAGAGAAGTCCATTCCCGTGGCAGGGAGGGCAATGGCAGTGCACACCGAGGGAGAATAGTGTGGAGACAAAACGGACGGCAGCAAAGGGGATCCATGCTGTGATTGCACACCGGTGGACTAAACGGGCAGAAATACTCCCATCAATAGTAGTATCCCCAATCTGTATTAAGAACAGAGGGAAATCTCGACATTGAAGAGAATCCTCACAAACAACGCTATTGAAGGTCGTTAAAGTCCCTGGTCCGAGGAGAGAGCCGCTGGTTGTACTGAAATTAATCAGTAGGCGGCGGTCGTCTGCCCTTTTGTGGGCAGAAGTAGATCAGCCGCTGAGAGAAGAAAACAGCCTTAACAGCCAAAGAACCCCCCAAATCTAAGAGGTTTTGGACCTTGCTCGCGTAGTAATCTGACGTTATAGCAGCGAGCAACCTGAATCAGCAGCATAACACACATACTGCCAGAAATACTTAGCCAATGCTAAGAAGTGAATAAGAGCATGAAGCAAGGATGTTCTTAAACATGCAGCCTTCCACAACATCATCCTTGAAATCACATAATTGCTGCCAACAGAAAAAAAAAAAAACCAGAAGCATTCAGGGCGGCAGAGGCTGCTCTAGGCAGCAGCAATACTAAAAATCCATTAGAACCATAATGGCCCATCTGGAATTGGAGACGAAATCCATCAGCAAGATTGAGGAGCCTTGAACAGATATAGCTTATCGAAACAGGGCAGCAGTGTCATCGCATCAACGATAACTAGAGCTCAACTCACTAACGGAGACCAATTAAAAACAGATACTAGCAGAAACAGAGTAATCGCAAAGCGACCTCAGCCGTAGAGGACCGATCTGTTTTTGGATATGTGCTCCGAAGCCCAAACGGCGTCAGCTTTGAAAGGGCCAGGAACTGGGTTGGAAGATGGCGGCTCAGCGACTGATTTGGTGCGGATGGCCGCTAATAGTCCTAAAGAACCGCAACCAGAAACGGAGGCAATAGGAGCAACCGCTCAAGGCAAACCCTAGGCAGCGTCAGTAGGTGAGACAAGGCAGCGCCGTAGATGTTTGGAAAATCGCCCTAGGCGAGAGAGGCGGCGACCAAGCGGCCACCAAACGGCGACCACGGCACTGTATTGTGGCGGCACACAGCCGCTGGCTGGAACAACAGTGTTGGCGGAGAAAGAGAGGCGCACGTCAGAATCCATAAACGGTCACGAAACACCAGAACCGCTAGGGGAAGGCCGGAGGAAATCGCACAACGATGGCAAGCGTCGGGCCTAGTGGCGGCCACGAAACTGGGAGAACTCGATGGAGTCTCCGGCAACTGATATCACACGAGTAGCCGCCATATCAGAATAGGGGGAATCGACCTGACCAGCGGGAGGGAAGCGGACCTATGGAGAATCGAACGGCGTCAATATGCCCAAGGGAGGCGATGGGAAGCGGACGGCGTTGGATGTTGGAACCCTAGAAGAGAAGCCAACCGCTGTATGGAGAATAACATGGCTGTTAGCCCAGTTAATTATTGAAAGGGACAGAAATCCCTTCTGAGAATTCCGCTGTAGACGACGGCGCCTATCGAAAATACTCTGCCTTCTACACCAATCCTCATGCAGGGCGGTGGAACCCCTATTACACCATTAATAATTAGGTCAAAAAGAGGTGGGAGAAAAAAATTAGAGAGAGAACCCCTCCCCCAAGAAGCAGTAATATAATAAATTTAGGATATTACCAGATTACTCATAAGTGATCAAGGTTGAATTTATTTTACTTTTATTTATATTAAGATTAAGATTCATAAAATAGTTTTTTTTATTAAAAAATATTATTAATTTTTATCCATCCTATTATTAATTAGTATTCATAAAATAGTTCAATTGATAAGTTATTATTTTTTACTAATATAAGGTATCACTTTTTGTTAAAAATATTGCCACTTTTTTATACATTAATTATTAATGAAAACAGTTCAATTGAAAGATTATTACTATTAAAGGTTATCACTTTTTATTAAAAATATTATTTTATATGTTCTGTTAATTATTAATGAAATAATTTAATTGAGCAACTATTATTTTTTATTAATTAAGAATCATTTTTGTTAAAAGATTATCACTTTAAAAAAATATTAGTATAATCTTTTTATAAATTTAAATACTAAAATTAAAAAGAAAAAGAATTCATGACAAAATTCAAAATTTTAATGAAATGGAAAATTAATAAAATCAGTTTTAGGATTAATTACTTTCAACTACAAACTATTAGATGTTATTACTGTTAAATACGTTTATTCAAATTTATTATTATTAGATACTAAAATTTAAATTGTTATATATATATATATATATGAGTACCACTAGGGTGGAACCGATCCCATGAATATTTCATGGAACTGGATTCTAAATCACACTCGTATAAATCTCGCGTGTTGCTTCTGGACCCAAATCTCTTTCCTCTCTCCTTCCTCTCTCTTGTCTAATCATATCCTATTTCCTCATTTCTCTCAACCTATTTCATATATCCTCTCTCCTCTCTCATCCTATCATCTCTTTATCTCTCATCACATCTCTCTTTACAGCAGGCGGTGCATCCGAGGGACTCCAGGATGCCCTCCTCCCCCGCTGCATTGAACTTGCCGCAATAGTTCACGGCGTGGGCACTGATGCCCACAGGGTCTTTGTCTTCACAAGATTTCAACAGCTTTCATGGAATTTTATGTTCTCGATTTTTTTTTCTTTCTAATCTTACCAATAATTCATTTTCTTCTTGTGATCATTTTTTTGAGCGTAATGATCTATTTCTAGAGATGGTAAAAATCTAGAGAGTTAATGGAGTAGTTGTTTTATTATTCAGTACTGGGTATGGTGATTTGTTGTGTGTGCGCAGGGGAGAGAGGTGTGTGGCAAACATGGTGCTTCGTGAGTGGTGAAAGGTTTTTATTTTATTTATTTTTTTTGTTATTGGGAATGTGATAAGAACTGTTCCTGAAGTATAGATTTCAACTAATTAAGAAAGTGGTATTGTGATTTTTTTTACACACTTTATATCTGAAGCAGACGGATATGAGTAGAGATAAAATTAATTTTTGTGATAGGTAGATTGTAATTCTGATAATTATTTCAAAAGGTGATTTAATTATTTCTAAAGGGTAATCTAATTAATTTTAAAGAGTAATCTAATTATTTTTATAAAGTAATCTAATTATTTTTATAGAGTAATCTATCAACGAATAACCTAATTCATTATAAAGAGTAACTCAATTTATTATAAAGAGTAACTCAATTAATTCACTATAAAAAAGACTTATTATAAAGAGTAACCCAATTAATTTATTTTAAAAAAGACTTTACTTTTAGAAAATCGGAATCTCAAATCAATGATTAATCTAATTCATTATAAAGAGTAACCAACTTAATTCGAAATAGTAAATTAATTATTTTTATAGAGTGAACTAATTTATTTTTATAGATTACATTTAATTTAATTAATTTCAAATGGTGCTCCAATTAATTCCAAAAAGTGATCTAATTAATTTCAAAGAGTAACCTAATTATTTTTGTAGAGTAGTTTAACGACATATAGATTGCATACAATTTAATTAATTTCAAAGTGTGATCCAATTAATTATAAAGAGTAACCTAATAAAATTAAAAAAATATTTTAATTAATTTTTAGATGATTTTAATTTGTTGGCCTCTTTTGAAAAGTCTTTGGTCAAGACCAAAGTCTGGTCAAGACCAAAGCCTAAATACAAGGCACGACCAACATTAGAGAGCACCCCAACTTTCTCCCTCTCTCTACCATCTTGCTTCTTCAGAACTCTTTCTCACATCAGTCCATAAAAACAGAAGAGTGCACAAACACCCATCTTGACCAAAATTTATGGCTAGATAGCAAACAAGTTTTTTAAATGAAATGCTGCTGAAAAATCACAATGAAAACATTTAAATGAAATGCTGCTGAAAAATCACAATGAAAACAACCCCTTTGGAAAGATGAATTTGATTTAGGAGTTGTTTGAAGAATTAAAGCCCAACTGATCCACTTGATATAGGTTATTCCCAACATTAAAAAGGGAAAATCAAAAATCAAAGTGGCAAGTCAAAATTGGAAGGAAGTGGATAATTTCATAAGAGAAGAGATGTGTTCTCTCTCTCCTTCCCCCAAAAATCTCAAAATTGAAAGCTGCTTACTACCATCTTCTAAAAAAAAAATTCAAAACTGAAAATGCAACGAAATCTAGTCCCACCTTTTCTTTTTTACCGGAGCCGCCAATAACTCGCACTAATGACCGCCGTCCACCGAAAGCCACTCCATCATCGACTACCATCACCGCATGCAACTCATCTTTTGCTGCCGGGATCGTAGAGCCCAACGAATGGCATCAGCTCATCGGCGGCATGGATACGATAGGAATGACAGACCGAGGGAGGGAGAGAGGAGGAAGACATTGTGAGAAAGAGAGAGAAAGATAGGGGAAGAGAGAGAGAGGAGGAAGACATTGTAAGGGGATACGACGTAGAAAATATTAAAATGGATCTGTGAAGTGGCATGATTTGGGGAGGGAATGGGGCATGATTTGGAAGCGAAGGATCCGGTTCCATAAATTTAAAATTACGAACGGTTCCAAACTAGTTATTGTCATGTATATATATATATATATATATATATATATATATATATATATATATATATATATATATATATATATATATATATATATATATATATATATATATATATATATATATATATATATAATAACACATAAAGTCAACCCTCTTTTTCTCGCTCAAATTTTTGGTCAAATTTCTCTTCAAATTCTCACTTCTTTTCAATTTCTCTTCAATTTCTCCTCAATTTCTCACCATTAATTATAGTCTGCATTCCAATAATACATTTAGTCAAATATTTCTTTTATAAATATATTAGGAAATCAATAAATTGCATTTATGTATCCATAGAATAATCATCACTCACAAATTTTACATCGATTTCAATTCTACTCTCATTTAAAAATCCTAAAAGAGAAGCAATGTGATTTTATCGCCATCTGATTTTATTCGGTTGGTCAGTGAAATAATATAATTTTCTTATTTATCTTTGATTTTGATTTTATTTTTGTATGCTTATTTTTTTATCAATTAATTAACATGTTGAAATTTGTTTCAATTTGAGTTAATTATTTGAAAATTTTGGGTTGTATTTGAAAATAAGGTTAAGTAATTAAGACATTATTTGAAATTGTTTATAACATATAATTACGTAATGAAATATAAATATTAATAAAAATTTTAAAATTGTTGGTTTTTTATAATTACATTAATTTATTATACATGAAAAACGAATAAGGGTCGTTAACGTCGATTCAACAAAAAACTATTTAATTCATTACACGTACAAATAACTAAACTAAATATACATAACATCACAATATAAAACCTCATACATATGTATTCTCTTAGTCCCATTCTAACAGTTATATTTGCTTTTTGCACGGGTTGTTTTTTGTACGGGGATTAAGAAATTTAGTATTTTAATGTGTATTGAGGTGAGATAAATAATATTTTAATGTATAGTGGATGGTTGTATTAATGTGGCGGATGAGTCCCATTGAGATATTTTAATTACTACTTAATTGTTTGGGTCTCTCATACACACAAAAAAATATAACCGTTAGAATGAAAGACTCAATTTAAAAATATGTACTCCGTCTGTCTCATTTCAGATGCACATTTTCCATTTTAGGTTGTCCCACAAAAGTTTGCATATTTCCAAAAAAAAGCAAAAAGTAAAAAAACAATCACCCTTCTCCATACCTTTATTTACAAAAAAATCATCTCTACCTAACATATTTTATCATTTATTTATTATAAAAAATATCATTATACCCCTAAAAATTATCACTTTCTTAATCTCCTTGCCGAAATGGGGGGTGCAATAAACATATATATATATATTTACTATTACAAAAAATCTATATTTATATAATTTTATTTTTTAAAATCCATACAACGCATGGGTTAAAATTCTTGTATTAATTAAATATTAAAAGTTGATTAATCCATGTATCTCTCTCGCCTGCCCCTCCTATCTATACTCCTAATTAATAGGAGAGGTTATCCCAATCCCCTCACTTTTCATTATGCATCCAAATTCACTCATCCCTTCCTCCCTCGTATAATCCCTCTCGCCGTCCATTAATTTCGATGGCCACCGTCTTCCATTATCTTCCATTAATAATTCTCAAGTTCCACTCTCTCCCTTTATTTATATATATTTTTCAATAATGAACTTTTTTTAAAGATGATTAGTATGTTTCTCCAACAATAACAAAATGGGACGTAGTATAAAAAAGTTATTACCAGAAGTACAATCTTACCATGGAAGATGTCGAATTCGAATCAAACTTTGTCGGACTCCATGATATACATGTACTTGAATGTATTTCTGATTGTTCTTAAAATTAAATAAGTAAAATTATGTTGTACAAAATTAATAATTGGTTGTGCAAAATTATTAATTGATTGTGCAGAATTATTTACTAATTGTGTAAAATTATTCATGTCACTAATTGCCGAAAAAATATGTACACAATTTTTTGTGCAAAATTATTCACTAGTTGTGCAATATTATTTACTAATTGTGCAAATATTATTCGCCGGAGATGAGATTTTAAAAGTTTGAAATTTCCTGTTTGTCAATTGTGCAACAATTTTCCAATGTTTTCGAATAAAGGATTTAAAAGTGCAATAAATTTGGAAAATAATACTCCCTCCGTCCCACAACAAGAAGTGCATTATACCATTTTCGTCTGTCCCAACACAATAGGCGCATTTTCTTTTTTTGTGAATGGGACCCACACAAAATAATTAATATATCTCCATGGGACCCACTCATACACATACTAATACACCTATCCACTATACGTTAAAATATTATTTCTTACATGAAGATAGCCAATTTTTAGGGAGTAGGGGAAGTATTTAATGTGGCCGTTATATTGTTTAATCGGGCTAATCAAACATGATGAGAAGAAAATAAGAGGAAGAAGAACACAAGAATTCCTCCCAGCTTATTATGCCTTTGGGAGAGAAAGTGTAGTTGTTCCCATTTCGACGTGGAATGTCCCCTATTTATATTGCATAACCTGACGTCATCCATATCAGGATACATCATCCAGTCACATCACAATATATGCGTACAGTGTGGGTATCCAATACAATAGCTCCTCGTGATTATCTTTTTAGAATTTGTGATAGGATATCCCATATAAGGATATCTTAGGGGATATCTGGGTAGGCTCTTAGCTAGCAAGGGCAAGTGGCCAATTGGCGGGAGGTGGCCGAGTTGTCATGACCAGGTGAGCGACCTAGATGTAATTAATTGTACAAGAGGCGAGGGGCCTTTTAATGGGCCTGATAATGCTGGGTCATAGCCGCATCATGTTTGGGCTCTGATGTCGGTGGTCACCAATTGTTTTGTTTGAGGGCCCAACTCCTTGGGCCCCATTACATTAGCCCCAAGGCCTCGTTATCGTGAGATTTTTGGGCAAGGGAGAGCGAGGCCTACTTTGACTGGCGTGTACACCTCAATCTTCCATTTTTAAATTTCAAAATCTTCGAAGTGACGTGTTGGTGTCCAAAGATCTTGAGGCGACGTTTCCAGATTTTGGATTATCTTTTCATCATTAGATTGCTTGGAGGCGTGTCCTGCATTAATTTCCCCCTCTCGTTATCGGTTGCGTCGATTGGGGAGGCCTACCATTATATATATGCGTCTCCTCCCACTGCAATCCTCACGTTCCCTTGCGAATCTGATTTCCAGTTCAGTGCCTTTCATCCATCCCCTTAAAGCATTTCCCATGAATACAGAAGGCAGTTCCGTCCGCCAATCGGATCCTAGGCATGCGGCAAGCGGTGGAGAGGGGGTATCGGAATCCCTAGAAAGAGCCTTCCAAGATCTGCGGGAGGAGACTGAGGTTTCCTCGGTATTGCGGAAGCTTCTGGCGGTATCTTGGTCCCTGTCTTCCTCATTTGCGATGATGGAGAATGTGCCGAACCTGGAGAATATACGGGCCCATATTGCATCGCATGATGGGGCTCACAATGTGATATGGGCCTACTTTCAAGATAGCTCAATTCCTCAATCCTAGTTTGATAAAATTTCTTCAAAATACGCGGCCCTGAGAGTGGAATTTATCAAACCGGTCGAGAACGATAGGGTAAGCAAACCGACTCAAGGGAGGGTGGTGGTGAATGGATAAATGTTGAAGCTAGGGTTTCGTCTGCCCATTCACCCATGTCTGGCGAAGCTCCTCGATTATTGGAATTTGGCACCGGCTCAATTATCTCCTAATGCTTGGGCCATAGTGATCGGATTCGTCCTCTTTTTTTATGAGAAGGGGTACCGCCACTTATCTCCCAAAGAGATTGAATATCTGTGTCGTCCTTTGGAGGAAAATTTGCACAGGGGATTTTACCGGGTGAATCCTACCCGCGAGATAACACTCTCGGGAAAGTCTACTTCCATAAAAAACTGGAAGGAATGGTGGTGTTGGGTGGCCGGTGAGTGGAAACCGGCGCAAGTCAGGGTTCCTTCCGCCTTCGAGCTCATTCATTCTCGCGGAGGTATGTTCATCCGCCATTATGTTTAACTTTGTTTACTCATAGAAGATGTTGATTATGCTTACATTTTTGTTTGCAGATAGGGACGTTCGCCAGTGGCCTCCCCTTTCTCAGGAGTTTTTAAGGTTAGTAGGCGTTATCAGCAAGATGAGTCCTCAGGCGAGGAGCACCGATATAATTACCGATGAGCTCTTGAAGAAGTACGGGCTCATGAGGATCTGGAGGCGTCGGTCCTGTCGCAGGCAATGACAGTGGCTGCTCATGTTGGGATGAGTTCGATGCCCCAAGGGACATCGTCCGCTGTCTTGAACATTCTTGTTGGAGTAGTGGCGGGCGCAGATGAATCTTCCATTCCCTCTGGTCTCAAAGCCATTAGATCGAGTGCTCAAGTGGAAATAATTGAGGTGGGCGAGACTTTTCCCACAAGGACGAGCCCCCAAGCCTCGCAGGAAGGCGTTATTGCGCCTAACCCCAAAATCGGTGCTCAAGTTGATGGGACAGCCACTCGGCAAGACGCGGTCTGTGAGACTGAAGTCCTCACACAGTAGGAGGGGCCCGACGGTAAGGTGATTGTCTTGGAGGAAGAGCAAGAGGTGGATTACTTGCTTCCCGGCTACGGCTACTCTTCTCATGTCATCCATTCTGTGCAACGGCGGCCCGAGAATTCTAGTCGAGCCATCACGGGTGAATGGTTGGCGGCCGGTGATGGACTCTTCGAGTCCCCAAGCAAAAGGGCTTGGGCTGAGAGTTTCGGTCTTTTTTCAAGCGAGTGTGCCATGGGGGTCCATTCAACCGAGACTCTCTACCTTGGTTTTAAAATTGGCGCCTCCACTCCGGACGTCCGCTCTCTCCCACTGGTGCTTCGCAGTCTCTACGGGTCAAACCCGTATGACTTCAATCAGCCAGCTCTCTCTGCATATATGCAAAGGGCTATGGAGTTTGTCTCGGTGGGTTTTACTTAGGAAGAAAGCGATTTCATTGGGGCTTTGAACTCGAATGACCTCATCTATGCCGCGACCGGATATCAGGCACTAGCCCTGAGCTACCTAAGCTAGACGTCTCTTATCTTAGATAGCCAAGGTCAAGACACGGCTCAATCAGTTATCCTCGGGCGTCAAAGGGAAGCGAAATTGGTCCAGATAAGGGAAAGGATAGAGGTGGCAGAGCGAAGACATTCGGAAGAGCTTGTGTTAGTCCGGGGCGAGGCGGCTCGTCAGGGCAAGGTTCTGGAGGAAGCCTTAGAAGCCATTATGGAGGAACTGAGGCTAGTCGAAGGGAAACTACTTCAAGGTGAGGCGGCGTTGAGAGCCGCGAATGAAGCTTTGAAAGAGTTGGAGGGGGAGAATAGTCGACTCGTCGGAGAGCTGGTTGTGGTAAAGAGGCAGGTGGCAGATCATCAAAGAGAGTTGAGAGCCGAAGAGGCCGACATGGCTGCCCTTTCCAATAGATATGAGGCAGATTTTTCCACCTTAATAAACTCCGAGAGGAAGATTGCAGGGATAGTTGGTTTCGCCAAGGCTTTGGCGCACTCGGCGCGGTTGGCTAATTGAGTAGGTGCGACGGCTCTTCTGGATAATTTTCGTCAGATGCTGCATGCTCGGATTGCCGCCTCGGAGTTGACGGCTGGCATTGATTAGGAGTCAGAAGGAATGAATCTTGCTCCATTGGGATACGTGTTTGTCTTCTTCCGCGTACTGGGTTTTCCGAGTCAGGCAGTTTCTCAGGCGTCTATGGCGTCGACTTCTACCGCAGCTCATTCTCATCCAGCTCCTACTCCGGGTGATCACCCTGGCAAGACTTAGCTTTGTAGTTAGGGTTTTTATATTTCTCCGATTTTTCTTATCTGCTTCTTTTGTAATTGCGTTCTTCAGTAGCAATGATTATATTAAATAGTTGTTCTGACATGCATTAATTGCGTATTTAATGCACTTGATCCTCCAATATTCTCGCCGTCTCATTTTCTTGAACTATCACTTCAGTTATCATTTCCCCACGTACCCTTTACCCGATCATGGCCACGTGTAGGGATCTAATGCCCCATGCCATATTTTTTACTGGCCCTTTCGAATTCTGGGAGGGGACAGTTATCCTTGAGCCCACTTTTTCCCTCTATAAAGGGAGGTTGGCCATGCGATTGCTAAGGCCACGCTTGGTTTTTCTCCTTCTCTTCTTACAACTTCTTCCCTCCTTTTCCATACTTCTACCATTCTTCTGCAAAAGTCTTCTGCTATGGCTATATGTTCTTCTCTTTTGTTGGCTCTGTTACTAATCAGCGTTCTTTTCCCTCCGATCGTGGCCATCGACTCACGATCCTCTCAGGAGTTTCTCAGTTCCAAGGAGAATGAAGAGGCGAGCAATGCTAGGACTCCTCCTGTCACTCCCGTAACTCATAGCGGCCGTCGTTCAATTCCACCGCCGCCGCGCTATGAACTTCCATAAGAGTCCGTACCTCTTGGGCAAGGGTCGTCACGGCGTCGGGTGGCGCCTAAAATTGAAGGTCGGGCTTCCCCCTCTTTCGTGAACCTGGAAGACTCTGCAGAACCTGGGAGCCTAAGCTGTCCATCTAGCCGTGGTCGCGCCGTGACCAACTCCACCTTGAGAGGGCATGCTACGAGTATGCGGGAAGAGGACGTGGACAATGCTTTTAATTTGTACAGCTATTCAGGGATAAGTTTTGGAACTCATTCCTACTGCGAGCGTCCCTGGAGTGGCGAACCAGATCATGAGGCTTTTATTATGGGCATGTTTGCTGCAGGCGTTCGGCTCCCATTGGCTCAAGTCATCGACAGAAAACTGATTAATTGGGGTTTGGATCCTATGCAGATAATCCCTTCAGCCTGGGCTAATCTGATAGGTTTGTTGGCATTGCTCCATGAGAATGGGTGTCCCTCCCCCCTTGCGCGAGATATTGATTATGTTTATCGCTACGTTCATGATCCCAGTTGTCAGGGCCATTATTATCTACAAGGACAGCGAGGCGTCCGTCCTATCTTCAATAGGAATTTTATCGGTGGGCCGCACTGGAGGCGTCAGTGGTTTTAGGTTCATGGATTTGAATGCCGGGACCCACTAGGGAACTATTTGCCTGTTCCATGTGCCTTTCGGAACCCTGAATCTCGTAAGCTTTTCTTTCACGTCTTTCCTTGTGCATGTCTTTACTTAAGGTTTTGATTCTAATTAGTATTCATCCTTATAAATAGCCCCCTCCCGTCAGTTTGAGGAGGAATTGTCTCTGGGCTTCCGCTGGGCTTTTGATGCAATTAACCGAATGAAGCTCCCTTGAGACGTTTTCCACTCTTGACCGACAGGCGGCTTTCAAACGCCAGCCTCTATCAAGATCCGACTCGAGCTCCTCCAATAAGCTTTGAGGGAAGGGTAAGTGACGATTTCACTTCTTGGGACGCTGCATTTGACGAGTATTTTTCCAATCATGTTGCATATCCATTGCCAAGACGGCCGCATCTGGAGACTAGTCGGAGCACAGTTGCAGCCAATGGTACCTCTATTGCCACAGGGAGTCGGTCCAGGCTCCGTGGCGTAATTGCCATTCATGTAGATGGGACCGAGGAGGCAGTAATGGATGCGACTCAGAGCGGAGTCAGGAATGGGGCGAGGTGGTACGTGCACGTCAAGCTGACAAAGGGAAAGCTCTGATAGAGGAAGATGAAATGCGGGAGAGCGATGTCTTTGAGTCATTTTTTCGATCGGGTCGGGCTGGTGGGATTCAGATCAACCCTTCTCTAGAGCCGCCAAGTGTTGTACCACCCCCACCTATCCATACTGATGGTGGTGTGGGCGAGAGACTCACTAGCGGGGTTTCTTGCCCATCTCCTGCGGCGGAAGAGGGTGCTCATACTGTGGGGGTGGCATCGGTAGCGAGGCTCCCTTAGTTGCCCTGGAAGATTTGTTGAGGCTGCAAAGTATGGGCGAGGCTCGGTCGGCTATTGAAATGGAGCCGAGTATTTCAGAGGCCGGCTTCGTTCCTGCTCGTTCATGGAATCCAGTGATGTCTTATTGGTTACAAAATGCTAGTCCTCACGAGATTGGAAATGCTGCATTGGCGAGTGTTGGGCATGCTTTGACTTTCTTGTGCCGCTTTCTCCTTTTGATAGAATCTGGACAGGCTATCCCCACTGGGATCGGCCTTAGTGTGGGTGCTTCCACTCGTTCTGAAGGGCCTTCTTCACAGGCAGAGGTTTGGTAGACTATGGTGGCCGAGCAACTTTTCACTGCCGCTAATACTCGGGCCACGAATTATAGGGAGAGGGCGGGACTAGCTGAAAGTTAAGTTCATTAGCTGGAAATTGCTCGCTACTTAGCTGAACATGAATTGGAGCGCGAAAGGGAGCGCGTTGCTCAACTCAAAGCGGAGGTGGCTTGGATGAGGAGTCTCCGCAACTTTTCCGGTGGTGGCAATGGTGTTGGTCCTAGAGGTGCTGGTGGTGGCCCTCCTTAGCTTTTTTTTAATATTTAGTATGTCCTAGCGGGACCGTTTCTGTAGCCTTTATGAGGCATATTTGGGTTTTGAAGTTCTTATCAGTAGGCTTTTGTGGTAAAATTGGGAGTCTTTCTTTTGCACTTCTTATTTTATTCTGAGCTTTCGTCACATTCATGTAGCCATACCATTTTCTTACAACTTTGTACATATTGCGATTTTGGCTGAGAATGTCTTTTAAGCATAGAAACGCTTGAGGTTTTGGGCGTTCCATGGGTGCTTGATTCTCTTACCGTCTAGTTCGCTGAGCTCGTATGCTCCATTTCCCAAATACCTTTTTACTAAGTAGGATCTTTCCCAATTCGCACCAAACACTCCGCCACCTTGCTGACAAATTTTTCTCATGACCAAATCTCCTGCCTCGAAACCTCGTCGATGTCCTTTTTTGTTGTATTGAGCTTCTAGCCTAGATTTGTAAACCGCGTGCCTTTCTGCTGCCTGCAGTCGGAGTTCTTCCAGTAAGTCAAGGTTAAGTTCCACGGTTTCTTGATTCGGGCTTTCTTCTTGATGGGATACTCGGAATGTTGGGTGGACCACTTCTGTCGGGATGACTGCTTCAGTGCCATATGTTAGAGAGAATGGTGTTTCTCTTGTTGAAGTTCTTGTCGTGTTACGGTATGACAAGAGGACTCCTGGCAATTGCGGGGCCCAACTCTTCTTCAGGCTATCTAGTCTGGTTTTGAGGGTAAGCTTTGTTACCTTATTTACTGTCTCCACTTGTCCATTTAACTAGGGGTAATATGGCGATGAGAATAACTTCTTAATTCCCAAGCCGTCACGGAATCTTAGGAGTTGGGCTCCTTCAAATTGCTTACCATTGTCAGTGACTATGGCGTTTGGTATTCCAAAGTGACAAACTATGTTCTTCCATATGAAACTGATCATACTGGCTTCATTGATGGTCGCCAGTGCTTCGACTTCCGCCCATTTGGAGAAATAGTCGATTGCCACGATGGCATACTTAACGTCTCCTCTTCTAGGCGGGAATAGGCCAATCAAGTCGATTCTCCATTTTGCAAAGGGCTAGGGTGCTGCAATCGTAATTAATTCTGTAGAGGGGGTCCTGCTCATGGAGGCATATATTTGGCAGTTCTTGCATGCTCGAGCGTATTTGATCGCATCTTTTCTGAGGGTAGGCCAGAAGAACCCTTGTCTAATGACTTTAAGGCCAAGGCTTGTCCTCCTGAATGGTTTCCACAGACTCCCTCATATATTTCTGTCAGGACTTTTCTGGCTTCCCTCTTATTTAAACATCTCAACAGTGGTGTCAAGTACCCTCTCTTGTATAGAACACTGTTTATCAAGGTGTACCTAGCCACTCGAAGCCGGACTCGTATGGCCTCAACCTTGTCTTCAGGTTCAGTTCCATTTTCCAGAAAGGCCTTGATTGGAGTCATCCATGTTTCTTCTGTTAGATTTGTATACTAAAAGCCTTGCTTTTGTATTGAACAATGTTTTTAACGATATTATTTGAAATGAGAATCATATGATCAAACGTTTTTGCATATTATAAATTGTTTATTTATATGTTTGTGCAAAAGTCCATTTACTTTGTATTGTAGATAATATATTGTGCGACAACACGCAAAAGATCATATTATCGGTTTTCTTATAAAGTATAAACAGATGCTCACAACCGAGATAGACGGAGACTATCTATCGGTATGGTTGTAGTGTGGTTTGGTATTAGTTTGTCTTGACCATAGAACCACATTAGTATACTGCTTTGTGTATTGAGTAGGACCGTCTGAGATCGTTCGACTTGTACCGTCTATATAGAAGAACTTGATCTCTGTTATTATGAATGTTCGTGCTCTTAATCCCTACACAATAACCTCGACATGTAAGGAAGTATATATTTCTTTGATTCATCAATGGTTGAGATTTAAATGAATTAAATCGACAAACTCGGTGAGTTGGGAAATAATGCTGTCTCTATGGTGTGTTGTTGATTGTAGAAGGAATCCATGTCCGTCATAGGTTGATGAGGAGCTTATAAAGTTTATCATGTAAATCTTGCAAGTGGATTAATTTCCGACATGATAATGAGGTTGAGTGGTACTACTCTCGGAAGAGATATTAATTAATTTGAGTTGTCAGTAACTTAATTAATTAATGGGCATTGTATATCTTAAACATGGGGAGACTATCGGGCTCATAATAAGAAGGAGCCCAGAACATAATTTTCGGATGGGATGGGTAGTGCAGTAATAATATTTTAGTGGACTATATTATTATTATTGGATTTAATTAAAAGCTTTGGGCTAAGCTTGGTTAATTAAATCTAATTGATGCCCAGTCCAATTTCTCCTTCTAGTCCCTGCAGTAGCACAACTATATAAGTTATCTCAGTTCCTAATAACCTAAGTCTGCGCCACTTACGTAGAAAACAAAAAAGGAACAGATTGAGAACTCTCTGGGGATTGTTGACCACACAACACCAGAGAGTTGATTTTGGGTCATACTGTAGAAGATCAGAGGTGTTCTTCACAGATCTTCATCCTCTACTCCAACCCAGAAGTCAGGTAAATTATTTTTGCTTCCGCTGATTGTTCACCTTTTTTTATCGAATCACGTTAACCAAAATGATCCAATTGCCAATAATTGGTATCAGAGCCTGGTTTCTTGGTGAAACATGATTTGTATGGATGGGTTTGTGATTATTTGATTAATTGATCTAATCTGAATTAATCGCATGTTTATTTGTCAGTCAGTATGTGATTATGTGATTGAAGTATTATCTTTGTAATCACATATTACTTTGTGATCTACTGTTGTGATATGCTGTCAGTGTATTTTTCTTTGATTGTATACATGGTACACACTTATTACATACACCAAGAAGTCAGTCAGAAGTCACTGTAATATTTTTATCACACATGCACACCCTGCTCGATGGGTGTGCATCCGGCGGCGGGTGAACATTGGAGGTGACGGCGGGTCTGACCGACACCGACAATCGATGGCTGGTGGCTTCAGCCGGACCAGATATGTCACGGCAGCACTGAAAAGGCGAGAGGCTTTGACTGGATTGATATCAACGGTGAACGGTACGATTGACGGCGGTGAGTGATGAATCGTGAATGATGACGGTGCGTTCACGCTGACTCTGGTCGAGTCCGTGCAGACCCAGCGGCGTGTGTTGATTTTGACTACGATTGGTGGTGTTCCGACCAGGATCTAGGCGAGTCTAACCTGTCTTAGATCGGGTCGGGGCAGATCGTCGCACATCCGGCGGTGCTAGAGCGGTCGCGCGTGGCTGACTGGCACTGACTGTAGATCGCTAAAGAGTGGGCTGTCGGCTCTTTATTAACGGTGGTTGCTGGAGCGGCCGCTAGCGACAGCGGCGTCTGGTTGGGCCGGTGTGGATGTCTTCAGGTGAAATATCGGCGTTGATTCTGGACAACCGGTGGCTGGTGGCTACCTAATACCAGCGCGGTTGCAGGCGACGGCGCAGCTGGATGGTCTGGAGTAGCGCGCGGCGGCGCTGGATTGTCTGCATGTTGCGCTGACTGTCGGAGGCAGCGTGAGAGGCAGGTGCGACTGCGGTCCTAGCACGACGGTGATCTGATGGCTTGGTTCCGACAATGGGAGCGGATGGGGACACTCCGGCAGAGTGATGGCTCGTTATCGGATGGTCGGCGGCGCCGTGGGACTGTTGGTGTGAGGTGTCCGTCTGGTTGTTGCGGCTAGGTGTTATTCTAAGGCAGCACAGATGGTGTTTTTGTATTGCTAATGGGCTTATGTCCTTTTTTGGGCTGTTGGGTTGTTGGGCTTAGTTTAATTTTTTGTCTAATGGGCCGTGATATAAGGGATTGGAACAGGGCTGTAATTCTTGTATTTGTTTTGGGCTGGCAGGATTAATTGGCTAATATAATGGGCTTGTTGGGCTCTTTTGGCTCTAGTTTTATTTATTGGCTGGATTAATAGGCCCATTTACTTGATTTATTTAGTGCCTTAATCCTTTTGATATATAATTGATTTAATTATTTAACTTGACAATTAATTATTATATATGTGGCATGTTCTATGTGATTCATTTAATTTTAAATTACTTATAATAGAAGCATGCTAGCATGTATATTTTATTATGAAATATTATATGCATGTTAAATAAAAACCCTCGGTGTTTAAATAACTAAGTGGGAGAGGGGATTGGTAAATAAATTCTCATGGCCTCCATTATTGGTTTGTAAGTGATGTGAGTAAGCTTGCGCGTTGGCATTAGAGCCTTCCTCCCCATCGGATGAGTTTATTCTCGGATCACTGGTACAATCTTCTTTAAGATGACTGTAGGAAATTATCCAAGCGCGTGTGTACTTCTCTATCTGTAAGGCACATAAGCTTGCGCAATAGACTTGGGGTCAAATAATGGTGTACACTTAGATGCAAATAATTAATATCTTCCCCATCGGAGTCACTGCTGTTATTTGCATGGCTAAAGAAAACCGACTATTAATTATTTTGTCATAAAGATAGGTTGACAAATGAGATTATTGAGTAAAACCTTCTCTTGTAAATGTTCGGGTTTGCATACGTCCACACTATCGTGGCATGCAAATTCACTGGGCTTGAGATGTTGGTGAATTTTATTTTATATTGTTTTGAGGGATTCAATATAAATTGATAAATTCAAAGTGTTTAATCTGTTTAATTATTTATGATTCTCAGGATTTTAATATGGCACTCAACTCACTTTCTGTTATACTTAAAGAGCATAAACTTACTGGCACTAACTATGTTGACTGGAAGCGAAACATGGACATTGTATTAACTGCTGAAGATTATATCTTTGTACTTTCTGAGGAATGTCCTCCGGCACCTACTGATGCCTCTACCGAAGAGCAAAGAAATGCTTATAATAGGTGGGTCAAGGCTGATAGGATGGCTAAATGCTACATTTTGGCGTCTATATCAAATGTGCTTCAGACTCAGTATCAAGCCATGGAGACCGCCTATGATATGATGCATAATCTTAGGGAACTCTTCGTACATCAGAGTCGTCCTGCTAGGTCGAAGGGCATGTCGGTCTTGATGAACACCAAAATAGCTGAGGGCACTCCCGTAAGGGAACATGTCCTTAGGATGATGGGCCAACTCAATGAGTTGGAAATTCTTGGAGCTGAAATCGATAGGAAAACCCAGGTCGATATCATACTCCAAAGCTTGCCTAGCAGTTTTGAGCAGTTCCACCTTAACTATGGTATGAACAAACATATGTACACGTTGGTAAAACTTCTGACAGAACTTGTGGCGGCGGAAGAACTGTTTCGTAAACTTTCTCAGGTTCATGTTGCTGAAAATGCTGCTCATCCTATGCCGAAGAGCGGTAGGAAGAAAAAGAAGCAAGAAAATTCAGAACCGGTGAACCAAGTGAAAGCAAAGACTAGTGCGGTCAAGAAGCCTAAAGGCAAGTGCTTCAAATGCAAGCAGCCGGGACACTACAAGACAGACTGCCCTCTTCTGAAGGGGAACAGGAATGGTAAGTCTTATATACTAGTTGTTGAATCGTGTTTAGCGGCTGTATCTGCTGACACTTGGTGTGTAGATACGGGAGTCACTGACTATGTCTGCAATTCTTTGCAAGGGTTCCACCAAACCCGACAGCTCAGTGATGGAGAGATTACCATACTAATGGGGAATGCTACAAGAGTAGCAGGTGTCGCAGTGGGAGACGTTTATTTATTTTTCAATAAGAGTAAAACTCTTGTTTTGAGGAATTGTCTTTATGTACCACATTTTAGAAAGAATTTAATTTCAGTTTCTAAATTGTTTATGGATGGATATTCTGTTTCTTTTAATGACAATGTTATTATAAGGAAAGATAGAATTATTATCTGTGATGGTACATGATAGATAATTTGTATACTCTTAATCCAATTTCTCCCACAATGAAACAAATTGAAACGAATGATACATTTACTAATAAGAGAAAGGAACCTTGTAAAATGAACCAAACATATCTTTGGCATCTAAGACCGGGTCACATTAACTTAAGTAGGATTCAAAGATTGATAGCTGATGGACCTCTGAGTTCATTAGTAGTGGAAAATTATCCAACTTGCGAATCCTGCTTGGAAGGAAAAATGACTAAAAGGCCTTTTAAGGCAAAGGGGTATAAAGCTAAAGATTTGTTGGAATTGGTTCATTCCGATTTATGTGGTCCTATGTCTGTCCAGGCAAGAGGGGGTTTTGAATATTTCGTCACTTTCATTGACGATTATTCAAGATACGGATATATTTATTTGATGCGCCGCAAGTCTGAATGCTTTGATAAATTCAAAGAATACAAGGCTGATGTGGAAAAGCAACTTGGTAAATATATCAAAACACTACGATCTGATCGTGGTGGTGAATACCTCTTGGGAGAGTTTAGGAATTATTTATCGGAAAATGGGATTGAATCCCAATTGTTTGCACCGAGCACACCCCAGTAGAATAGTGTAGCGGAAAGAAGGAATAGGACTCTTATGGAATGGTAAGATCAATGATGAGTTATTCGGAATTACCAAATTCATTTTGGGGACACGCCTTAGAAACAGCGGCTTACATTCTAAACTTAGTATCTTCTAAATCGGTAGCCTCCACACCCACAGAACTGTGAACAGGGCGCAAGCCTAGTCTGAAACATGTTAGAATTTGGGGTGCTCCGGCACACGTGTTAAAGGCATATGCTGATAAGTTAGAATCACGTACTGATGTTTGTCTGTTTATAGGGTATCCTAGAGGAACGAATGGTGGTTTATTTTATAGTCCCAAGGATCAAAAGGTGATCGTCAGCACGAACGCCAGCTTTTTGGAAGAGGATTATATAATGGATCACAAACCCATGAGTAAAATTGTTCTAGAGGAAGTTAGAGGGGAAACACCAAATATAATACCAACTGTACAAGAAGATATACCACAGGATACTGCACCGCGTGTTACACTTGATACACAATTGCCTGCGGAGCCTCGTCGTAGTGGGAGGGCTGTCAGACAACCGGATAGATTCATGGGATTGGGAGAGTCATACGACTTGGTCCCAGGTGAACATGAAATTGACCCATGTAATTACAATGAGGCACTGCAAGATAAAGATGCTCAATCATGGCAAAACGCAATGAAATCTGAGATAGAATCCATGTATTCTAATCAAGTCTGGGAGCTTGTAGAACCACCCAATGGTGTAAAAGCTATTGGATGCAAGTGGATCTATAAAGGAAAAAAAGGATCTGACGGTAAGGTGGAAACCTTTAAAGCAAGGCTTGTGGCTAAAGGATATACTCAGAAAGAAGGAATCGATTATGAGGAAACCTTCTCGCCTGTGGCCGTGCTTAAGTCAATCCGGATCCTTTTGTCTATTGCTGCTCATATGGATTATGAGGTATGGCAAATGGATGTCAAGACAGCTTTCCTTAATGGAAGTCTTGAGGAAAACATCTATATAAAGCAACCTGAAGGATTCATTGCAAAGGGCGAAGAGCATCTTATGTGCAAGCTTAAAAGGTCCATTTATAGATTGAAACAAACTTCAAGATCATGGAACATCCGGTTTGATGAAGTAATCCAGTCATATGCATTTATTCAATGTCCGGATGAATCATGTGTGTACAAGAAGTGTGACGGAAACGTAGTGGTATTTCTTGTACTATACGTGGATGATATTCTGCTCATTGGAAACAATGTAAAAGTATTGTCAGGCGTAAGGGTATGGCTGTCCAAACAGTTTGAGATGAAGGACTCAGGAGAAGCTGGACACATTCTTGGGATCAAATTAATAAGGGATCGCAAGAAAAGAATGTTATGTTTATCCCAAGCTTCGTATATTGATACAATCCTGACTCGTTTTAGCATGCAAGATTCCAAGAGAGGTTTTCTACCTTTCAGACATGGAATACCTCTATCTAAGGAGATGTGTCCTAAGACACAACAAGAAATAGAGGCAATGAAGCTGGTCCCTTATGCTTCGGCAGTAGGAAGCCTCATGTATGCTATGCTATGTACGAGACCGGATATCTGTTATGTCGTGGGCATGGTCAGTAGGTATCAAGGGGCATTGGATTGCGATAAAGCATATTTTGAAGTATCTGCGAAGGACTAGGGATTATATGCTGGTTTACAGGGCAGATACTTTGTTACATTTGGGTTATAGTGATTCAGATTTTCAATCAGATAGGGATGCTAGTAAATCCACCTCGGATTATGTGTATACTCTTGGAGGAGGAGACATAATATAGAGGAGTGTAAAGCAGAAATGCATTGCTGACTCCACCATGGAAGCTGAATATGTAGCAGCCTCTGACGCAGCTAAAGAAGGATTATGGCTCAGGAACTTCTTAATGGACTTGGATGTGATTCCTGGTTTGCCCAAATCGATCACAATTTATTGTGATAATAGTGGTGCAGTAGCAAACTCGAAGGAACCACGAGCCCACAAGGCGAGTAAACACATTGAGCGCAAGTACCACCTGATACGAGACATTGTTAAAAGAGGGAAAGTCGTTGTCGCTAAGATTGCATCTGAGGGTAACCTTGCTGATCCTTTTACTAAGAGCCTTCCAGCAAAAACGTTCGATAGGCATGTAGAAGGAATGTGGATTAGATGCGTGTCAGCAGAAAAGACAGCGTAGTCTTTTAGTATAAGTGGGAGATTGTTAGATTTGTATACTAAAAGCCATGCTTTTGTATTGAACAATGTTTTTAACGATTTTATTTGAAATGAGAATCATATGATCAAACGTTTTTGCATATTATAAATTGTTTATTTATATATTTGTGCAAAAGTCCATTTACTTTATATTGTAGATAATATGTTGTGTGACAACACGCAGAAGATCATATTATCGGTTTCCTTATAAAGTATAAACAGATGCTCACAACCGAGATAGACGGGGACTATCTATCGGTATGGTTGTAGTGTGGTTTGGTATTAGTTTGTCTTGACCATAGAACCACATTAGTACACTGCTTTGTGTATTGAGTAGGGCCGCCTAAGATCGTTTGACTTGTACTGTCTATATAGAAGAACTTGATCTCTGTTATTATGGATGTTCGTGCTCTAAATCCCTACACAATAACCTCGACACGTAAGGCAGTATAAATTTCTTTGATTCATCAATGAGTGAGATTTAAATGAATTAAATCGACAAACTAGGTGAGTTGGGAAATAATGTTGTCTCTATGGTGTGCTGTTGATTGTAGAAGGAATCCATGTCCGTCATAGGTTGATGAGGAGCTTATAAAGTTTATCATGTAAATCTTGCAAGTGGATTAATTTTCGACATGATAATGAGGTTGAGTGGTACTACTCTCGGAAGAGATATTAATTAATTTGAGTTGTCAGTAACTTAATTAATTAATGGGCATTGTATATCTTAAACATGTGGAGACTATCGGGCTCATAATAAGAAGGAGCCCAGAACATAATTTTGGGATTGGATGGGTAGTGCAGTAATAATATTTAGTGGACTATATTATTATTATTGGATTTAATTAAGAGCTTTGAGCTAAGCTTGATTAATTAAATCTAATTGAGGCCCAGCCTAATTTCTCCTCCTGGTCCCTGCAGTAGCCCAACTATATAAGTTATCTCAGTTCCTAATAACCTAAGTCTGCGCCACTTACGTAGAAAAAGAAAAGGAACATATTGAGAACTCTCTGGGAATTGTTGACCACACAATACCAGAGAGTTGACTTTGGGTCATACTGTAGAAGATCAGAGGTGTTCTTCACAGATCTTCATCCTCTACTCCAACCCAAAAGTCAGGTAAATTATTTTTGCTTCCGCTGATTGTTTACCTTTTTTTTTATCGAATCACGTTAACCAAAATGATCCAATTGCCAACATCTTCTTCATCGACTTGCCAAATCATCCTGTCGCTCGGAGCTTCCTATTTGAACATGCTGATGCTTCATAGTTTTTCCGCATCCTCCGAAGTTGCAAGTCCGGCCAAGGCGTCAGCCTGCGTGTTGAGTAGCCTTCGTACTTGCATGATGTATACATGATCAAACTCCGGGATCATTTCAACCACCAATTTTCAATACCCTGCTAGCTGCTTGTCTTTAACCTCGTAGTCTCCTCTTATTTGGTTGACCATGAGTTTAGAGTCACTGAAGATCGTCACCCTCTTAGCTCCTACTGTCAGCGCCATTCTCATGCTAGATAGTAAGGCATCATATTCAGCTTCATTGTTGGTGGACGGGAACCTGAACCTGACGGCCGAACAAAATACTTCCCCAGTGGGAGCTATAAGTACTACACCGACCCTGGCAGAATGGGCTGTGGATGACCCCTCTACTGACATTTGCCAAGGTTTGGTTGCCACTTCTCCCAGTAGGGTGGGCATAGTGAGTTCCACTATAAACTCGACCAAGGCTTGCGCCTTGATGGCCGTTCGGGGGATGTATTTGATGTCGAACTGGCTCAGTTCCACTGCCCATTTCATTAGTCTGCCTGCCGAGTCGGACTTCGAGAGCACTTGTCTAAGTGGAAAGGACGTTACTACCTCGATTGGATGACCGAGGAAATAGGGCCTCAATTTTTGTGCGCTTATTACTAAGGCGTAGACGAGCTTTTCGACCGTGGGGTATTGGAGCTCTGCGTCTCATAGCATCTGGCTCACATAATACACGGGCTCCTGCCTTTTTTCCTCTATTCGAACTAAGACCGCACTCAGTACTGATTCTGAAGTAGCCAAGTATAGGCTAAGAGTCTCGCCCGGGTGAGGTTTCGAGAGAACTTGTGTGTCGGCCAAGATGCTTTTTAGTTCATCAAAAGCTTTCTGAGCCACTGGCCAAGATGATCACATCCAACAGGGGTTTGCACTTGTCGAATGCTCTCTATAGGAAACAACTAAGGGATGCAATTCTCCCTGCCAGTTTTTGTACTCCTTTGGAGTGCTTGGGGGCCTCCATCTCTTGTATGGCCTTGACTTTGTCAGGATTCTCTTCTATTCCCCTTTTGCTTACCATGTAACCGAGAAACTTCCCTGCTGACACTCCAAAAGCGCATTTTTTTGGGTTTAGTCTCATCCCATAGTGCCGCAGAATGTCAAACGCTTTTTTTAGATGGCGCACATGGTCGTCTATGGTTAAACTTTTGACCAACATGTCATCCACATACACCTCCATGGTTTTTCTTAGTTATTCTTGGAACATTTTGTTGACCAACCTTTGATAGGTAGCGCCTGCATTTTTTAGTTAGAATGGCATTATTACCCAACATAACAGGTTCTTTTTGGTGTAGAACGCCATCTTTTCCACATCCTCTGGGTGCATAGGGATTTGATGATAGACTAAATATGCATCCATGAAGCTCATCAGCTCGTGACTCGCTGTGGCATCTACCATTTGATCGATGTGGGGTAGAGGAAAGCTGTCTTTGGGGCATGGTTTGTTGAGATCGGTGAAGTCGATGCACAACCTCCAAGATTTATTGGCTTTTTATACTAGGACTGGGTTGCTCACCCACGAAGGGAATAGGGCTTCCTTACCAGATTGTTTGCGAACAACTTCTTAGCCTCCAACTCGATGATTTCGTACTTCTCCGGACTATATTTCCTTTTCTTTTGCTCAACCGGACAGTGCGATAGGTTGACATTGAGTTGATGACATGCATGTTTAGGATCTATTCCCTGTATATCGGTGGATGCCCAAGGAACACATCCAAGTTAGCTCTTAGAAATTCGATCAGGTCCATCTTATATGGTTCTGCTAGCTGTGATCTGACATACAATTCTAGATCTGGGTTGCTGGGTTCCATTCTTATAGCCTCAGTTTCATCGGCTGGTTCTCTTCTCTTTCTTTTCTTTTCAGATCTCGCATCTTCGTTGGTGATCGTGGGTAAGCTGATTTCCCTCTCGGCCAAAGGTTAGAACTTCCGAGTATGTTCCATGTTCCTCGTCGGTGGATTCTCAGCCGGATGGGAGGGCTCTCTCGTCCTCCCTCTGTTCTGCCACCAACAACTGGAAGTGCGGGTCATGGTAATTAAGCCTTTCTCCTTTTTCGATGAACGACCACTCCCTTGCCTTTTTCTGGCTGCCTTTAACGGTGCCCACTCTACCATCGGTAGTTACAAATTTTAAGCATTGATGGAGCGTAGACGGGATAGAGTTGAACTTGTGTAAAAAGGCTCGACCCTGGATACAATTGTATGGTGACGGAAGGTCAACCATTTTGAACTCAAGGATGTGTTGGGCCTTGACCGCCTGTTTTTCATCTAGAACCTGAATCGATAGGTCTTCTTGCATTAGAGGAGTGGTGATAGCGTTGCTGAATCCCCAAATCTCGTCGTCGCAGGATGATACCTTTTGGTGAGTGGATCTTCCAATCGCTTTGAGTGCCTTTTTTAATATGATATTTGTGTAAGCGCCCATGTCAACCAGGCACCGATGTACTCTAACCCCTGATATTGAGGTTGAGACGACTAATAGATCATTATGGGGGATTCGTACTTCAGCGAGGTCTTCTTCGGAAAAGAATATATCAGCTTCGTCCAAGGGTGACTTGAGGCTTGTCGTGAAGACATATTGGAATCTGTCGAGCTCTCGTAACTCGACTTTTCACTTTCTTCGAGACTGGGTAGTCAGTGCCTGAGATGTCCCTATGTAATTTTCGTCCATCATATATATTTCTCGAGGCGGTGGGGGCAGGCGGTCGCCTAGTTCTTCCTGTCCTGGTGGACCACCAGGTTCCTTCGGTCGTTCATCAGGAGCGAGAGGCGGTTCTCTTTTCCGCTTTGGACCGACTACTAGCCTATCTAATTTCCCATCTTCGAACAGCCTTATCAGTTCTGCCAACAGGTCCCGACACTTGTTAGTGTCATGACTGATGGACTTGTGATACTTGCAAAAAATTTTCTTGTTTAACTTGGATGGGTCCGCTCGCATCTTTGGTGGGGGACTCAACAGGTTGGTGTCCTGGATTTTGCTGAATATCTCCTCAGGGGTGAGTTCAAGCACCTCCGTGATTTCTTATATTTGGTCATCTTTAGGAAATGGTTTGAAGGAAGCAGGGGTTCTGTAATCCTTATCTCCTTTCTTCTTCTTTTTGTCGCCCTCTTTGTGGTCTCCTTTGGACTTCTAGTACTCCTCAAGGATTTCTTAGCTATGGATGAATGCTTGTGACGAGGCCATGAAGGCCGCGTAACTAGCTGGTACTTTATGTTGACAGCTAGTCCACATCGGTAACCCCGGGTGCAAGGCGGCCGTGGCAAAAATGGTCAATGTTTCGTCCGAGAACTCTTCTGTGTTGGCGCGTTGCTTATTGAATCTCTTCATGAAATCTTTGAGAGATTCTTTCGATCCTTGTTGCAGACAGGCCAGCTTTTGCTTCGGCTCTTTCCCTTATCCTAGATATGCAAAGTGGGATGAGAAGGCCGTAGCGAGTTGCACCCACAATTCTACCGAGTTAATAGGAAGGGACTCAAACCACGCATGCGCCTTGTCTCCTAACATCAGGGGAAACATCTTACACCGGTCTTCTTCCGAGGCCCACTGGGCTATCATCCAGCCCACATATTTGTTGAGGTGGGTTGTAGAATTGGAGTCACCGGTGTACTGGGGGATCTGGTTGATTCGGATCTTCTTCATGGTAATCGACGTAATAATTCTTTGAGTGAATGGGGTTCTTCCTTATTCCAGATCGGGAACGCCGTGTATTCCGGACGCATTCTTCCTTTCCATATCATCAAGTCGCCTCCTCTTTAACATTTCTATTTCTGAATCGTACTGTCATTTAAGCTGGGTCATAGGATCTTTGCCCATACTTTCTCCAGTTTGTTCGTGACTTGGCTTAATTAGGCCTGGTCTTAGTCGATCTTTGGCGCTTATGCGTCCGGTGGTGTGGGCAGGGGATCTGCTAGTGGCCGAATTAGCGCGGGATGCTGTTTTTCTTCTCTCGCGTCCTTCATCTACCACCTTCTAATCTCCTCGTAATTCGCCTTGGGCATCTCTCAGGCCCATCCATTCGTGTACCGACCTGCGGGGCGGAGTCAAATCACGCTGTCGCTCGTTCATCCGTTCTGTCGAATTTTCTTCAAGACTAAAACTCAACCTTCGACTAGCACTTTTTGGTTTTGCCAGTCAATTCTCTTTCCTTCGTTTGAGGAGGTCGAAATACTTCTAGCGGAAGTCAGTTTAGGAGTCGTCTTCTCCCATGCTTTCGTCCTGAGACGAGATCTCTTTCTCCACGGTTCGTGGGGGGTTCTGTTCTTTCTAATGCTGGCTCGTGGTTGCGTCCGCTTTACCGGGGGTGGCCTCTTCTCGGCCATTTATCATTTTCAGACATGATCCGATCGGCTATCGTGGAGGAGTACGATTTTGAGAAAAAGGTTTGCAAAGGCCGCTCTTGCCCTTCCTCTAGCGCCAAATGTAGATAGCCAATTTTTAGGGAGTAGGAGAGTATTTAATGTGGCCGTTATATGGTTTAATCGGGATAATCAAACATGATGAGGAGAAAATAAGAGGAAGAACATAAGAATTCCTCCCGGCTTATTATGCCTTTGGGAGAGAAAGTGTAGTTGTTCCCATTTCGGAGTGGAATGTCCCTTATTTATATTGCGTAACCTGACGTCATCCATATCAGGATACGTCGTCCGATCACATCACAATATATGCATACAGTGTGGGTATCCAATACAATAGCTCCCCGTGATTACCTTTTTAGGATTTGTGATAGGATATTTTAGGGGATATCTGGATAGGCTCTTAGCTAGCAGGGGCAAGTGGCCAATTGGTGGGAGGTGGCCGAGTTGTCATGGCCAAGTGAGCGGCCTAGATGTAATTAATTGTACAAGAGGTGAAGGGCCTTTTAATGGGCCTGATAATGCTAGGCCATAGCCGCATCATGTTTGGGCCCTGATGTCAATGGTCACCAATTGTTTTGTTTGAGGGCCCAACTCCTTGGGCTCCATTGCATCTCACCTCAACTACCCCCAACAACCCATTAAATATTATATCTCTTATTCTACGTGCAAAAAAGTTTCGTCACTCTTATTGTGGGATGGAAGGAGTATTGTTTTGTGATCCTACGATGTAGTACTAATGATAACATGAAATTAAAGGATAATATTGCAATTGCACAGTATAATTTTATACTTTACAGCAATAATTTTAGATTCATGTATCTAGTAATAATAATAATAGATGAATTAATTTTTAAACTTGCTGATTAAGCCTCGATTTAATGAAATGGAAAATTAATAAAATAATTTTAAAAATTGCTGCTTAAGCCTCGAAACCAAAGCCACTGTAATTAAAAATGGGCACATGGGCCACTACCCAACGACGTTAACATTATTTCAAAATCGACAATTAACTATTAATAATGATAATTTGCGCTAATTTGGGTCAACAGAGAATCCATCTCATGGGATGAGATCCGTGAGACGGTCTCACACAAATCTTTGCCGTTAGTAAATTTAATAAACAAAAATATGATCTTTAAAATAAAGTAAAAATTCTATATTTTAAATAAATTGATCGAATATTAAGAAAAAATAAATTATCAAAATATAAATATTATGTAAATTAAATTAGATTAATTAAATATTGATTTAAAATTAATATATTCATTGATAATTAGTCAAAGAGAATGACTACAGTACAACCGGTTTTACCAAATTTTTGGTACAACCGGATCTGTATTTCAATCTCGCGGATCCCCACCTTCTGCATCATATCATGCTAATCGAATTCCTTCTTCACCTCTTTCCAAGTTTGTCACTCTTTCTTACACTTCTCCTTCAGAAACCTCTAATTGATAATCATCGCTGCTTGACAAAAAAACAGCGTGGGATGCTCGGTGCTCAACCGTCGCAGTGGGGTTCTGCGGCACAGTCTCAGACGACACAATTTCAGCCCTCACCCTCCCAAAAATCTAGTTGTGTCACCGGCATGTGGGACAACCTCCGAGATTCGGGATTTTTGTAGGTTGTTGGGGCGAATTTAGGTGAGGTTGGAGATAGATTTAACGTTGGAGGCATCGAACTGAAGGAGAAGAACTAATAGATTGATGGAGGTGGACTTGTTTTTTTCGATCTAGGCCCATGATAGAAATTGGGCTCCCTGGATGAAGTGGGTCATATTATTCTTGCTTTTTTCTGTTTTCTGTTATATTATTCTTTTTTAATGTTGAGAGAGGATGTAATTTGATAGTGTAAAATATGTGGCACTAACATGATTTTTCCCTTTTGTGTCGATTATTGATGTATGAACTAACATTATCTTTTAACATCAATTCTATAACATCATATTTCTCATGCTGTTATCTGTAATATATTATCTTTCTTATGTTGTTATTTTTAATATAAATTACAGTGTACATCTTCAATTTTTATCTATTTTGGAAGTTGAATGCTCTGATAGAGTAGGCAAAAATGAAGACAAAGAGCAGTGCCATTATCACGACGATTATTGTAGTATATCCCAAGAAGTCATGTCTAAATCTAGGGTAACTTCTTACAAATTGTTCGACAGTTTCTCCACTCTCAAGCTCATCTTGTACATCCACAAACTGCAAGAATAATTTCAAGAAGTGATTCAATTAATTTTAAAGAGCAGTAATTTAATTATTTTTATAGTGTGATCTATTAACTTAGAGAATGTATACAATTTAATTTTTCACAATAATAATATAATTTTGGAAAATTAGAATTTCAAATCATAGAGTAACCAAATTCATTATAAAGAGTAACCTAATTAATTCAAATAAGTAACCTAATTATTTTATAAAAAATCTAATTTATTATAAAGTGTAACCTAATTAATTCAAAAGAATAATTTAATTATTTTTATAGAAGAGTAACCTAATTAACTCCAAAGAGTAACATAATTATTTTCATAGAGTGATCTAACAATATATAGATTGCATTTAATTTAATTCATTTTAAAGAGTAGCCTAATTAATTTAAAAGAGTGATCTTAAAATAATTTAATTCATTATAAAGAGTAACCTAATTAATTTCAAAGAGTAACATAATTATTTTCATAGAGTGATCTAACAACATATAGATTACACATAATTTAATTAATTTCAAAGAGTAAAATTGTCTAATTAATTCAAAAGAATATCCTAATTATTTTTATAAAAAAAATTATCCTTATGCATTAAATATATTAGTATTTGTCTTGTTTTGGTTAGTTTCTTTATAATTTGATAAACAATACTTGCATCAGCAGAAAACAACTATAGTAAACTTCACCAAGATTCTTAACAAACTCCCCGTCTCAAACACCCAAACAAAGCTTTTGATCTTAACACCGCCACCATTCGTCCCTACAATAACCTCCAATTAGAGATATACCAGCTAACTCAAATATCACTAAATTAACACTCCATGGGATAGCTGAACTGCTACTTCATACTGACCAACTAGTACCTCATGATATTCTTTCCAATTCTTTATTTTCCATCTGAAAAATCAAACACCATTAACATGTATATAACACAATATTAGCTTATACATCCTAAAATGTATATCACTCAAATTGCAATAGAAGTCCCTGGAAATAGCTTATACATCCTAAAATGTTGATCAAACCATAAAAAATAATGATCCATAAATTGGCTAGGGTTCAGTTTCCAAATTTACAAAGAAGAACTGGTGAGCCCGTAGAATGTCTAGTAAAATTCCAGAAACCCACAAGAATACAACACAAAAATAAAAATTAAATAGAATAAGACTACAACACAATTAAGACTCTGCATCCTTGAGAACATTAGTTATAGCATCTTACTCGAATCTGTTGTTGATAATTGAAATTTTGCTATCTATTTCTATTAACTCCTCTTGCTTTTTCTTGAGGACATATTTGACGAACAATTACATCCTCTCTCTTCTTTCCCTTCTCCAAACACAGATCTTCCACAGCCTGCAATGCGTCTTCATAACTTAAATGCTCATATTTTTGTTGGAAATAAATTAATAAATCCTAATACCTTAAACCCTATTACGATTAACGAGATCAAAATTATAATGCGGAAGCGTACCTGATCCAATGAGTCTCTAGACGGAACACGAACTCAGGATCAGTGGTTATATGGTCTTCCTCAACTAAGCTTTCCTAATTCCTTTATGGGGACCGTAGTAATCCCTCCCGATGGGGAGAAGGGAAGACCATGTGCGGCTTAGTATATTGGGGACCATAACCTGGGAGCTTTTATATACTACTTCACTAGACCACCCATAATCACCTAATCATGTAGTATTGGGTATCTACTCAATAAGCCCATATCATTTATTATCATAGCCCATGGACTTATAACCTTAATTGGATCACTTAATTAAGTCCATAATATAATTGAATAGCTAATATAATTGCATAATAATATATTGCCCACAATTACATTATATTGGAAATAAAAAATTTCCAACAATATTCCACTTGGGCTATATATTTTCCGTTAGCAATTATATCAAGAGTCCTTAGTTGCGCAACTTTATGCTATTCCTCTTTAGGCTATACTTAACAATCTGGTCCATCTCATATACTAATATGGAACTACCGCGGTATTCACCACATTATAAATCGTGATTAAACCCCGACAATCACCATATCAATATACTCAATGACATAGATCAAATATGGTGAGTAGGATGAAAATTACATGTCAAATGTGATCAACATCATGTCTATTTCCAACTGGTCCAACTTTAAACTTTAGTGAGATCAATCCATAATGTAAAATATTACAAAATGAAATTACTTAAGTGAATTCACAATGAATTCAAAGTCATGAACTTTATTCTGCAGAAAACTGAATTATCCAAATCAAAGTGTCTTGAAACTTTAAAGAGCAATAATTATAGACTTCCACTAAACCAATGTATTCTAAAACCATATAACACCCATATGAGTAGCTAGCTCATAAAAATTATAGGGCGTTGAATACATAAATAGCGGATCCAAATTTAGAGTCTATCATAATATGCTTTACTAAAATTTTATCCACACAAAACACTTTATTTAACAACCACGAATTCTAACAAAACACGAATTCCTTTATGGGGACCGTAGTAATCCCTCCCGATGGGGAGAAGGGAAGACCATGTGCGGCTTAGTATATTGGGGACCATAACCTGGGAGCTTTTATATACTACTTCACTAGACCACCCATAATCACCTAATCATGTAGTATTGGGTATCTACTCAATAAGCCCATATCATTTATTATCATAGCCCATGGACTTATAACCTTAATTGGATCACTTAATTAAGTCCATAATATAATTGAATAGCTAATATAATTGCATAATAATATATTGCCCACAATTACATTATATTGGAAATAAAAAATTTCCAACAATATTCCACTTGGGCTATATATTTTCCGTTAGCAATTATATCAAGAGTCCTTAGTTGCGCAACTTTATGCTATTCCTCTTTAGGCTATACTTAACAATCTGGTCCATCTCATATACTAATATGGAACTACCGCGGTATTCACCACATTATAAATCGTGATTAAACCCCGACAATCACCATATCAATATACTCAATGACATAGATCAAATATGGTGAGTAGGATGAAAATTACATGTCAAATGTGATCAACATCATGTCTATTTCCAACTGGTCCAACTTTAAACTTTAGTGAGATCAATCCATAATGTAAAATATTACAAAATGAAATTACTTAAGTGAATTCACAATGAATTCAAAGTCATGAACTTTATTCTGCAGAAAACTGAATTATCCAAATCAAAGTGTCTTGAAACTTTAAAGAGCAATAATTATAGACTTCCACTAAACCAATGTATTCTAAAACCATATAACACCCATATGAGTAGCTAGCTCATAAAAATTATAGGGCGTTGAATACATAAATAGCGGATCCAAATTTAGAGTCTATCATAATATGCTTTACTAAAATTTTATCCACACAAAACACTTTATTTAACAACCACGAATTCTATGTCAATTTGTTTGACTTATAAGTATTCTTGTCATAAATACTTTACTGCGAACTAACTGTCACAATGAACTTTATGTGACAAATCTTCGCAACCTTTATTTCATGTTTGAATGCCCTTAGTGTACTACTAATTCTGTTGTCATGGTTAATGAGCTAAAGTGTTTGCTTAATACTTTTACTTGTATAGCTCTCCGACCAACAGAAAATATAGCCTGAAGTGGATCTTATACTGTATTGACATCCAACAAACTCAGAATCAGAATTTCTCATGATCTCTAACAAATCTGATCCCTGATGTACAAGCATATTATTCTTAGTTCTCTATACATACTTTATAAAGATCCATACTAGAGTTACTTAAATGTCTACTTAATATACCAACAACATAAGCCAAATTAGGTCTTGTAGAGACCTCATCATACAACAACTTCCAACAACCAATGAATATGGAATGTTTCTACATTTCTTAAATCTTTAGTTTAACTTTAGGGCACCTGATTGAGACTGCACTTGTCTCCCTTAGTTTAACTTAAACATTCTTCCACTGAATCACATAATCATCTACATTTGTCTCAAAACCAAATAAGACACTTACTTCATGATGATACTTGTGATTCATTTACTAAAAAAATTTGCTTGAATGCATAGATGGATTTCCTATTAGTTCTTAAATTATTTAGTTCGTATCATCAGTGTTGCGATCAAGGAACTTTATCTTTACTTCCATCTAATATGATTCAAGATCAAACTGTGCTACTAATGTCACGATTATCTTATAATAATGACTTCCTTACCTTTTGAGTATAATCCTATATCAAGATGCAAACCTAATCATCTTGTATTGATTTATACTCATAACTTATAGCATTAACACACTTTGGAGTAATTGGACCTTTCATGGTTTGATGAACATTGTTTGAATGTTCTACCATTAATTCTATAGTGTCCTCATTATTTAAGAGGAAAACTACATAATCATTCGAATTGTCTTTCACCCAACTCTAGTGGTTTTCTTAGTGATATTAATTCTTGAGGTTGTTGAATTTGTTATTCCTTAAATATTATTGACATTGTCATATCGTTATTCTAAATTTGCACCCATTCTTTAAAGCATAAGTGGGGATCGAATCGACTCCCCTTAAGGACAATGTCTCTAATATTATTCTTCTCCCAAAATCAATATTCTCACATAATACCGTATTACCCGTCTCAAATATGATCCGATCAATTGAATCATAAACTTATTATCTTTATTTAATACCAATAAAGTAGCTTTTATCTATTTGAATCCAATTTTCTTTAGTAGATCCCAATGATCTAGCCTTAGTTGGATATCACCATATGTGAAACTCAAAGAGTTCTCACAACTACTTTGGTTGGAACTTTATTGAGACCATAAGCTGCAATCTTTAGTATTTCTCCAATTAGTAACCATATATTGTGGAGTACTATTTTTGTCTTTTAACTACACCACAACACCATTCATACTAAGTAATCTTAATGTGGTGCATTATAAAACAATTCCACAAGCCTTTAGGAGAAAACGAAAGATTATACTTTAGTTTCTTTTTTTTAACAGCTTTTCAAATGAGTTTTTCTTTGTTGTCCTTATACTTTATTGAGATAGAGTTTGTTAGAAACTTATTAGTTCATTCTTATTGTTGAAGTTTTCATCATGTATAATTTTGTTGTTGACATAAGTTAAACTTAATTAACAGACTTGTTAATTGTACAGAGAATTAATGCAAAATGATTATCATGCTTGCACTAAACTTTATAATCTTTCAAATTTTAAATAGTTTAGAATCATCTCAAGGAATCTATCACATCATTAGTATCAATAACAACTTGTAAGTGACACTCTCTACGTAGTAGTCAAATACTGACAATAAAACTGTCAAGCAATAGTCTTCCTTTGGGCCGACTTATTACTCACATGTTAAACAAATAATCGTCACATATTTACCACCACAGGTGCTTGTGTATTTCTGCCAAATATTAATCTACCTATGGGCAGATCAATACCCGCATGAAGATACACTTGCAAAACATTATTAATTAGGGACCCATCAAAAGACACCTTGTGCAACATTAACCTTGTCTATGGACAAAAATTAACTGCAGGGGTAATCTTGGTGTAACAATCAAGTATTAATAATAAGTTCTGTCAAACAAGAGTATATATGTGGACCGACTCAAGTTCACATGAATAATCCAAATAATTATCACATACTTATTATCACATGTGTGTTATTATTCTGTCAAACTGTGCCTACCTGTGGGCCGAACACAGAATACATAAATAATACCACACCCATCTATATAATTTCAATAAAGCTTTTCTCCACACACGATATTGTTGTGACAACATGGTGCTTCGATTGACTAGATTGAAGGTTTACTAGACTAATTAAATAAATATTAAAATATTTAATTTAATTAAACGACATTAAAAATGTCTCCCCAATTTTAGTTTAATTAAATTCCACTACGAAATGAGAATATTAGATGATTCACCCAAATTTAAAAATATTGAAAGATTTCTTAACTTAATTAAGGATTCCGAATTCAAATTTAGAATTAAATAAATTAGACAAATATCCCTTTCCATAATAATAAGAATATTAATTCTATCAATCATACCGAAATAGCTTGATTAATAAAATGCAATTAATTACCCGTATGAATATCTTTATGTGACATAGATTTAATTAACCACATAAATAATTCAATTCACAAGATAATATATATCCAGAATTTAAAAAAAATGATTTCCCAGAGTATTCAACTTATTGAATAGCCACATAAATGAATTTACGTGAAACAATAACTCAACTGCTTAAACCCATTAAGTCATGTCAATTGATTTAAAAATTTCCAATTTACTTCTATCCAGCAATCGATCGTATACTCTGATCTCAGAGAGTGGCTCTGATACCACGTGTGGAAATAAATTAATAAATCCTAATACCTTAAACCCTATTACGATTAACGAGATCAAAATTATAATGCGGAAGCGTACCTGATCCAATGAGTCTCTAGGCGGAACACGAACTCAGGATCAGTGGTTATATGGTCTTCCTCAACTAAGCCTTCTTAATTCCTTTATGGGGATCGTAGTAACTAAGCCTTCTTAATTCCTTTATGGGGATCGTAGTAATCCCTCCCGATGGGAAGAAGGGAAGACCATGTGCGACTTAGTATATTGGGGACCATAACCTGGGAGCCTTTAACCACCCATAATCACCTAATCATGTAGTATTGGGTATCTACTCAATAAGCCAATATCATTTATTATTATAGCTCATAGACTTTTAACCTTAATTGGATCACTTAATTAAGTTCATAATATAATTGAATAACTATTATAATTACATAATAATATATTGCCCACGATTACATTATATTAGAAATTAAAAATTTCCAACAATTTTCTCTCACACAAGCCCTGCAAATGGCAAGATTCCTTCTAAAACAACTGGAGAATTTCCAGACACAGTTTGAGTTGGGCGGTGGGTTTGGGATCATGGACTAGGGTTTCGTAGGAGAGGAGAGAAAGATGGAGAAGAGAAAGGGAGAGGAGAGAGAAATATGAGGAAAAAACACCGCATGTGAATATGGAGAGAGACATAAATAAGGGAAGAAAGCCAGCTGTATACAACATGAAGAAGGCGAGAGAATGATATTAGCCAAATAAGGGAAGAAAGCCAGCTGTATACAACATGAAGAAGGCGAGAGAATGATATGGGCTAATATCCGGAAGTTTGACCCAATTGTCAAATATGGGCTCCGGTCCTACATATTTAAAAAAAAAGACTATTGTAATAAAGTCTTTGTCTTAGTCAAATATGTCAAAAATATCTTCAATATTTATTAAACTTTTATTGTTAATTAAAAATTAAAAAAATATTATTAACATAAATAGAGTTAATGGTTGAGATCAAAAGTATTAAATAAACGATCAAGATTAAAATTAAATAATTTCTAAATATAATAAAATTGAAAGAAAACCAATTATAGATAAAATCAATTATAAACACATAAGGGATAATTATGAACATAAATAAAAAATAATAATACAACAAAATTCTAACCAGATCAAAACTGGATGAGACAATCTCAAACATATTCGTAGATATAAAACTATAAAAACTAAAATATAATTAACAATAATTCTATAATAAAATATTTAAAAATTATTTTCAAAATATAATTATTTTTTCCGTGCAAAACACATATGAGATTATTATAAAAATAAATAGAAAAATAATACTGCAACAAAATTCAAACTTTGGATAAAAAAACTAAAAAATATTCATACAGATACATAACACTATTAAAAAAAATTAGCCTAAAATCCTATGATAAAATGCTTTCGTGCAACGCACAGATGGGAAATATTTTATATAATATATATATATATATATATATATATATATATATATATATATATATATATATATATATATATATATATATATATATATATATATATATATATATATATATATATATATATAACGTGAATTATATGCAACACACGACACTATTGTTACCCGTGATTTTTCTTAACTCGTATTGAAGACGAAAAATATATAAAATGTGAATTATATCCCTATTCTATTTTAAAAACTCAAACCCATTTGTTAAAAAAATAATAATAATTACTTTGTATATATACTAATTGGGAATTTTTATATCTTTAATTTTTTTATTTATATTTCTTAAAAAGTTTTAATTTCAATTTTTTAATATTATGTATATATTATATGAATATTTTATTATTATTATTAATTTGTGTAGTAATTTTTTATAATTATTTTAACCATCAAATTTATGAGTGATTTTGGGTGCACCCTAAGAATAATGAGTAACATGTAAGGATAGTAGATAGTTGTATTTATTAAAGAATTACTCTCTTGTGAGACGTGTTATTAGTGTGACGGTTGTGAGATGGGTCGACCTATAATTAAAGTATGCTTATTTCATAGTTAAAGTATGCTTATTTGTAATTAAAATATGTCAATAATAAATCGAATCATAACACGCTAAAATCATACTTTAATACATAATCCAGCATACTTTAGAAAACATATTTTAACAATCATTAAACATACTTTATCTAAATAATAAACATACTTTAACACGTCTCACAAACCATCTCACATAAGTATTGTCTCACAAGAGACTTTGTCTTATTAAAATATTTAATTATTTTATTTTATTTAATGGTGAATATTTAATTAAAATACATTATAACGATTAAAATTGTCCAAATGTATTGGTGCACCATGTGCACAATAGTTGGATACCAAATTTACATATTCTTAAAAGAATTATGGGAGAGTCTTGTATGAGATCGTCTCGCAAATCCTCTTATATCCCACTAATCCTAGTCATGTTCTAATATATTGAAAGTAGTTTGAGTTTGTAAAAAATATTTTTCAATTTTGTCCTTATCAATTTTGTACTAACTGGAATGTGAAATTTATGCCCCAAATTGAAAAGTCTAAGTCTATTCTTACAAATTGAAACGACACTCAAAGAAAGATTTACACATATTACATATTTCATTCATGTGTTTTATCTATTTTTTACAACCGAATCTACTATTGAAAAAGTCTAATATTTCATTGATCCAAAAATATCTATTTTTCATTTGCAATAAAATTTATTTTTCTAATGAGTTTGTAAAAAAAATTTCCAACTTTGTACTCATCAATTTTGCTTAAGTACATGCGTATCCTTATTACTTTATAATTAAATCAATTAATATATATCTTATTAATTATCAATTTAGTATTAACTCTTAAAATTTAGGCTGATTCTGTGTACTCGGTGCAACCACAATTGGTGGGTTAAACATAGGGGAAGTGGGTAGTTTTTAAAAAAAAATTAATTATTTTCCATTTTAGGAGTTTTATCAATTCAAGGCCCGAATTATGGGTAAACTATCAATTAGGAGTTTGAATTATTTTTTCTATCAATCCAAGGCCTGAAATATGTAAAATGATCAATTCAATGCCTGAATTTGTCAAATATTATCTCTTATTTTTATCAATTTAAGGTCTAAGTTCAGACCCTAAATTGATAGTTTTACATAATTCATGCCATCAATCGATAAAAAAATAATTCCAGCCTTGAATTGATAGTTTACCCATTTTTCAAGCCCTGAATTAATGAAATTCCATTATTTTGCATTTAATGGTAGAAATCGAATTATAATATATTCTAACGGTTAAGATGTGCACAACAGTCAGACTCCAAAATTTTAGAATATATTGAACTTCCTCACTTATTACAAATTTTTTTAAAAATAAATTCCTTGTAACTTCTTAAAATTCATGAAACTGTTGAACTTCTCCACACATACTAGTCCTTATCTATCTATCTATATCTATATCTTCTACTCCCTCCGTCCCCAAAAGTATTTCACACTTTTCTTTTTTATCCGTCCCTCAAGTACTTCACACTTTACTTTTACTAAAATTGGTAAAAAATACACTATATTAATACCCATTTTTTACACACATTCCAATATAATACTCATTTTTTCACATATCCCAATAATTTTACACAACTTTTTCATTAAATTAATAAAAATATTTCTTCTCTTTCTTACTTTATACATAAAAAAAGTAAATTTTTCTTAATCTCCGCGCACCACAATATGTAAAATACTTGCCGGGACTGAGGAAGTGTCTATCTACTACTATACAAAAGAGCGAGTTATCCCATCTTGGCACTATATATTGCCCGTTCTCGGTCACTCATCCACCACGTGTCTCCTTCCTGCTTCGACGCGTACATCTCCGTCTCTAACCCCAGCACGCAACCCTTCTTCCGATTCCACACACAAGCTGTCCTCACCGCAACTCCCATAAAACTCCTCCTCCATTCCCACCGACGTCACGCCGGAAAATGCTCCCGACCCCATTCTCAAATTGGCGATTAATTACACTTATCACACTGATTGAGCACCTCTCCAGTGACGTTGTTTCTCTTACCTGTGAGTTTAATTGGAAGCATGATGTCTCTCCCTTTTCTTCCCTTTCTCTTACCTGTGATTTTAATTGGAAGCCATACAATGGAGAAACATGTGGACATGGAGAGTGTTAAACCATTCATAAGATCTTGCTCACCAGGTGTATGGAATTTTACTCCAAAGACATGCAGTGCTTCTAATGCTTTTTTTTCTTTTTATTTTTTATGATTTTCTTGTTGCTTAGGTATCTCTTGCTGCTCATTTACTTATTCGATCATTAATATTGTTTGGTACATTTATAATACAGATTTAAAATTTAGACCTGTCAATTAAATAAGAATTATAATTCAAGCTTCTCTATAAGTGGATAGGTGTTCACAACACGTGGGCATACTATAAATACATCTACAATCTATAGAAGTGTTTCAAAAATAATTTATAGCTAAGAAGCCTTGCACAAGGAGCACTTAACTAATTAACAAGTTAAGTGGAGAAATACACAAAATATCAAGGTTATAGCTTATAGGGTCTCATTGAGGTTCTTAGAGGAATTGAAATGTTTGGGGTTCTGCTTTGGAGTGGAACTCTGTTTATTATAAAATGTATTGCATGTCCTCATTATCATGTTGCATACCCACATGTTCATATAAGACCAAGTGTATTATTTGTAAAGCCTAGATAATTGTGTTCACTGATTCTATTCCCTCACTGTTATTCATTCATTCTAGTGTATTTATAATACAGTGTAATTTTGTTTTGTTCTTGATTTCACGGTTGACGTGATCCGTTTTATCTCTCTTATTCGCCCCACAATTTGATTTTTTTTGTGTATATTTATTTTTTGGTTAAATTAAGGTACTATTATAAATAGGCTTATTAGGGCTCGATTTTTTATTGGTTAATTTTCTGTTGCGGCTACGTTCAAGTAATGAAGTTAGAGCGGCTATAATTTTAGCTATTTGTCACATATTATATTGTCGCTCTCTTCAATTATTCACCATGTACGTTGTTCCATTACGTTGATCTGCACCTCCTATCCAGTGTTCCACACTTTCATATTTTGATCGACTGTTTTTTATTTTGATTTTATTAATTTAAACTTTGGAACTGAATGTACATGTTTCTTGCCTTAGTTTGCATAGCAAATTTTGCATGTGAAAATGTTATGATTTGTTTTCGGGTAGTATAGATGCTAACTGTGGCTTACATGTACATTGCCCAATTGTTATTGTCATAGCTCATTTTTAGTAAAAATTTTGTCTACAAGCTGGTGTCCGTGCCCAATGCGTGTATTTGAAAAGTACAATAGAAGCAGTTTTTATTGGTTGGTCACTTGGTTCATCTCTGAAGGAAAGATTAAGATATTTTCTAACAGAATAAACAGGAAGTAGTACTCTACTCTTAACCCCTCTGGTTTACTGGTTAGAAATGTTATTAGTATAACCTAAAAAAACCTGTATGAAGCTAATTGTTGCACCCTTATTGTTGGTTTATTCTATATTCTAACTTTTCAAAACTTTCCTTCTTTTACTTTTTTTTCTTTCTTCTTTTTTTATTGCATCTCAATAAGGGAAATTAGAAACTTAAGTGGCTAAGTCATGAGACATTTATCCTTTGTCATATGTTGAATATGAGTTTGGAATTAATTTAGATAGTTTGCAAGGCATCTATTTGATACAGATGTTGAATACACTATATATGACTAATAATTGATACATATCACCCAAGAACTTAATGATGTCAGCGTCATTTAACAGTTTCTGATATTTGGCGACAGCAATGCTGAATAATGTGAGATTGTGCTTGGATTGAAGGTAAGCAACCAACATGGAGTAAATTTACTAATGAACCCAAATTCTTCAAAACTCATTTGAAAATGAAAATGCCAATAGATTGTAAAGAAACACCAATAGATTTTATACTATAACTTCTGTGATTTTATGTCCATTTTTTACTTGCTTTGTGATAGAGAAATGTTAATAACCAATAGACTTAATAACATTTTCATATTCTCAATTTTTTTGGAGTCTGTCGTACCATTTTATAACAAAGAATGTATATGAGCATGTGTTTTGACATGGAGCATTTAATCAGTTCAACAGAATCAAGAAATCTAACGTTTAATTATTATACTTTATTTTGGTTATATATTTGGTTCTTTTCATTGTAACATTTCTCTAATATTATTCATTTTAAAGTTCACAAAGGACTACCAATATTTACTCCATTACTATTAAAAATTATTATGAAAAATATAATAATAAGAAAAATAATGAAAATAGCCTTATTTTTAATGATAATAGATATAGTTAAAATTATAACGAAAAATATAATAATAAGAAAAAATAATGAAAATAGTCTTATTTTTAAAGATAATAGATAGAGTACTAATTATTCATATGAAAAATAATACTAAAATCTGGGTTAAAAATTATATAAAAAGGAGAGTTCGCCTTTTTGATATAGATAGAGTACTAATTATACTAAAATGATAATAGATAGAGTACTAATTATTCTGTAAGGTGCCACTGTGACTAGTATTATATAAAAAACCAGTTCGCGTTTTTGGCACGGTATACTTCCGGTTGCCGGTGTCTCCTTCCTTACGTCCCCCTTGCTCACTTGACGCGTATGTTGCCAATTCCAGCACTCAACCCTCCTCCCGAATCCACGCGTACGCCGACACTAGCGCGCAACCCTTCACTTCTAACTTGCATCTAATTCATTCTCATTCTCAACGCCGTGGTTGCGTCGTGTGTGAAGATAGGTTCTTTCAAGAAGACACCGACGTGGTTTAGAGTTTGGTCTTGCGCTTTGTTGATTGTTAGCGCAAAACATAATTGATCTGGAAACTATTTCCTTTTGAAGGGAATAGATGAAAAGTGGTCCTGCGGAGATTCCAACGTTATACGGGGGATGATACATGTTTCCCTGCATATTCCCCCCACAGAGATTTTAGCATAAATCACATTTTTATTGAAACCTATAAAAGTCGTATTCAATTGCAGAGGCCTTCCGCTGGGTTAATGTTTCTGAGTAATATTATAGGAGCATTAATTTTTAAGATCAATTTATGTTGAGGTAGCCTGATGCGCGTTTTCTTTGCACGCAAAATTAATCCCCAAGTATTAAGGATATTAATTGCAGGTTAAGCAAGCGACCAAGTGAAATATCAAACCCAAAGGATGACGTATTATCAATTTAATTATTTACTAAATTAATTAAGACAAGAGACAATAACAGTTGAGTATTGGATTATTAAACTACTAAACAATTAATTAAATAACAAATAAAATAAAATAGCACTAGAAGAAAGTGGATCAAGTAGGAGAATAGGTAGCTCTAGGGTAATTCGGTTTTACTACTTAACTTCTTTCTCATGTGTTGGCCGACTTTGTCTTGTGGACTATGGACTCATTATTAAACCATGCAAATCTACTCCATAGATACAAGTAAATATGTGTGTAACACGTGTGAATAACTTCGGAGCAAGAGACATAATTTCACCCCCTTTCTAGGTAATATCAGTATCAATTATTTTCCATGTCTGGAATCTAACCCGATATGATCTCCCTTTATAGGTACTATAAAATTACTCTATTTATCCTGCTTACTAACCCGAATTCAATTCAATTAATAAACATTCATATATGACAGTTCTAATGAAACTTTAGAATCCCCTCACTTAGAATCATAACATGGAATCCTGTTCAGCGGTGAACGCACTCAATCTACAACCAAGATATATATTCAGACTCTATATACCAATTGAAGATGCACAAAACGACTGTGAATATGGATTAAGAAAGTATAATCATATATAAAATAAATCCACAAATAGTGTTGTACGTAGGACACACAAGAAAGTTTAATTAATTCATAAAACCTTCATAAACCCTAGATCTACCAAAATGATTCTAGCCCATGATGTTGCGAAGAACAATCATGGGGGTTGGATAGATCTTACCCATATGTCTGAAAAAATACAAGATAAATTAAAAAAATGAATAAAACCCTAGATGCGGGAGTCGCCGTGTCCTTCTCCGTCTTGAATCCTCCTTTTGGTTATGCTCTTGATTCCACATACGAATTTTCAAAGTGATGGATGGATGGAGGGAAGAATGTGGATGATGGTTGGGGGGTGATCCCCCTTGTGGGGTGATGTAGGATGGATGTGGCTCCCCTCACATGATTAATGATGTATAATATATATAGGAGTGAGAAGGTAATTAAATAAGGAAATAAAAGATATGGGTAAATCATGGAGGATTATGTGATAAGGAGATTAATTGAGCTCCAAGAAATAGGTAATTTTCGGAAATTCTCGAAAACTCTTACTGGCAGTTGCCCCACTTCATGATTTTGAGCATAACTTCCTCGTACAAACTCCGATTTTAGTTATTCTTACGCTCACGCGATCCTCTCTTCCTTGGATTTCTATCCATATAAAGATCTCACCAAAAATCCAATATTTGTATGTGTAACAAGTCATGCAAAGTGGCACATCCATTCTGAGCAGGAACAGCTTGCGCGGCGTCACCATTTTGATTATAACTTTCTCGTTTTGAATCCGATTGAGGAGTTCTTTACGCCAAAATGATCCTCTCTTCTGTGGCTTTCCAATCATGTATCACACTTCCAATTCAGAGCTCCATATGAACCCAGAAAAATTACACAAGTTGGGCGTGCGTTTCAGAGCATCCTTGCACAAATTGCACCTTTTCTCCAACTTGACACTTTTGATCCCTTTTTCCACCTAAAACACAATAAAACACCTCAAGTGCACCTTTTTCTCACATATATCGAATATAAGACACTTGTGATAATATATAACAACAATACTCATGAAAAAAGGTGTTAGATTGGATGCTAAAACACGTTTATTTTCACTCTCAATAAACCCCCAAACTTACCCGTTGCTCGTCCTGAGGCAACAAAATAAAAATAAAGAGAGAGAGAGAGAGTAAGAAAATTTGCGGGGAAACAAGGTCTATGACACATACCCCATTCAAAATACAATTGTCCTCAACTTAGGTCATGCAACTCTCATTACATGTAATAATCAATTCATAGCATACAAGATAAGACAATCACCACCAATTCAAATGCTCCATTGACATGTTCTCACGGGAAGTATATATCACTCGTACTCAAGTATAAAAGATGTATACTTATGAGTTAAGATGTTTACGCTAAAATTCAATTCAAGTGAATGCGTAATCATAAGCTTGCCAAACGTCTCAAACTCTCCACAACTTAAAGTATGATTCGACAATGGGATCAAAAAGGACTTTCATTAGGATGTAATGTTGGCTCTTTGGTAAGGGTAGGAAACATATGGATAAAGTAACTCAATTAGTAGAGAATTAAAACCGGAGATCTTTTGTACTGCAGATTTTTTTTATACTTCAAGGCTATCCAGTTTCATGCTCTTCTAATTTTATTTACTCTCCTTTTTCTTCAAGCTCAAAATTTTTTCCTTCTCTCTTTTTTTTTCTTTCTTGAGGTACCAGTTTCGGGCACTACCTCTAACATCTCGGGGTACCAGTTTTGGGCACTACCCTTCATCAACTTATTTTTAAGCTCATAATCACTTGTACAGCTCTAAATATTTTATTCCTTCCAAACTCCATCAAAATCAACTTCACACACTTTGACATCATTTAATTCTCCACTAAATATAGGAATTTAAGGCTAAAATAGGATATCAAAGTGGCTATCTTCGTAGGTTGCCAAAGAAATAAGGCTTTCAGGCTCAAAAGGGCTAACTACGGATATATAATTATTTGGTAGGAAATTATTTGGCAAAGTGACTCATAAATTCAAGGATGGCCTAAAATCATCTCCCGTCATCTAACACACATGTAGTTTCAAGTAAGACAAGAGACAAGTTCTAGAATACATATACAAGAATGATACTCACCAGAAAAGATATATCATGTGATTATGTAACATGATCAACGAGGCTCAAAATCTCACATGGGTTTTTAACAAGTAACAGAGCACCTTTCATGGTAAGTAATATCCCACAAGTACTCATAGTACTTCATATCCATTATAACTCAAGTACACTTCTTTCATCAATTTCAAGAGCATATGAATTTCAGGCACAATTTAAAACAATATGAGCTTACATGGATCACCAAAACATAAACTCAATCCTTCCACCCATACTAATTAAAAGCACATATAAATATTAGAATAAGGAAACGAGGGCACCTGATTTTTCCTTCAATGCATTCACGAGCTCCTCGAGTTGTTCAACTCGATCATCTTGCCACTCTTTTACCTTCTTCTATCATCAAAGCTCAAGCACACCTCATCATCAAAGATTCATCAATAATAATATAGGAGAACTATAAGAAAGACTCTATTGATTATCTAATCGACTCTACACACTAGACACACCACTGAACACTAGGCAAATTGCAAAAAATCGACACATCAAAACTGATTAAAGTTTCAACATACCGCAAAAAATTAATTCCCATAGCAAATATTACAAAGAAAATATTATACTCTTGGTGCTTCAATGAGGTAATAACATCACTCCCCCCAAACTTAGTAAAAACATAAGTTGAAACTAAGTTTGAAAAGAGATACAATTGCTGATTAGTAAGCACCTTAAATATAAAAATTTCTTACTCACACAAAAAAAGCAATAAAACAGAAGGGCAAGCCCCCAACAGGCGCTCATGTTTAACGTCAGAGAGCCATGACGGATGTAACCTTTTGAACTACTGGATCAGAGGACGGTCTTCTCGCATCCTCACCTTCAAATACTTTCTTTTCCTCTTCTTGTCTACACTTAATACCTCACCTTTCTTGGTCACAAAAATATGATCTTTGAAATTTCCTTCGTCCCATGGCTGTCTAGACACCTCCTTGTCAATCTTCCACTCAAATTCAGAATCATCTGTCTTACAAAAATCAAGATTAAACAAGTTAGAAACCACATCTATGTTCTTGCACGATTAAGTTTCCATGGGCATCTTCATTTCTTGATCAGGAAAGAAAACCACATCTTCATTATCCATCTGCAGTCTAAGCTTCTCGGCTCTCAACTTCTTTGCCCTTTCCCACTTTTTCTCAACTATAAGCTCAGTATTCTGCTCTTGGGATGGTGCTGAAGTGTTCGGAACAACAGGTGTAGCATTCGGTACGAAAATGGGCACTGAACAAAACTGTTCGACCTTTGTTCGACCATAATGGTCTGGTCGAACAGAAGGTGCTTGGTCGAACAACTTTTCTGATCGCGAGTTAACGTTCTCCCCCTGTTGCTCAACCAGCATTCGACCTATTTGATCTAGTCGAACGGATGTGTTTTGGTCGAACAGCAGAACAGAATGTAGAGCAACAAAATTCTGCTTTTCCGAAGATTGTTCGACCTCAGCTCGACCATCAGGTCTGGTCGAGCTGATGAGGGATGGTCGAACAATTCCCCTGCTTCCTTCATTTTCGCCCGCCGTCTTCATCGGAGCTTCATACTGCATCCAGGACCTCAATGTGATGATATTATTCTCCAACGTTTGTGTAAATTGATTCACATTCGTGACCATTTGCCCCATAATCAAGGTAAGGTCCTTCAACTGCTTAGATAAATTTGCATGATCAACATTTATTCTCACTTCGATGCGGTCAACCTTTGCATTATTCTCAACCATGTATCGATTGAAGGAATTTTCAACACTCTTTACTTCTTGCTGCTGCATACTAGGCCCCCTTTGTGTCAACTATGCAATCTGCTTCCGCTGGGACTCTAGTAGCTTGTTGATGTTAGCTAAATTAGAGACGATCTCATCATCCCTATTCGGCTTCAACACTTGATGTTCAACGTGTGCCACCTTATTTAGTTCATAAGATCCTCTTACTCTTTCCATAGGCCAGTCACATGAATTCATAGAGATGTCTTCAAATAACTTTTCTACTTCAAGTGTTGTCTTAGATAACAGCGCCCCACCAAATGATGCATCAATAAGAATACGCGACTCACAATCCAATCCATAGTAGAAGATGCTTATGTACTCAGCCTTAGGTATCCCATGATGTGGGCACTGCCTGAGCATGTCTTTGAACCTGTCCCACGCCTCATGAAATTTCTCACCCTAATTCATAACAAATTAGGTGATCTCTTGCCTCATTTTTAAGATCCTTGAGGGTGGCATATCTCTCTCCAAAAACTTCTGCTGCAGTTGGTCCCATGTAGTGCAATCTGTGGCATCAAAAGTCTCATACCAAGCTTCTGCCCTATCAATCAATGAAAACTTGAATAGGGCGTTCCGCCTAGCATGATAATTAGCTCCAACACCCTTCTGAGTATTTGCATAACCAAGGAATCTTCTGATATGCTGATATGGATCCTCAAAACAACCTCCAGAAAAGGAATTATTCTCTACCATGTTAATAACAGCGGGATGTATCTCAAAGTCATCATCTTCCATCTTGCTCCTGTCAACCCCATGTCGCCAATTCCATAGTTCATGAAAATTTCATGTATGGCAACATTATCCGGATTCTGTCTTGCTCCGGCCATGTTACACATATTTCTTCATTTCTTCCTTTCCTTTTCCTAGTGCACAAGTACCTCAGAAAAATTCAAGGTTAGATAGAATTAAATAATCACAAATAAAAGTCTTAATCAACTAGAAATAATAAAATCAATAAAAATAGCCATCCCCGGTAACGGCTCCAAGAACTTGATGCGTGTTTTCTTTGCACACAAAATTAATCCCCAAGTATTAAAGATATCAATTGCAGCTTAAGCAAGTGACCAAGTGAAATATCGAACCCAAAGGACGGCGTATTATCAATTTAATTATTTACTAAATTAATTAAGACAAGAGGCAATAACAGTTGAGTATTGGATTATTAAACTACTAAACAATTAATTAAAATAACAAATAAAATAAAATAGCATTAGAAGAATACGAAAGTGGATCTAGTAGGAAAATAGGTAGCTCTAGGGTAATCCGGTTTTACTACTTAACTTCCCTCTCATGTGCTGGCCGACTCTGCCTTGTGGACTATGGACACATCACTAAACCATGCAAATCTACTATATAGATACAAGTAAATAAGCGTGTAACACGTGTGAATAACCTCGGAACAAGAGACATAATTTCACCCCCTTTCTAGGTACTATCAGTATCAATTATTTTCCATGTCTGGAATCTAACCTGATATGATCCCCCTTTATAGGTACTATAAAATTACCCTCTTTATCCTGCTTACTAACTCGAATTCAATTCAATTAATAAATATTTATATATGACAGTTCTAATGAAACTTCAGAGTCCTCTCACTTAGAATCATAACATGGAATCCTGTTCAGCGGTGAACGAACTCAATCTACAACCAAGATTTATATTCAGACTCTATATACCAATTGAAGATGCACAAAATGACCGTGAATATATGGATTAAGAAAGCATAATCATATATAAAATAAATCCACAAGTAGTGTTGTACGGAGGACAGACAAGAGAGTTTAATTAATTCATAAAACTTTCGTAAACCCTAGATCTACTAAAACGGTTCTAGTCCATGATGTTGTGAAGAATCATGGGGATTGGATAGATCTTACCCATATATCTGGAAAGTACAAGATAAATTAGAAAATGAATAAAATCCTAGATGTGGGAGTCGTCATGTCCTTCTCCATCTTGAATCCTTCTCTTGGTTCTGTTCTTGATTCCACAGACGAATCTTCAACATGATGAATGGATGGAAGAATGTGGATGATGGTTGGGGGTGATCCCCCCTTGTCGGGTGGTGTAGGATGGATGTGGCTCCCCTCACATGAATAATGATGTATAATATATATAGGTGTAAGAAGGTAATTAAATAAGGAAATAAAAGATATGAGTAAATCATGGAGGATTATGTGATAAGAAGATTAATTGTGCTCCAAGAAATAGGTAATTTTTGGAAATTTTTGGAAATTCTCGCTGGCAGTTGCGCTACTTCACGATTTTGAGCATAACTTCCTCGTACAAACTTCGATTTTAGTGATTTTTACACTCACGCGATCCTCTCTTCCTTGGATTTCTATCAATATAAAGATCTCACCAAAAATCTAATATTTTAATGTGTAACAAGTCATGCAAAGTGGCACATCCGTGCTGAGCAGGAACAGCTTGAGCGGCGTCACCATTTTGATCATAACTTTCTCGTTTGAAATTCGATTGGGGAGTCCTTTACGTCAAAACGGCTCTCTCTTCTGTGGCTTTCCAACCATGTATCACACTTCCAATTCAGAGCTCCACATTAACACAAAAAATTACACAAGTTGGACGTGCGTTTCAGAGCATTCTTGCACAAATTGCACATTTTCTCCAACTTGGCACTTTTGATCCCTTTTTCCACCTAAAATATAATAAAACACCTCAAGTGCACCTTTTTCTCACATATATTGAATATAAAACACTTGTGCTAATATATAACAATAATACTCATCAAAAAGGTGTTAGATTGAACACTAAAACATGTTTATTTTCACTCTCAACATAGCCCCTGAGGTATTAAAGAGTGAAGCAGTTCTTCTTGGTTTGGTGCAACGTGGTTGCTTGAGTTGCTATCGTAACTATAATACATGACCTCTTCACCTGGGAATTAAAAAATATCATTTATCTCATGAACGAAGTCATTTCTTATTGTTAGTATAGCTCGATTAACCACGACTCGATCAAAATCTGGAGAACCAATATTGGGAAAACAACACCAATTAATATATCCAAAGATGCGATGTCATCGGAGAAGACAATGTTGTTACGTACTAGAATATGGATTTCGCCTTGCTCATTAGTTTGTTCCAGACCATCACCAACATTTAATAAAAATGAAGAAAATGTGGGGTGTAGTAGTGCACGCATGTTTTCAGTTAGTTTAAGTTTTTCAAGTTGAGGCCACAACGGTGACATCACAATAGACGAATTGATGATGTCATCTTTACTTTCTTTTACGATAACAGGTAGCCTTTGTCGAAAGTCTTCTTTGAAAATAACCACTTTGCCACTGAAATTTTGTTCAGAGTTCATTATATCTTTTAGCATCTTGTTAAATATTTCAATGATATTACATTTTGCCATCGTTGTCTCATCCCAAATTATCAACTTTGCAACCTAAATTAAGTAAGCTAATGTACTCTATTTGTTTAAGTGGCACGTGTTTGAGCTATTGTCCTCAAGAAGGACCTTAAATCTTGAGTGGGAAGTACGTCCACCTGGTAGTAAAGATGCTGCAATGCCTGAAGTTGCTGTAGCTAGAGCAATATGACCCGATGATCTTACTGTTGCAAGTAGGGCTCTATATAAAAAGGTTTTCTCAGTGCCTCCTGGCCTGTCTAGTAAAAAGATGTTAGACAAGTTCTTTGCTAACACAGTATAGAATCCTGTCATAAGTAATATTTTGTTCCTTATTTAGTTGGCTGTGTGCTTGGAGATCTTCATCTAAAATTGTAAGGCATTGCTCGGCATGCAGTTTTTTTGTCAAAATATCAGTTGTATTAGTCGAAGAAATGGTGTATGGTGAGAAGAATTCATCGAGCTTTTTCCCCATTGAGTGAATGTGCTCACAAATGTTGTTTAAGACCATGCATTTAATTACGTTAGGAGTCAAAGCTTTGTTTCTTCTGTAATCTTCTCAGAGGAAGTCGTCAAATTTTAGCCACAGTTGTTCAGGATTCTTAGGGGTACAGTGAACAAGAATCACGACGAATAGGTGTCTTACAGCTGATGACATCAAGTACGTCGCAGCTTTTGTAATGCACATTTCGGTTGTGTTATCTTCTTCTACTATACCCAATGCATGAGCAGCTTCTCTGTAAGTGCAGTACGCTATCCCTTTGATTATTTTTAAAGCTGTGAATGAGGGTGGCCCTCTGATATGCATCAGCAACAGCTCCTGGTAAAATCTGTCACTGTGAGAAGGCTGACAAGTGGTGACACCGACACGGGCTATGACGTCACGATGTTTGCATGGGCACCATTCCTTTACGTCCTTATGCAAAGTGAAATACTCAGGGAATTCAACGTATAAGCAGTTAGGGCTTTTTGCATAGTCATCATGTGCATTCATGTAAAAGAACTGTTATTTTTTTAGGTAACAGATCTGTAGCAACTGTTTGCAGGTGTTGATTAGAGTAGAAAGTTACTGTCTGTTGATTTTCTAGATGTACATGTATGCATAATATTACTGGAGGCTGTATATGATGAAGGTCAAATGAGAAAATGTGCCAGCTCGCTTCAAGGGGCGATATCCACCGAGCACCTTGGAATTCTTTAATCTCATCAATTGGGCATTATTCATCTATTGGAATTAGTGTGTAAGATATTTTATCGTGGCCTTTGTATATATACTTGTACATGTATTTGATAGCTTCAATTATCGAGAAAACCTCCACATTAATGTGGCAGTTAAACTCGATAAATGGTATGGATTGGAAGGTACAACCCACTGATTATCAAGGTGGGCTCCTCTAACGTAGACAGAGTGGCTGTTGTTTCGGCGACGGTATATTGGGTAAGAATTTTCTCCATAATGAGTGTTGCTCGAGTAGTTCTTTAGGTACCCAAACTTGCAAAATCATTGTTTCATACATGGGCATGCTGTGTTTAACAGGCCGCAAGGACAGTGAATCATATGTTTTGCAACCAAAGAAAATAAGTATGTGTTAACTGTAGGGTCTGGTAGCTCTGCACAAATAATTCTATCAAATGACTCTGGTGTGAACATTTTTGAGTTACAGTCTAAAATAAGTAAGAAGTAAGCATGTGGTAGGCCTCTTTTTTGGAACTTAACGACGTACGTATATGCGATAACGTTGCAAAAGATTTTCTTTTTGAGTAGTTCATGTTTTAGAACCTGAAACTTTGCTTGAAATATCCGTGCAACTAAATCAGGCCTATTTTGGATTTCATCTGCTGGCGAGCATAGAGCTTTAATTTCAGGCCAATTTGGATTACACGACATTGTTAAAAATACGTCAGGTTTTCCGTTACGCTGGACCAGTGCTAGAGCATCCATGTATCTTTTGCGCATGTCCCTAGGGCCTCCAACAATTGATGTTGGTAACATTTTGCGCAGACCAATGTCTTTGCCTAACAAACATCCTTGTGCAATGCCGTCTAGTAACCCTTCGTAGGCGTCATTTCTCAGGCCTTTTTGAAGCTCTTCAGTCCTGAAGTAGTCTAATCTAGATGTTTCTATTTTGATATACATGTCGACCACATATTGTTGTACTAGTCTTCCCGTGTGTAGCAGGAATGAGGTGTCGTTATCATGCACTTGTAATTTGTAGCATTAATACTCACGATAGGAAACATTTGTTCTTTATTGGTTTTCTGTTGAGCACCTATAAGAAAACCGTAATGTTTTTTAATAACGGCAATATCAGTGAGGTACGAAAAAATGATAGGTTTCAAATAGAAATTTTAGTGTACCTTGGTTTTCTGTTTGTATGTATTCATATGCAAAAGCATAATGGCTGATGCTGATAATGTCGTCATCTTGGCAAGTTGGGGTTAGTGTAAGCTTTTGTTGTTTACTGTCCAGTCTCTTAATTGTACGGCTCCAACTGGGGTCCCCATTTGGGAAAATGAGAAGGTATTGCATTGGGTCATAGCAACCGAAGTATTGTTTAATAATTTGAGGCCGGCTACATTTTGGGTAAACTTGGATATGTTGGCTTGAAGGTTGGGCCTGTTCATCAGATTATACCCATATATACAGGCAACCTCAGAGGCTGAAGGTTTATTGTAAACGCTAGAGTTCGTTGAGGGGTCAGCCTATAGAGCGATTGCGTAATCTTTCAAATCAGATAAATGAGCCAAGTTTCGGAAAGTGGAAAGTGAAAACATAAAATACTCGAATATTGATGCACTCAATGATAGAGAACTGAGGTGATAATGAAGTTAACTTTTAATTAATTATCTTGAAATAACCTATTGCATGCACATCGGTAGTTTTTTTTTTAAATTAAAAGATATACTCCCTCCGTTCCACAATACCCTTCACACTTTCTACATTTGAACGTCCCACAATACCCTTCACACCCCAAAAATAGTAAAAATATTTTACCAATATATCCTCCCCTTATGCAATAATTTCAAGCTGCCATTTAAGTTTATTACTGCTAAACACAATTTAACTCTAATTATTTGGATTTGGGGACAAATAATCCAATCAATTAAAAATCCTAACACATTACATTCTGACCACCCATTTCACATTTTTATCTATCTAACCTCATTCCTCTCTCTTTCTCTCTCTCTCTCGTGTTCTCTCTGGGGAGATAAAAGAACAAACCCTAGTTCTTCCATGGTGGCCGATTACTTCTCCAATTTAAAGGGTGACCCCAGCCCCTTCTCTAGCTCCTGCCTTCCGTTGATCTAAACCTTCCGATTTCTTTCTCTCTTATAACTGCGATATTCCATTGTACTCAAATGCTCTAAATCTGTCTGATTCCCACCATCTCAACCAAATCTTGATTTTGAGCTTGAAATCGGTTTCATGTGTTTGGATCCGAGAAGGCTTGGGGCGAGGTGGAGGTTGGGGGTCACGACATGCGCTTTGTTTCCAAAAATTGGTTCGGGAGTTTAATCTAGCCGGATACATTCGACATGGCAGTTCCCGACTCTAAATTGTTGGCTTATGTGGTCGACGGTCACGAGTTTGAAGGAGAGCTCTCCAGAACCACCTTCAACGCGGTGTCTCCCGATTCCATAGATCTGGCCAGATCTACCTTCGACTCGGTGTCTCCCGATTCCCTAGATCTGGCCAGATCAACCTTCGACACGGTGGAGCTCTTCGGAACCTCCTAATCGGTACATCCCTATCTTATGCTCTCATAAACGGCTACGCTTGGTATGCCCTGTGAGGCTTGTTACTTGACATCTGTGCTTATTTGGCCGTGTGAGGCAGTTATATGATGGAGCATGCTATATGTTTGGGCCATATAAGTCAATTATATCCTTTTATGCTTGGTATTGTTTTTATTTGGCTCTGTAAGATATTAATTGGTTGATGGTGCTTGGTTCTTCCTTTATTTGGCCCTGTGAGGCATTTGCATTTGAATCATTGTTGGTTAAATGAGTGATGTTTAAACCTCATGCTTGATGGACCTGTTGTTGTCTATGTGAATAAGTATTTTTTGCATACCATTTTTTTTCTTTTTTTCTGTTCATGATTGCTGCTGCAATATTTCTGATGGAAATGGCCATAAGGTTGGTGTTTTGTTGGTATACCTCATCAATTCATCTTTTCAATCATTTAACATTGTGTATGAGGCTGTTAAATGGTGGGTTTCCTGATTTTATGCTTCCCCTCTTCAACAACATTCTATTTTGCAGAATTTTACGGTGTAATGTCAATATTCAAGACTCTACACTCTATAAAACTGTAATGGAGAACAAGTATGTATTTTTTTCGTCATTTATGTAATTTAAATTGAAATGTAATTTAATTTCTGTAATTGCTTCTAATTTTCTAGTATCTCTTGTAATTTTAAATAAGTTAGGAACAAATTTCTGTAATTTTTTTGGCCTTTATATTTTTTTTGTAAGTTTAATTTTTTGTAATTTCCAAGTTATTTAATTTTGTGTAAATGTTTTTTTTCTATTTTTTTTTATTTATTTTTGGCTGGCAGATTAATGGTTGGATTAACTTTAATGATAAAGTTAATCCAACCAAATATTCAATGTGATAGACTGTTTTACCCTTCAAAAAGTGTGTTGAAAAAGTCAAAAAATAAATTTTCTTAAAAAACGTGGAACAATAGGTGTGAAGCGTCTTTCGGGACGGAAGAAGTAATATTTTAAAATCACAACAAGAAAACTGTTAATAGATATCCGTGCATAGATATCAGTTATTATCTTTTCAATGATACTAATACATTAATTAATAAATATTTTTTAAATAAATTAATCACGTTTTTTTAAATTAGAAACACGTTTTCATATAATTTTCCAACTTAAATCGTGTTTGTGACCCAAAAATCAAAAAATCAAACAAACCCCACACTTAGAAGAACTATAATTAGACTTAGAACATAGAATCAAAAAATCACACCCCCAAATCGAAATCAAGCCCTAACCGATGAACTACCAAAATCGAACTGCATGAACTCCCGCTGACGAAATCGCAGAACCGCCGCCTGTTCTCGCCACCGCCCGCAATCCTGATAGTCGCTCACGACATCATCGGTCTCAAGCCCTCCCGTTCGCGACGGCGGCATTCCCGTTTGCTCGCTGCTCTCCCGTTCTCAGTTGCTCGACGCCATTCCGTTTGCTCGCTGCTCACGCCCTCACAGAAACACTCCCTACACACTTGGTACCTCTCCCTGTCGAGTCACACGCGGTTGTCGGCAGCCACTATTAGCACAGATTAGCTCCATTCCAGTCACAAAGTTGCCACCGCCTACACTCTTAGACTCGCTCTTTTAGTGTAGGTAGATTTTTTTATTTTGATCTTGTTTTCTTTTTTTCTTTTTTAAAGTTTTTTTCTTGATTTTTTTTCCCGTTCTTGTTTCTTTGTTTCTTGTTTCTTGATTTTTTTAAAAACTTATCCCCCTAACCCTAAAACAAGCTTTTCCTGAAAAACTTATTATAATGATAAATTTAGGCAGTCGATTTTAGCACTATGACCTATTTTCGAAAAGATAGTATCCTGGCTTTATATAAACATAATGTGCACATATAGAATGAAAACATTGTTCGATTTTTATAATGTTATTTAAAAATAAAAAAAAGAAATGGGAAGCAGCGAAGTTGAAATTCAGAGGATTGAGGAGCGAGGTGATGTGATTAGTGTTTCTGTTGGAATGCGTAACTCCTTATTAAGCAATAGGTGTCTGAATCTGCGTTGCATGAAGGATTATGATGTTTGTTGTATGGTTTTCATTTGACTTAGAATCTTAAACTCAGTCCTGTTTATAACTCTTTTTATATCTTTGCAAGAAGGATCTTTATTCTTATAGTTCTTATTCATGGAAAGCTTACATATGCTAGACGTGTTTTTCTTGCCGTTGATTCTTCTATTGCTTCTGTTTGAAATAATGTCTGGGTCTGTTAACTATTGCTGTACTTATACAACGTCTAAATAGAAATGATGTTGTCAAAAGAGAGAGTAGTTACAATTTTTGCAATTTTAACTGTTTTTATTTATCTGCTCTTCTTTTGGATTGTAATAAGCTGCTTGTAAGTTTTTCTCACTTCATTTGACTCGGTTCTTTCACTTCTTTGGATTTTTGCGTAATTTACTTGGTATGACTGATGTACAGCATCGCTTTAATATCCATTCATCAGCTATTTCGTGAAATTTTTTATTTGATGTATGCTCTCTTATTTTTACTATTTTCCCCCTCCTCATCAAAAACTATTAATTGATATTTTCTATATTTCATTTTGCAGATCGCTGAAAGAAGAATATTAGTCTCTTGAATAGTTGAATTAAAAATAGCATAATACATCATTTGGTGTTTGTAGATAAACTAGAATTGCTTTATTAGGTTTCGAAACAAGGGTGATTTAAGCAAGGTAAGATATTTGTGGGCTGATGATATCATAACTTGATTTGCTCTCCAATTTTTCATTTACAGATAAGATTTGAGTAATGATATTCTTGTTAATGGATTTTCAACAGAGCTCTTCAATTTCTAGTGGTTACTCACAATTGTTCTATCAGCATCTCTGCTGTACATTTTGAAGATTCTGTATTCACCTCTCTCTGAACAGAGAACTGGGTAAGGTTATGTGGTTTGGTATTCTTCAATTCCAGGAACAATTAGTAATGGTTACGTTTGCTTTTTGTACGGGGATTAAGGAGTATAATATTTTAATGTGTAGTGAGGTGAGATAAATAATATTTTAATGTAAAGTGGGTTGGTGTATTAGTGTGATGTGTGGGCCCATGGAGAGAGAAGTAATTAATTTGTGTGGGTTCCTTTTACCATAAATGAAAACGTAACTATTGAAGTGGGACGCCCAAAATGGAAATGCGTAACTATTATTGTGGGACAGAGGGAGTATTATTTTGTAGTAGTATGAAAACCAGCTAAGCTGATGATGGAAAAATATTTTTTCGTAATTGTACCAACTGCAGATAAGATATGAAAATCTTAAAGGAATTTCTTTTTTGAATAGCATGTTTCTTATGTAAAGACATGGCCTCTGATCCACTTAAGTAATATATAATATGGCCATAGACTAAACTTTTATCTTTTTTTGTGCAGTGGGGGAGGATGTAATATGCCTGATATCACATGTGAAACCACTTGAGGTTTGTTTTTCTTCTTACTTGTTTTGTACTTACTTTCTGTCTGTAGCATTGTCAAAAAACTATGTTAGTTCATTAATTTTAATGAACTATTTATCCAGTTGAATACATTCTTATGTATGATTTAGAAGATTTAGAAACTGAGTCATGGTTAACTAATTCTGCTTAGGCTTGACTGTAAAGCAGAAGATCTAAGCCACTTTATATTACCTTGGACATTTTTTTGGGGCATGTTGCTGCTAAATATGCAGTCAAGTTAGATCTGCATGAATTTATCTTGCATTTTAACCCAGTACTCTTAAATTTATCAGCCAAGTCATTTAAATTTCATTATTGATCCATGTATAATGCCATTGCTACGTCTATAACACGCTCATCACTTGATAGAGCAACATGGAAATGTGTTGTTTTTGAATCATGCGCGTCTACTTTTACTTCTCAAAAGTAGTGAGGTGCTTGTTGAATACTCCCTCCGTCCCATAGTTAAGATCACCGACACTGTAGATACGTAGTTTAAGAAAAGTTGCTTTTTGACCAACTTTATTGACTTTTTAGGGGTATTGTGGTATTTTTAGGTAATAAATAAATTATAAAGTATGTTATTTGTGTTAGGTGGAAGTGGTATTTTTGAAATTAAGATAACTTTTGAGGTTGTTGGTTAATATGAAGTTTCCTTTTTTGGGTGGTGAATATAAGTGTGGGACGGACGAAAACGGAAAGTGTGAACATAAGTGTGGGACGGAGGGAGTATTTTTTTGGGCACTGTATACTTTATTATGCTAGAATTTTTGTAATTACCTTTATAATTTCCAGTTATGATTGGTTTTGTTTGTTCTACCTTTAATAAGTTTTAATTGGGTTTGATATGTGACTGACGCTAAACCATGTTTTCTCCTGGAAAGTTTCTCCAATTTTCTGGTCCGTAGGCACATCTATGCTGTAATACTTTGAACCACGTGTTTTGGATGAGATTGCAATAAGGTAAATGTGTTGATCCTTTAATCACTTTTAGACTTTTATTTTATTTTCTGTCTTAGGTTAGAGCGTTTCTTCCAAAATCTGATTCAAGGGATGGTGACATGGTGTTTTTTTGATAAACTACTTGTTTTATATGGTATTTTGGTCCCTTTTCTTGAAAGCTGAGCACTGTTTTCTGAAATCCCATCTGAGATTGCTTTCTTTTGAGAATAATTAAATCCTCTCATACATATTGCATTTTAAGACCCCTTTTCAGTTCATGCATTTCTATTCAATTTGAGGATTAGTTAAGGTTTTTTTGAGGTGTAACGGAGTCATCTCGAGTTGGAACTTGGACCCCCCTTCATATGAGGTTTGATATCTACAAGGTCAATCTTGATCTGTGTTTCTTCAGTTGGAAGGTTCTTTTTTAACCAAATCAAATCTTTTTTCATATCTTTTTCGGTGTAAAGATTTAATATTATATTTATTATTTTTTTGTGCATTTGTAAAAGAGTTTAGTTGGTAATTTCTGGTGATTATTTGCGTTTTTAACTTATTGGTTACCTATTCCCTTTTCTTTTTCTTTAACATTTTTCATGCGTGATATTTGCTGCACAATTGATGGTATATTGCTCTGAGTTGGCTGGTGTATTAATGTGTTTCTTTAGAAATAGTTTATTTGAATTGATTTAGAATCTTTTGAAGGCCTTGAAGTAAATGTGGTCTCCTGTTTGATTTGAAGCTCTGTACAAAGGGGTTATGGAAGGAAATCCATCTTCAAGAAGTACTATTCATGGTAATGGTTCTTACGGAGGTTTTGATTTAGAACCAATGAGAGTCCATCATCACCAGCAACAATCACTCGCCCCTCATCATCAGCACAACCCTCATCTTAGACAGGGCTCAACGATGGTTCCTCAAACAATTCACGAGAACTTCCCCCTCACGATGGGAAGCAATCAAGAAGATCACTCATTTTCATTAACGGACTACAACAAAATGGATAGGGGGAAATCTGGGAGTGATGAGGATGAGCAGAGCTTAACAGAAGATGCTGCCGATAATTGCAATGATCCAAGCAAAGGTAAGAAGGCATCTCCATGGCAGCGTGTGAAATGGACTGATGGCATGGTTAGGCTGCTAATTACGGCTGTTTCATACATTAGTGAAGAGGCGGGTGCCGAATATGGAGCAGGGTCAAAAAGAAAGTACACGAATTTGCAAAAGAAAGGAAAATGGAAATCGGTTTCAAAAGTCATGGCTGAAAGGGGTCATTTTGTTTCGCCTCAGCAATGTGAGGACAAATTCAATGATCTCAATAAACGGTACAAGAGGCTGAATGAGATCCTGGGAAGAGGAACTTCGTGTGAGGTTGTCGAGAGTCCTGCACTTTTGGACGTGATGGATCACATTTCTGAGAAAGCAAAGGAGGAGGTTCGTAAAATTTTGAGCTCAAAGCATTTGCACTATGAGGAAATGTGCTCTTACCATAATGGGAACCGGTTGCATCTCCCTCCCGATCCTGAATTGCAGCGTTCTTTGCGCTTGGCCCTTAGGAGTAGAAATGATCATGATGACCCTGATATGAAAAGGCATCCCAATGATGATATTGATGAGGTTGATCAAGAAACTGACTTGGATGATCATGGTGGATACGAGGAGAATCCAAGGGCATATGATTTTCAAGGGAGCTCTATAAAGAGGGTAAAACAATGTCAGTCTTCTCAGGAGGATTTTAGTAGCAGGAATTCCTTAGATTGCAATAGAACTTTCAATTTGCAGACAGACAATGCCGACTGTGATGCAAACAAATTTCCAGGTGAAGGCACAAAAACGAATACAATATCACAGAAGCAGACACTTAGTCAGTGGAATCTTCAAATAGAGGAACAAAGGATAAATATAGAAATGCAAATGTTGGAGCTGGAGAAAGAGAGGTTCAAATGGCAGAGATTTTGTCGGAAAAAGGACAGAGAGTTAGAGATGATGAAGATGGAAATTGATAGGATGAAACTAGAGAATGAACGTATGGCTTTGGATTTAAGACGAAAGGAGTTGGATATGAACAAAAATTAGCCTTCCTCGTTGAGTTTTATGCAATGCAGTAAATCATATACTCTTCTCTTTTTTAACTAGTCCTGGGATTCCCTCTATCTGGCCATCGATGTTGTATTCTTGATCCGATGCACATTGTAGGTTTAGAGATGCTTGTGTTCGTGGCAGCTGTCTTATTTCTTGTTATTATATCAGACAAGGTACTAGTTTTGCAAGGTTATGTATTGCAGCTTTCCATTTGAGTTCGCTTAATTAGTTGTCGATCAGGCTTATAGGTAAAGGCTAGTTGTGGATTTGACGCGATGTAGTAGTAACATCCCAATATACTTGATGTCTTTAGATCTTATATTCGGATGATTATTATCCCTGAAATCTAATTCCAATTCTCCCCACACTTGAATGTGTTTCATTTTCATTTGTGATCTTGGTTTCGAGTTCCGTTTGAATGCTACACGTTTTGATTGTTTCTAAGCTCGATCCGGTGGATATGATGCCAAACGGAGGCTACCCTCCGCTTGGCATTGTAAGGATGTCTTTCGTAGTTTTTACATTGCAGATGGTCTTAACATTTACTTGCTTGTATCTGATGGGTGGCCAGACAAGTTTACATTTATCAGAAGCTGGCTGTGTATTTTTCTTTAATTAATAGATTAATTTTGATCATCTCACAAGAGAGCGTGTTGTAGTTACACAATTTGGTCTGAATTCTAGTAAAATATATTGCTTCCAACTGGGTGTTGGAAAGACCTTAATTCTTGACTCTGGCTTAGTTTATTTCTCTAATTTTATTGCTTAGATTGTGTATTTGTGTTGCATTCTTGAATTGATTGGGACTTGAAGATGGCTTGTTTCTTGTATTTGCTGTAAACCTTCAAGTGACCTGCACTACCACATTCTACCTTTGTAATATGTCCAGAAAAGAAAAGGTCTCTATTAAATTAAAGAGATTGATATACAGAAGTTTCTTGATAAAAGTCTGCGCTTATCTGAGAGGGTTAGTGAGACTTGCCGGTATTTATTTGAGATGTTCTATGAGAATTTTTATTTTTTTTTATTTTTGTGTTAAAATATAATTATTATATAGGTAGAGTACGCTTGATTATTAAAATATACTCTCTTCATCCGCTTTTAAAGTGTCAATTTTACTATTTTTGGCGTTCGGTTCAAAGATATTTATTTCCCCTATTTAGTACTCCTTCCGGCCATTGTTAATGTATCCATTTGCTTTTTGCACGTGGATTAAGGAATATTATTATTTTATGTTAGTGGATAGTTGTATTAGTGAAGGGTGCGAGTCTCATATTTTAATTGTATTAGTGAGGGTGTGAGTCTCATATGTCTAAAAAGGGAAATAGATAGATTGAGAGTGAACTGACCCAAAATAATAAAATGGATAGATTAACAGTGGACGAAGGGAGTAAAAAAATGCTCCATCCGCCCCCTTGATACGTATATATTTTGCCATTTTGATCAGTTCCATTACAAAGTATCAATTTTCTTTTTTCGATTGATGTGACCACACATGACCCCACACTCAACACTAATACAACTACCCACTACACTTTAAAATATTATTTCTCTCACCTTAAAATACATTAAATTATTATGCTCCTTAATCCACGTGCAAAAAAGAAACGGTTACGTTTCAAGGGGACGGAGGGAGTACACAATATTGCCCACCACTTCCCTCTAATACAATTACCCACCTTACATATAATAATAATAATAATACTCTTTAATCCACAAGCAAAAAGCAAACAGACATCTTACTGAAAAAAGGTAAATTTTATTTCAGTACAACGGAACAAAGTACAAAAGTACAAACGAGATCCTATGTCACCACCTTGAGCCTAATGCATCAGGTTGTACATCATCAATAGTTCAAGTACAATGAGACTATCTGACTTAATATTTTATCCGCAATGTGAGCTGGAGCTAGTAGTCTTGATCCAAACAGGAGTGAATTTCTTTCCATCCAAACGTGGTAGATCACAGTCGAAAAGGAGATGGAAAACAGTCTCTGCACCTTCTTACTGTTTCGAGCATCCGCCAGTATTTTTCGAAAACCATCTGCCACTGATGTTAGTCTCCATCTCCAACCTATCCCACTTCTTACAATATCCTATATACATGTGGTGTAGGGATATTGGAAGAAAAGATGTGATTGAGTCTCAACATTTTCCACACATAATCCACACATCATATCTCCACTTAAGTTGCAAACTCTATCTTTATTACATCATCTCAGTCTGTGAAGAAGCCACAATATGAAAACTATGTTTCCTCACTATCCATTTGTACCAGATTTGTTTGTACACAAAATAGGTTCCATCTATTTCTTCCTTCTTTAGTTTAGCGTACATCAACGAAGATAGAAATTTTCCGCGAACACAACCCTGCACAATCTCTTCCATCGACTCTCCTTCACCTTCAATACGTGTTATCCTGTTTCTCAACTGTAGGATGGTTCTCCATGGGTATGAAGAATTAGCTGTCAAAGTAATCACCGTCCACCAAACGGACACCTTAGAACACGGAGGGAGTAGTATATTTCTAAAATACGACGAATGATGTATTAAAATACTATCTCCATTCCATAAAAATTTTACGCATTTCTATTTTGGGCATCCCATTGAAAGGTTTACATTTCCCATTATAGTAAATAAGACTTGCACAAAGTATTTAAATTCTCTGTGGGACCTACAAGACCACACTAATACAACTACCGACTACACATTTAAATATTATTTCTCTCACTTCAACACACATTAAAATACGATAGATTTTCGTGCGTTATAATATGTTAGATTACATACTTTAAGTATTAATTACGTATATAATAATAATTCCTATCCCGTCTCCTATCCCATTTCAATCTCTACGTTTACTTTTTGAGTAGAGATTAAGATTTATAGTATTTTAATATATACGAATATTTTAATGTAAAGGGAGTAGTTGTATTAATGTTAAGTGTGGTTTTTATGGAGACACACATATTAATTGTTTTGTGTGAGTTCAATCTATCAAAAAATAAAATGTAGAAATTGAAAAAAAATCAAAAATAAAAATATGTAAAAATTAAAATGAGATAAAAATATGTAAAAATTAAAATAAAATAGAAGAGTGCTATACTTTAATAATATATCAACTCATCTCATAACTTGTGTCGCATATACCCGTATAATAAGGGACTGTCTCAATTAGATTCAGGTTATGAATTTATGATATGATTGTTTGAGAAATAGGACTCACATCTGGACTTTGTCTAGTGACATTTTTTTCCTTTAAACATAGACATAGGCATGGGACATGTGGAAAAAGAAAAATGCCATGAAAAAAAGGAATGTGTTGACACGGAAATGTGACGGAGAAATTATTTACTTAAGTAAAAAAATTAATTATTTTATTAATTTCTCATTTTATAATAATATATCATATTACTAATTAAAAAAATTAAAATTTAATTCATTGAATTAATCAATTAATTAATTAATTGAGATATGATAAACTAATTCTCATATCTGAATTTTCCAAGCACAGGACATCAAACATTAAGAAGTTTAAGGAATGTTAGCACAAATCAATTATATAATGTATTTTTATAAGTTAAAGTTTATAAAACTTGATATTTTGATGTGGGCAAATATTTGTGTGGAACCGTTTCACGAAATGAGTTATGTGAGATGATTAAAGAGTGATAATAATTTTATGAAAATGATGCTTGATTGATGAAAAATAATAATCAAGTGAATTATTTATAAGTAATTTATAATGTAAATAAAAAGTAATGACTTATTGTATCATGAAAATTATTAGTATTATTTTAATAAAAAATGATTAATATAAAAAAAATGAAATAGTAAAATGGTACAATACAAAATGCTGCTCTTTAATGTGGGATAATTAATTATTATGGTTTGTGTATCTTATAAGACGAGACAGTATAACAATATTAGGTAAATTAATTAAATAACCCGATCCAATGTGATCAACATTTTCAGCTATTCGTCCCAACATATACATCTATTCAGCTAGTATTATATATTGACTCAATTTGGCCAAAATTCAAGTTTGATTATTACTATAGACTATTTGACATAAAATAAACTTATATAGAGGAGTATATTGTAAATATTTTTTACTCCATAAATAGCCATTAATTGTCATGTTTGTACGTATTATATCTAAAACAATCCAGATTTTCTATATTGTTTTAGTGTAATATATTATATTAAGAAAGAATATAATGTGATTATTTCTTTTTAATCAAATTGGACCAAAATTGACATAAAAATGACTAAAATTGAAAATTCAAATACTTACCGGACTAAAATTGAGTTTTGGCAAACTTAATGGACCATTTGTGATAATTTCTCTTTCTTTCTTTCTTTCTTTCACTCTTCCACTCTTCTTACTGCCCACCGATTTTCATTGCCACAATCCTACTGCTCTTCTTACCCTGTCTTGCCAACTCCGTCGCTTCACGCCGCTGTACGCCATTTTCCTTCCTACTTGGGATTGCGACTCTACCTGTAATGGTACCCCGTGTCTTGCCACTTCTTCACCACCGCTTCACTCCTACGACGGTTTCTATAAGTTTCTACATAGTTTGTTGAACCTTTAAGCAACCTTTGACTAGCCAAAGGTACACTTCTTTAATTAAAGAATGTCTTTTTATATATTGATCTTTGAGTTCACCTGTTGTTCTTTTTAGTGTTTCACTTTTGTTTCATCATATTTATCTGGGCCATTTGTTTTCGACATCACAAAAACAACTGGGTTTGTTTTGGTTGCAGGTGAAGTACTCCTCTGTTCGAAGTTATTGAACTCACACGTGACATTCTTACTTTCAAGTGCAACCAATATTTTCATATCAGTTTACCCTTCTTTTTACCTCCTGTTCTTATATTTTTATTTTATTTTTTTTATGTAAACTGAACGCTAAAAGGCTTGAAACTTGAATGGTTGTTTTATGAAACAAACTTCGTTGCTTTGCAGAATTCGTCTGTCCATGAGCATCTTGAATATTTTCTTTTTAAAGTATTATTATGCTTGAATTTTCTCATACATCATATTACTTATGATTATGAGATGCTTATTTTTATATTTACTGTTACCAAGTGGTTCACCTGTGTTTCCCGATCATGCTAGTTTCTCCGTTCAAATATTCCTTCATGTTGTTCAAAGTAATATAAGTTGTTAGGGGATTCCTCAGTGACTTGAATATTGACATTAATTCTATGTTTTAAAAAAAACTCTGTGTTTTTAGAATTGATTCTGCCCCCTTCCTTCCCATATATATTTTCGAATTTTATAGTTTATTTAGTACCAAAAATACCCCTAAAATCAACAACTTTCTTAATCCAAGTGAAAAAAAAATGAAAACAGTTATGGGATGGTGGGAGTATCTATTTTACTTGCTCATTTTGGTGAAACAGAGTGATTATAGTTACAAGCAATAAATGTAATAGCATATGTATGAGTTCTCTACACGTGCTCTTAATTGGATGCACCACACAACAAAATTGGGAAATATGTGGAAAGATTTTAGGCTTTGCATCTCGTCAAGGATATGGTTTAATAGGTTAAATAAGACGCTTCTCATGTGTTTGATTATTTCTTCCTGATTCTGAATTTTTATCCTAATGTTCTTTTGATAAGAATATGAATGTACAAGAGAGAACCCCTTTATTTCTTTATTTTATAATTTCGCTTTTCTTATCATGCTTGAAATTTAAATTTATACGATAAATTTTCTATTAAAACTATATCAAAGTCAACACCATTTATTTCCCTCAATGGGGAGTTGACAGCCTAACGTAGTGGATGCATTTTTTTTTTTTTGAGCGAGTGAGTGAGTCTCTTGTGTCCCCTTTGCAATTTCCATGCCCATTTATAATTTAAATCTCTAGCAATACATAGGTTTAAATAAAATATAGAAGAGAGAGCTGTGTTCGCATGGGGACACGGAGTATCCCTCCGTGTCCCCAGAGGCACATGAGATTTTGCCTTTTTTTTTTACACTGTTTTCGTGTAAGGGACGACACGCAGACTTTTATTTAACATCGACTATCTCTTCAAGATTTGTGGAACATACCTTATGATGCATTTGCTTGAATGGTATCGAAAATAGATATCTACATATGCTGTATTTGGTAGTTGATACATTAACTAATTATAAGACACATTTTTTGAAGCAGCAGCCTGAAATTCTATGCTACTAATTAAGATTAATGCATTATCTTTTTGGATCTAAGACATTTTCTTTCAGTACTTTTTGGCTATAACATTTTCAATTATAACAGTTTTTTTTTATGATCTCCCCCGCAACGACAAAGGCAATTGGCTTTATTTTTAAAGTTCCAAATGCTCTATTTTTACTTCAAAAAATTAATTTATTGCAAATACTTCCAAGAAACTTAGACATAATCGCCCTTGTTAATTTGGCCTTCTTAAGAACATATATACCGCCTCAAATTTCGTGTATGTTTTAAGACTACCTGGTTTAGCAATCACCTACACTCGGATAACAAAAGATATAGTCACGGCCCACTGGAGTTTATGCAAAACAAAAATTTGACATCTACTGGTTGGTTAAAAACAAAATATGATGTAATATAAGGTCATTCCGAATGAATGTTATAATAGTGATTAATCAATCAAACACAATAAGTTGTGTCATAAATTTATAATTATGTACCATAAGATGTTAATGATGGAAACTTAATTTCTCAGAAATAGTAAATTTTCATCAAAATGGACCTTTTCCACTTAACATTATTCAATGCCGAAATTGAAGAATTTTCACTGTTAATTAACTCCTTGTAAATTAATGTGGTTGTGGTCTTTTAAATCTTTTCAACCAAAAATTTTCAATGTCATTTTTTTAGTTGTTATTATTATTATTAATTTTTTTTTCTTTTGTATTGTTTTATGTGCTAGGAAAAGAAATCATATACTTTTCGTAACCTTAATAAGAAAAATAAGATTATATTTAGAAGAAGTTAAGTTTTTCCACTATGAATTTTGAACATATTTAAGTGTACTATAAGAAGAGAACCAGTCTTATAGGTAACTTAAAACTTACTATAAATTGGAATAAATGACATGTTTTAATTCCTAAAATTGATCATATTGAAAATTTAAAAATCAATAAATTGATTAAGTTAGAATAAATTTAAATTAGAAAATTAAGAATCATAAATAGCTATTAATTAGTTCCTCAATTTAATTAATATCACATAAAATCAATCAAAATTAAAAATAAAAAATTCGAAAAAATTACACATAACCCTACATATGCTAAAAAGGTGGCATTTGTCAAAATGAAGCTCTCCTCTAGTTTACTAGGAGATAAAAAGTACTATAAATTTACCAAAATTATGAGATGCCAATCATGCAATTAATTGACAGTTAATATATGGATTATGATGATAGTATTGATAGGTAATTAAATTTTATTGTCTAATAAATATAAATGCAAAGGAAAGTATATTAAGTATTAATTAAATATTTATTTATAAGTAATTTAAATAAATTAATTCTTAAAATAAATAAGTAAATAATTGATAATTAATATAATTATTAAAGCCTAAATCCAAGTTAAATGGGCTCAATCCAAGTTAAATGAGCTCAATTCAAGTTAAGTGGGCCTGACTAAAATTAATAAGACCGCAAATCAAATCCAGCAGGCCTAATTAAATCAAATAAGCCCGTATCCAGTCCAGCAGACTTAATTAACGGAGAAAAGCTCAAAATATCTTTTCAAGAAGAAAATATCTCACAAGTGGTTATTTCCTCCACCTATAAATAAGAGTCTTCAGTCCACATTCCATTCACTCTAAAAATTCTGAAGACCTGAGGAATTTTGAAGATCAAGTTCAAGCCAAGTGAAGATCAAGTTCAAGTGAAGATCAAGATCAGATCAAGTCAAGTGAAGATCAAGATCAAATTCAAGATCAACTGAAGACCTTCAAGATCAAGTCAAGAACACTCAAGATCTTTAAGTCAAAATTCAAGATCTTCAAGTCAAGTTCAAGTCATCTTCAAGTCAAGAATAGACTCCGATCAAAGACCAAGGTACTAAGCCTCTCCGATCTAGTATTCTTCAAATCAAATTCATTATCCGTGAAGTCAACGACGTTCTACCAAAGTAAATGACGTTCTTTGCAGAAGTTTCTCAAGTGAACGTTCGATCCGAAAAAAGGCTCGACGCCTCCGGATAAACGTTTTAAAGTTTCAAGTCAACCCCGAGCATGAACAAGCTTCATTTGATGATGCGGCTCCTAAAGTTGATAAAGTCAACAAAAGTCAACTCAAGAGAGGAATCAGAGGATAGTTAGAGGCTGTTCATTCAAATTCTCAAGTTCAATCCACATCGGATTATCGTTGTAATTTCTTTTGTGTTTATTATTAAATAAATACAAAATTTGTTGTTACAGTATTCCTTAAGGCTAAATTATTCTTTGTTCATGAAAAAAGAAAAAAAATCCGTAAGGTTCAACATTATTCTATTTAAGACTTTTAAATGTCCTAAAGATTGATATATAAGATTAGGGTGCGGCTATTTGCACCCCTAAAACTACTTGACGTTCACGTACCCAAAAACATTTTAGATTATAATATTTCTTATTAATATAACTTAAATGCCCTTATTACTAGTATACTATTAAATTAAACATGTTTCTTTTTTACTAAATATACCCCTTAATATTGATCTTAATGTGATGTTGCCTTCTCCTCTTCAAACCATCTGCAAGAATTAAAAAGCGTCATTGGATCTTGTTTAGAATGAGGAAAATCGAGTATTGTGACCGAGAATTAGATTAGTTATGTTTTTCTCCAAATCTTCATCCATTACCCTTTTAACGGAGAATTGTGTTTCTTGTTATTTTTAGGGCATTTCAGTTTCATAATTGTGGTTTTAATATAGAAAATGTGTTATTACTGTGAAAATGGTAACTTAAATTTCATCTAGTAATAGTATGGATTGAAGGAAAAAAGTGACATTAGATGGTTCAACATCATATTACCTTCACAGAGGTAGAAATTAGAATTGGTGGCCTTCAGAATGCTTGTGATTTAGGGCGGAGCCAGAATATTCATGGTGGTGGTCGCATGGTCCAGCCATTGTTCAATCTGATTTAGTAGACCATACCCCTATTTTCAAGATTCTATCATATCCCAGCATTCCTTTGTATCCCAACGGAAATTGCTTTAATAGATGGGGTGAGAGGAGATAGTGGTTTGTGTGGTTCATGGACGATCGTCATGGAAATTGTTTTAATAGAGTGTATTAAGTAAAATAGGTATATTTAGTAATTATTTAGAAGTATATATCTTTTTAGAAGGGTATTTAAGTCATATTAATTAAATATAACAATTAAAATTCTTTTTGAGATATGTTTAGAAATTTCTGGGTGTGACACACCATTTTTTATATTCTACTTTGTCCTTGATTAAATACATGTGTATCCATTTCATTTTATAATTAAATCAATTGATGTATATCTATTTAGTGTTACCTCTTAAAATCAAGAATCTATTGAAATTTCCCACACAAATATTTTTACTAATAATTACAATTATTAAAAAAAATACTTGTAACCTTGTAAATTCATGAATCTTGTTGAACTCTATTTTCTATTTATTGAAATTCCCCACAAAATATTTTTATTACTCCCTCTGTTCCACTGGAAGGTCACAATTTTACTATATTGAGCGTCTCATTCAAATGTTCTCATTTTTCACTTTTAGTAAAATGTACTACATGTGGCCTACCACTCACTACTAATACAACTACCCACCACAAATAAAATAATAATACTTCTTAATCTACGTACAAAAAGCAACTGGTGACGTTTGGGCGAGACGGAGGGAGTAATTATTATTACAATTTAAAATAAAATACTTGTAACCTCATAAATTCATGAATATGTTGAACTAAAAATCAGGCTGCAGTTAATCAGGTGTGCTAGCCCACCTGACTACTGAACTTTTCACTTAAGTTAGAGACTTACTGACAATTAATATTTATTGATAAAAAAAATAAAGAAATAAAAAATCAGGCTGCGTTGACTTACGTGAGATGGTGTCACACAAGTCTTTGTCTATTTAGTTTGCATCAGTATTTTGCTTAAATTGATTTCCCCCCTCTAGCTCAATCAATTTCGACAGTGTCACTCAAGTCTTTGTCTATTTAGTTTGCATTAGTATTTTACTTAAATTGATTTCTCCCCTCTAGCTCAATCAATTTCTCAAAATTCTATCTGTATTTCTGAATTGATGTAATTGGCGATTGTAATCCCGTTTGTCACATTTACATTTCCAATTGAAAGCATTTACAACTCTTTATCTTTTCTTAATTTGTATCAAGTTTCTCCTAATTATTTATACTAATTTTTTGAAGAATATTTCATGAATTTCTTTTGTAATAGTTCTAATAAAATGTGATGGTGGTAGTGTAGGTGAATTTCCTCCAAAACTCTCTTCAGGATATCTGGGTGAACTCTAAATCCTCATAATCACACTATTTGAAATTGGGCATGAGAAATACTTATAATTTTTACAATTTCTCTTAATTACGTAAAAAAATATCAAATTACTATAACTATTATACTTTCACAATTATCTTTTTATAACAATTGTTTTAATAACCATGCACGTATTTACATTTTGAGGTATTATAATTGGTTAATATTTTATATTAAAATTATGTTAAAATATATTATTGTCCCGTTATTTTGCCCATCAATCTAATTTAAATATTATTTTTAACAATAACTTGTTGGATACCTCATTAGGCCCGTATTGGCGTAATTGTTTGTGTAGTGTATATTAATTGCCAAATAATAGTTAATAACTTAATACCACGCATTGGCGTATTGGTGCTCTGATTCGAGCTGAAGAGTTATGTTTTTCTTTACTTTTTTTAGTTTAATTTTTTTTCTTTTTAAATTTAATAAAAAGTGTTAATGTAAAGTGATTTTTATTTTTAATTTAATAATTATTTAATTCTTTTGTCCTTTTAAGTTTAATAAAAGGTGAAAAAAATATTAATAATAAGTGATATTCAATCGATGAAAAGTGATGATATCATTAATGAAAAGTGATACTCAATTTACCTCAGATAAAAAATGATAACATCATTAATAAAAACTGATAGCGTTTAATGAAAAGTAATAATTGTATAATTGAATAATCTTATAAATAGTTTGTTCGAGGAATAAAAAGTTGTAACATTTTTAATAAAAAATGATATATAATTAATGAAAAGTGATAACTATATAATCAAATAATTTTATGAATTCTTCCTAAGACAAATAATGATAGCATTTATAATAAAAAGTGATACATGATTAATGAAAAGTGATAATCTTATAATCGAACAATTTGTAAGACTAATTAAAAGTGATTGTATTTTTAATAAAAAAATTATATATAAATATGAAAAAGTGATAAAATTTTTTTTAAAAAATTATATAACAAAAATACACGTTACTTTTAATAATTAAAAATTAATTAATAAAAAAATTCATTTCCTAAAGACAAATTCTCTTATGAGACGGGTTATTTGTGAGACGAGTATGAGATAGGTTGACCCATCATTAAAGTATGCTTATTGTATAGATAAAGTATGTTTAATGATTGTTAAAGTTTGTTTTCTAAAATATATTGGATTATGCATTAAAATATGATTTTAGTGTGTTATAATATGATTTATTATTGACATACTTTAATTACAGATAAGCATACTTTAACTATACTAGTTTTTTTAGACGTGCGAAGCACGTCGGATACACATCATATTTTGTAAATTTTTTTACGATTTTTTTTGTTTTTTTATTTTCAAAAATTATTTTTTCATATAATAATAAATTATTCATGTAAATCATCTATTTATTAATTGCATAAAACTTTAATAATTAACAATGTTCATCTAATATATCATTAATTGATAAAATATTACATAAGTAAATTGTTGTATGTATTTTTTTTGTTCTTTGTCATTAATTTCTTAATTCTATACTACTTTAATCTTGAACCTTTGTTTGCTTAGTGATAATATTGAGTATCATAATTTTTTTTTATATAACCGTTCATATCTTCTCTTAATTTTTTTACGTGAATGCAATTAATTTTTTTAAAATAAAAATCTTTACTTCAATATACTAATTAAATTTAAAATGAAAATTTAGAGTAATTTTTTATTTTATATTTGTCTCGATATTATGTGAACTATTTTATTATTTATATTTATTATTCATATGATATTATTGTTGATTATTTTGATAATAATATAAATTAATGATTATTTTTTAAGTTTTATTTTTAATTTTTTTAGTCATAATAAAATATATTCATGATAAGTAGTTAAAAATGTTAGTGACTTTTTGTATTTAATGTTTCATTTTTTTTCTAATCTTTAAATGATTAAAAGACATTAATTGTGGAAATTAGTTTATACCTTTAAGAATGTTATTGATTTTGAAAATTATTTCACACTTTATAGTTTATACACCTATAAGAATTATATAGAATTTTCGAGATGTATAAAAAAATTATATTCTTTATTTTGTATTTTATAAACAAAAATATTTTAAAATTTTTAATACAATTAAAGAATAATATGATTAATAAATAAGTTTTAATCTTAATTATTTAATTTTAAGTTGTTTATTTGAGTTTTTATAGATTATATAAAATAAATAATTGTGAAAAGATTAAAAGGTGCATGCATTAAACTTAATCAAAAGAATGAAGGAGTGGAAAGATTGATCGATACAAAATTAATTGAATAGAATATGAATGTACACCATAATAATACTCCCTCCGGGTTCTAAGGTATCCATTTGTTTTTTGCACATGGATTAAGGAGTATTATTATTATATATAAAATGAGTAGTTGTATTATAGGGAAGTGGTAGGTCATATTGTCTACTTTTTTACTAAATAGGAAGAATAGATATCTTTGAACCGGACGCCAAAAATAGTAAAATGAACACCTTTGAAGCGGACGGAGAGAGTGTATTAAAGTAGTTATTATGAATATTATGAATATGAAGAGTCACTATTAATATAAATTTAATATTAATATAATGTAAATATTAAATATTTTGGGAGAATGTTAAATATGTTATAAAGAGGAATAAGTGGAGATAATAATTTAAAAAAACCGTTTCTCAAAGCTAGTAACTTTAAGATTATGATATGATATATATAAAAGTAATGTTCATATGCAGTGATATATTAATAATTTATCATTAGAAAAATAAAAAAAAAAACCTTAAAAGTTTATATTGCGATTAAAAAAGAAAAACGAATGTATAAGCCTTTTTTATTATTTTTATTAAATTCATTCATTTTGTAGCCGGTAGAAATCTTACAAATAATAATAATAATGTTAATAAAAAATGCAATTACCTAATGATGCAAAATTTTCTAGATCATAATAGAAGTGAAGAACTTTAAATTAATCATACATAACTGACAGATCAAATAGTTTAGAATTTGAAATAAATAATACATTTGTTATTATAGTGGATCATACAACACTTTGTAGTTAATTCCACTACTTTTTGGATTATAAATTCATAAACAGTCATCAATTTGAAATATTTTATCGTATCATAAAATATAACAATTATTTATTTGAGTACTAAACACAAATTATAACTTTTCAACTTTGTTCAAATATGCAAGACTATTTATTATTAGCTGATGCTTGGTACAAATTTACGCATGTAATTTTTAAGGTCATTCCTGAAATGATACATTATACAATGATAATCGTTGTGCTTCATAGAGCGAACAATTAATTCACGTGAATCTTTTACTTGAATGGAACTCTATGGGAAAATATTAGACAACACAAAATTAAGTTGCCTTCAATTTTGTCCATTCTTTTAATCTATCCAAAAAAAATTAAGTTGATACATACACAAATCTTACACAGAATCAATTTTCTGTTCCGATTCTTTTAGAAGATAGCCCTAAAAACATTTAACCTCACAACTCATAACATCACTTCTCTTAAAGCGGTGTCGTCGTCTCCTTCTCCAAAGTCACATCCGACTCTTCATCTTTTTCCCTCTCATCTAGCCAAGCATTCGATAAGTTTCAATTCTCGTCGTGGATTCGTTCATGAACTTCATCTCCAACACTTACATTGCCACCGTAGGACACTTTCATTTTATAATGTTTGATTTTCACTTCATATTAATTACTCATTAAATGGTTTTGTGTATTCAATGTGACATATTAATATTAGTAGTTAATTAAGGTACTCCAAAAGACTTGGTTGGCCTAAATAAATGCAAATAGCATTGCATGCAAAATAAATAATTTATTTATTATTAATTTACGTTAAAGACGTAATAAAGAAATTTAGGTAGGGATAAAATGAAAAAAAAATATTAACCATGACACAATCCACTTTTAATATATTATGATAATAAACATACTTTAGTGATGGATCGACCCATCTCACATCCATCTTACAAATAACTAATGCGCGTTTTCTTTGCACGCAAAATTAATCCCCAAGTATTAAGGATATCAATTGCAGCTTAAGCAAGCGACTAAGTGAATATCGAACCCAAAGAATGGCGTATTATCAATTTAATTATTTACTAAATTAATTAAGACGTAAGACAATAACGTTTGAGGATTGAATAATTAATTAATAAATAATTAATTAAAATAACAAATTAAATAAACTATTACTCGAAGAATACGAAAGTGGATCAAGTAGGAGAATAAGTAGCCTTAGGATAATCCAGTTTCACGCATTAATTTCCCTTCTGTGTGTTGATGTCCGACTCTGCCTTGTGGAATATGGACGCATCACTAAACCATGCATATCTACTCTATAGACACAAGTAAACATGCGTGTAACACGTGTGAATAACCTCAGAGCAAGAGATATAATTCCACCCCCTTTCTAGGTACTATCAGTATCAATTATTTCCCTAACTAATTGATACTCTAACCCGATATGATCTCCCTTTATATGTACTATAAAATTATCCTCTTTATCCTACTTACTAACCCGAATTCAATTCAATTAATAAGTATTCATATATGATAGTTCTAATGAAGCTTCGAAGTCCCTTCACTTAGAATCATAACATGTAATTCTATTCAGCGGTGAACGCACTCAATCTACAATCAAGATATATATTCAAACTCTATATACCAATTGAAGATGCACAAAACGATCGTGAATATGGATTAAAAACGTATAGTCATATATAAAATAAATCCACAAGTAGGTTGTACGGAGTTTACACACGAAAGTTCAATAAATTGGTAAAAACCTTCACAACCCTAGTTCTACCAAAAAGACTCTAGCCCATGATGTTACGAAGAACAATCAAGGGTGTTGGATAGATCTTACGCGAATGTCTGAAAAATTACAAGATAAATTAAGAAACGAAATAAACCCTAGATGCGGGAGTTGTTGCGTCCTTCTCCATCTTGAATTCTCCTTTTGGTTCTCCTCTTGATTCCACAGACGAATCTTCAAAGTGATGGATGGATGGAGGAAAGGATGTGGTTGATGGTTGGGGGGTGAACCCTCCTTGTGGGGTGTAGGATGGTTGTGTTGTATCCAATCCGTCTCTTCAATTGTGCCTTCTTGGTGTGATCTACATCCCCTTTTATACTTGTAAGCTCTCCTTATGGACCTAGGATGATCTTTTTCTTGGAAAGCACGAAAATTCATGAACAGGGGGTAAAAATCCCAATTTTACGCTTGTTCAGGCTTCTGGTTCGACCACGACACGTGGTCGAACCGCTCGTGTCGTGGTCGAACTCAGGTCAAACTGTAGTGCGCAGTCTCATAGTTTCGCGTATAAATTCCACATACAAGCTCCGATTTGAATGATTCTTGCGCTCACGCGATCCCTCTTCCTTAGCTTTCTATTCATATAAAAAACTCAAAAAAACTATAAGAATTGAAGGTGTAACAGGCCATGGAAAGTGACACAGCTGTTCTGTTCGGCACAGCTCACGCGACATCACGACTTTGATGATAACTTTCTCGTTTGGAATCCGATTGAGGTGTTTTTTACGCCAAAACGATCTTCTGTTCAGTGGCTTTCCAACTATATATCACACTTTCCATTCAAAGCTCCACATGAATATAAAAAAATTACACAACTTGGATGTGTGTTTTTCAACATCATTACACAAATTGCACATTTTCTCCAACTATGCACTTTTGATCATTTTTCTACCTAAAACACAATAAAACACCTCAAGTGCACCTTTTTCTCACGTATATTGAATATAAGATACTTGTGCTAATATATAACACCAATTATCATAAAAAATGTGTTAAATTAGATACTCAAACATGCTAATTTCCACTCTCAACAATCCCCCAAACTTTCCCGTTGCTCCTCCCGAGGCAACAAAATAAAAATAAAGAGAAAGAGAGTAAGAAAATTAGTGGAGAAACAAGGACTATGACTAATACCACATTCACATTACAATTGTCCTCAACTTAGGTCATGCAACTCTCATTACATGTAATAATTAATTCATAACATACAAGATAAGACCATCACCACCAATTCAAATGCTCTATTTACATGTTCTCACGGGAAGTATATATCACTCGCACTCAAGTGTAAAAGATGTACACTTATGGTTTAAGGTGTTTACGCTCAAATTCAATTCAAGTGCATGGTAACCATAAGCTTGCCAAAAGTCTCAACTCTCCTTTTACTTGTAGCTAGCAAATCACGGATCAAAAGGTTTTTTTATTTGGTTGTAATGTGGGCTCTTTGGAAAATATAGGAATTATATGGATAAGTGACTTAAAAACTCGGATCAATCAAGCTGCAGTCTCTCTCGATTTTTCATTCTTCCTCGTCACTTCAATTAAGCACAACACTCTCTTCAAACTCTTCCATCTTTCTCCTTCAAGCACAACATTTTTCTCAACTTTTTCTACCTCTTCAACTCTATCATTCTCCTTTTCTTCACCTTTTTCTCTTTTTTTTTCTCTTTTGAGGTACCAGTTTCAGGCACTACCTCTCACATCCTCCATAGAGTACTAGATTTAAGCACTACCCTAAGGTGTTTGTTTCAATGGAGTACTAGATTTAAACACTACTCCAAGAATTTTTCTTTTCAGCCTTAAGACTATTCTTTCATCATCCTTATCATCCCTCAAATCACCACTCTTTTCCATTAAACTTTATTGGCTATCAAAAGAATGGATTTAAAAAGGCTCAAATGGGCTGACAAGGGATTTAATGAATTCAGGTAAAGAATATAGGAAAAATTGCTAAATAGCAAAGATGGTCTAATATCATTTCCATAATCCGCTAGACTAATCTTGAATATTCAAGAAGACTCAAGGCAAGTTCTAGAATACACGCACAAGAACAATACACACCAGAAAAGAAAATATCATGTGATTATGTACATGATTAACAAGTAATAGAACACTTTTCATGGTAAGTAATATCGCACAAGTATACATAGAACTTCAAATCACAATATAACTCAAGTACACTTCCTTCATCAATTTCAAAAACATATGAATTTTAGGCACAATTCAAAAATATAAGCTCTTGTGGATCACCAAAATCACAAACTCAATCCTTCCACTCCATGAATTAAAACACACATAAAAATTAGAATAATGAAATGAGGGCACCTGATTTTTCTTCAACGTATGCATGAGCTCCTCGAGTTGTTCAACTCGGTCAGGTCAAAGCTTCAGTGTAGAACTCGTCTTGCCACTCTAATACCTTTTTTCTATCATCAAAGCTCAAGCACACCTCATCATCACAGATTCATCAATAATAAAATAAGAAAACTATAAGAAAGACTCAATTGACTATCTAATCGACCCCCACACACTAGACACACCAACAAAACACACTAAACATTAGGTAAGTTGTAAAAAATCGACATACCAACACCGGTTAAAATATTAATACGCCGCAAAAAATCAACCTCCTAACAAACAAAGTACCAACGAAAGGAAAAATTATACCCTTAGTGCTATAAGATGAGGTAAGTACATCACACCCCCCAAACTTAGTAAAAACGTAAGTCGAAACTAAGTTCGAAAAGAGATGTAATTGTCGAAGCGTGAGCACTTCAAATATAATAAATCCTCACTCACACGAAAGAAATAAAGCAATAAAACGGAAGGGACAAGCCCCAACAGGCACTCATGTTTAACGTCGGAGAGTCGCGACGGTAAAAGTTTTAATCAAACTAGAAATAATAAACTAATAATAACAGTCGTCCCCGGCAACGGCGCTAAGAACTTGATGCGCATTTTTTTTGCACGCAAAATTAATCCCTAAGTATTAAGGATATCAACTGCATCTTAAGCAAGCGACCAAGTGAATATCAAACTCAAAGGACGGCGTATTATCAATTTAATTATTTACAAAATTAATTAAGACGTAAGCCAATAATGTTTGAGGATTGAATGATTAACTAATAAATAATTAATTAAAATAATAAATTAAATAAAATATCACTCGAAGAATACGAAAGTGGATAAAGTAGGAGAATAAATAGCCCTAGGATAATCCAGTTTCATGCATTAATTTTCCTTCCGTGTGTTGATGTCCGACTCTGCCTTGTGGAATATGGACGCATCACTAAACCATGCATATCTACTCTATAGACACAAGTAAACATGCGTGTAACACGTGTGAATAACCTCGGAGCAAGAGATATAATTTCATCCCCCTTTCTAGGTACTATTAGTATCAATTATTTCCCTGGCCAATTGGTACTCTAACCTGATATGATCTCCTTTTATAGGTATTATAAAATTATCCTCTTTATCCTACTTAATAACCTGAATTCAATTCAATTATTAAGTATTCATATATGATAGTTCTAATGAAGCTTTGGAGTCCCCTCACTTAGAATCATAACATGTAATCATGTTCAGCGGTGAACGCACTCAATCTACAACCAAGATATATATTCAAACTCTATATACCAATTGAAGATGCACAAAACGATCGTGAATATGGATTAAAAACGTATAGTCATATATAAAATAAATCCACGAGTAGGGTTGTACGGAGTTTACACACGAAAGTTCAATTAATTGGTAAAAACCTTCACAACCCTAGTTCTACCGAAAAGACTCTAGCCCATGATGTTACGAAGAATAATTATGGGTGTTAGATAGATCTTACCCGGATGTCTGGAAAATTGCAAGATAAATTAAAAGACGAAATAAACCCTAGATGCGGGAGCCGTCGCGTCTTTCTCCGTCTTGAATCCTCCTCTTGGTTCTCCTCTTGATTCCACAGACGAATCTTCAAAGTGATGGATGGATGGAGGAAAGTACGTTGATGATGGTTGGGGGATGAACCCCTCTTGTAGGGTGTAGGATGGTTGTGTTGTGTTGTATCCATTCCGTCTCTTCAATTGTGACTTCTTGGTGTGATCTACTTCCCCTTTTATACTTGTAAGCTCTCCTTATGGACCTAGGATGAATTTTTTCTTGGAAAGCACGAAAATTCATGAACAGGGAGTAAAATCCCGATTTGCGCTTGTTCAGGCTTCTGGTTCGACCACGACACGTAGTCGAACCGCTTGTGTCGTGGTCGAACTCAGGTCGAACTGCAGTGCACAGTCTCACAGTTTCGCGTATAAATTCCACATACAAGCTCCGATTTGAATGATTCTTACGCTCACGCGATTCTTTCTTCCTTGACTTTTTATCCATGTAAAGAACTCACAAAAAATACAAGAATTGAAGGTTTAACAAGCCATGAAAAGTGACACAGCTGTTCTGTTCGGCACAGCTCGCGCGACGTCATGACTTTGATAATAACTTTCTCGTTTGAAATCCGATTGAGGTGTTCTTTACGCCAAAACGATCCTCTTTTTAGTGGCTTTCCAATCATGTATCACACTTTCAGTTCAAAGCTCCACACAAATACAGAAAAATTACACAAGTTGGACATGCGTTTTTCAGCATCATTGCACAAATTGCACCTTTTCTCCAACTATGCGCTGTTGATCATTTTTCCACCTAAAACATAATAAAACACCTCAAGTGCACCTTTTTCTCATAATGTTTGAATCAAATATATCATTCTGCATAAAATTTGGCTCAAAAGATTTATTAGCTGGTAGATATTCATGTCCATGATTTGATTTGGTGCGGAGGATCACTGCAGTGGATTTAGATGAATGGCAATTGATTTTTTTGCATATTTGAGATTATAATAATCGAATTTGAGTTTAATGCTCAAAATTGAGATTGCTTCTTATTGTGGGAAGATAAAAGGTAGTGTTGGCCTATTAGATATGGGAAATAAGAAAGGAAATCTAAGTTGATGGGCCGACGGGGCCAGTTTTTTTTATGGGGCGTTAATCTCCTACTTTTTTATGAAAGCCTAAATCATGGAAGAAGGAAAAATTATAAAAGTCAGTCGAGCAGATAAAATGCGAAGGAAATATTGCACTTTGTCCACTTTATGAATAAAATTAAATGAACAAAATGCAAGGGGCATTTGTAGGCAATTAAATTTTATTGCCTAATAAATATAAATGTGGAAGAAAATATATTAAATATTGATTAAATATTTATTTATTAAGAAATTTAAATTAATTAATTCCTGAAATAAATGGATAAATAATTAAAAATTAATAAAATTATTTGAGCCTAAATTCATGTTAAATGGGCTTTGTTCAATTTAAGTGAGTCTGACTCAAGTCAACAAGCCCAACAAATAAGGTCCAGCCGGCCTAATTAAATTAAATAGGCCCAAGTCAAATTCAGCTGGCTTATTTAAATTAAATAGGCCCGTATCCAGTTCAGCAAGCTTAATTAAAGGAGAAAAATCCAACATATCTTTTCAAGGAGAAAATATCTCACAATTGATTATTTTCTCTACCAATAAATAAGAATCTTCAGTCCTCATTCCATTCATTCTGAAAATCCTGAAAACCCGGAAAGCTCTGAAGAAATGTGGAATCTCTATGAAGATCAAGTTATTCTTCAAATATCAATCCAAGATCAAGGTGCGGAGCCTCTCAGATTCAACGTTTCTTCAAATCAAGTTCATCCAGCAAGATTCGTGAGGTCAACGGTGTTCTACTAAATTGAACGGCGTTCTTCACGATAAATCTTCAAGTCAAAGTTTGATCCGAACAAAGGCTCGACTCCTCCGGATAAACGTTTTAAAGCTTCTAGTCAACCCCGAGCTCGAACAAGCTTCATCCGAAGATCCGACTCCGAAAGTTGAAAAAGTCAAGAAATCAACTCAAGAGAGGAATCAGAGGATAAATAGAAGTTGTTTACTCAAATTCTCAAGTTCAATCCATCTTGGATTTTCTTTGTAATTTCTTTTGTGTTTATTATTTAATAAATACAAAATTTGTTATTACAGTATAATTGAGAAATTATCCTTAAAAGCAGGATAAACAATTTTTTTTTAAAAAAAAAATTGGGGCATCATCACTCATTGCTTAAATATTTTAATGTATAATGAGTTAAAAAAATTTAATATTTTAATTTGTAGTGTTATGTATGAGCACTGTAAGAATACTAATTATTTTGTAGGGGTCCTACTTGTCAAAGATGAAAATGTAAACTTTACACGATGACAAACCATAGTGACAAAATATAAACTTTTACTTGGGATGAAGGGAGTATTAAACTGTGTCATTAACTATTCATTAAAGAATTAAAAGTATGTTTATAAAAAAATACTAAAACTTTACTAACAAACAGTATAAATTTTGATTAATTAATATAATATATATTTATTTATAAATTTATATGAATTGAATGTATTACAAAGTGTAATGTTAATACGGTTTGAGCCCGTAGGGCCAACTCATTTAACTAGGAAAAATGTAAGGTTAAATTTGTATAAATAGTGGTTCGTTTAAATATTTTTGGCCATAATTGAGGGCTAGCTCGAAGGTTAAAAGAGTTGGCCTGGTCAGCTCGATTAAATTATTTTTATTATATAAAATTTATTAATAATATACTAAAATTATTTATATGAATACTCCCTTCATCCGCTCAAAAATGGTCTTTTTTTGTCATCCGCTCCAAATAGAGTTATTTTTTATACACATGGGACCCACACACACCCACTAATATAATTAAAATATGGGATCCATACTTTCACTAATATACTACACACTTCACATTAAATAATAATACTCCTTAATTCGCAAACACAAAAGTAAAAGACTCTCTTTCAATCGGAAGGAGTGATAATTTTTTGAGTTTTAACAAATAATTTTTATTAATAATTATATTGAATAATTCAATATTCTATAATTTATTACTACATTTTTATTATTTTTTCATTTTAAAATAAAAATAATCTTAATATATATAAAAGCAGAATAAATCCAATCATGGCCATTTATTTCTAAAACAAATCTCAGCCACCCATTAAAATAATTAAATAATTATAATTATGAAAATTTTAAATTAGAAAATAATTTAGTATCCAAACAAATCTCAGCGACCCATTAATCAAATTTTAGGGATGGAAGCAGAATAAATACAATCCTGACAATCTATTCTAAAACAAATCTCAATCACCCATTAAAATAATTAAATAATTATAATTATGATATTTTCAAATTAGGAAATAATTTAGTATATAAAAAAAATCTCAGCCACCCATTAATTAATCAAATTGCATGGATGGAAAAGCCCAAGCCCGCATAATTAGGTCAAATCATCCATTGATAAATCAAATTGCGAGTTATATATGGGGCTTCCTCACCCTTCACCTATATAAGGAACCCTCCTCCATTCTTCCAAACACATCGAAAGTGATTCTCTAAGAAGATCAAAGACTTTAGAGTTGTCAGAATAGTTCTTCGAATTCCTCAACGAGAATCAATTCAAGAACGGAATACATCTAGAATTTAGGTTCTAAAAGGATCGCATTAAGCATTCTACAGTTAAATTTTTCAATGAACGGCCTATAATCTGGGTTCAGGTGGTAAACCGCCCGAATTTAAGTATTTTTAAGTCGAACAACTATTAAAATAATTAAATAATTATAATTATGATTTTTTCAAATTAGGAAATAAGATATTATTTATTAAAAAATTTATTATATTAAATATAAATCCAATCCTAACCATCTATTTTTCAAAATAAATCTCAACTAAGAAAAAATTCAATCCTGTCATCTAATATTTGTCAAACAAATCTCAGTCACCCATATTTCTCAAACAAATCTCAGCCACCCATATTTCTCAAACAAATCTCAGTCACCCATTGAAATAATTAAATTAAATAATTGTAATTATAACTTTTTCAAATTAGGAAATAATTAAATAATTATAATAAATTATAATTTTTTCAAATTAGGAAATAATTAAATAATTATAATAAATCCAGGCCCTTGCCATCTATTTCTCAAACAAATTTCAATCACCCATTAAAATAATTAAATTATATAATTGTAATTATGATTTTTTCAAATTAGGAAATAATTTAGTCCAATCTAAAATAAATTCAATCTTGGTCATCTATTTCTTAAACAAATCTCAAGCACCTCTCAGCCCTATTAAAATAATTATAATAAATCAATACTGGTCATTTATTTCTCAAACAAATCTCAGCCACCTATTAAATAATTAAGAATTATAATTATGACTTTTTAAAAATAGAAAATAAAATTATTTATTAAAAGATTAATAATATTAAATATAAATTTAATCTTAACAATCTACAATATTTTTCAAACAAATCTCAATCACTCATTAAAATAATTAAATAATTGTAATTATAACTTTTTCAAATTAGGAATAATTCTTTTTCAAATTAGGAAATAATTTAATGTTTCCCAAGGGTTTATGGTTTAGGATTTATAGGGTTTATCTTAAACAAATTTTAGTCGCCCATTAAAATAATTAAATAATTGTAATTATAATTTTTTCAAATTAGGAAATAATTCTTTTTCAAATTAGGAAATAATTTAATGTTTCTCAGGGTTTATGGTTTAGGATTTTTAGGGTTTATCTTAAACAAATCTTAGTCACCCATTAAAATAATTAAATAATTATAACTATAACTTTTTCAAATTAGGAAATAATTCTTTTTTCAAATTAGGAAATAATTTAAAGTTTCCAAATGATTTAGGGTTTTAGGTTTTAGGGTTTTAGGATTTATCTTAAACAAATCTTAGTCACCCATTAAAATAATTAAATAATTATAACTATGACTTTTTCAAATTAGGAAATAAGATATTATTTATTAAAAAAATCAATAATATTAAATATAAATTTAATCCTAACCGTCTATATCTATTTCTCAAACAAATCTCAATCACCATTAAAATAATTAAATAATTATAATAATGACTTTTTTAAATTAGGAAATATTAAGTTATTATTTAATAAAAATTGAATAATATTAAATATATTACTTAAATATATTCAAACAAATCTCAGTCACCCATTACAACAATTTAATGATTATAATTATGACTTTTTCAAATCAGGAAATCTTAATTATACTATAGCAGAAACTTTTTTGCCTACGTGTCGTCTTCAAAGCGCTCCATTATGACGTGTAATTTTCTCATTTTTTATTTTTTTATGTTTTCCTTATTTACTTATCATTAACTTCCTTATTTAATATTTTCTTTTTAAAATAATATATTTTATTATTCTATTTATTAATTTTAAATAGGTAATAAATTAAAAATTTATTTATAGAAATTAAGAACAAAATATTAATTAAAAATAAAAATTATGTTTATATGAGATAATAATAAATAAAAATAAGCATATACATAATTTAAGAAAAAAATTCAAATTAAAAATATATATCAAAACATAAATTAAATATATATTTATCTTTTCTTACATGTACACCTCATTAATTTATCATAAAATAAATTCCTTTTTTTATTTTATTTTGATTGATGACCAATTAAATTTTGAATATCTTTATGTATTTATTTTGGTATCATTATTTAATTACTAAATCTTTTATGGTAAATAAATTAATAAGAATAAATTTAAATTATATATAAATGAAAAAAAAAATATTCTATATAATATTTTCTCACACACCACCTATAAATAAGTCTTTTTGGTTATTTATTCCAAATACACACATTCGATTTTTCAAGAGGAATAAAAGTTTTCTTCAAGTTCCTCTAGATAATTGATTTATAAAAAGTATAAAAATTTATTTTGATGGAGCGAGATTCGATTCACTTCTAAATAATTGAATCTCATTCACCTCTAAAGAATCAATTGAATCAATTCAAGTATTCTTCAAGATGAAAAGAATCAATTCACTTCTAAATAATTGAATCTCATTCACCTCTAAAGAATCAATTGAATCAATTCAAGTATTGTTCAAGATGAAAAAAATCAACTCAAGTATTTCAAGATGAATAAGAGAATCGATTCAATTATTCTTCAAGAGGAATAAGATAATCAATCGATTCAAGTATTCTTGAAATTCAAGTATTTTTGGAATCGATTTACTTCTTCAAGTATATAATCTCAAGTATTCTTTCTTCAAGAGGAATAAGAGGATCGATTCAAGTATTTTTGGAATCGGTTTACCTCTTCAAGTATATAATCTCAAGTATTCTTTAAGAAGAGAAATAAGAGGATCGATTCATGTTTTTAAATCGATAAGTATATATTCTTTAAGATGAATAAGAGGTTAAAAAACTGATTCATGTAGATTATTCAAGTATTTTTGGAATCGATTTACCTCTTCAAGTAGATAATATATTAAAGTCTTTGTTAAGATGTATTCTTTAAGATGAATAAGAGGTTAAAAAATTGAATCATGTAGATTATTCAAGTATTTTTGGAATTGATTTACCTCAATCGAAAGCTTTCTTAAGTTATTTAACTTTAATCATTATTTTGTATTATATTTTTTAATATATTACTTTATGTTGGCAAATGATATTGGAATCGAGTTTTTAAATAATTGTTGATTTATTAATTTTAGCATATTAATTTTATTTAATTATTTATATGTATTTAAATTATTCAATTGTGACATATAAAATTCATTTTCTTTAATTACTAATATAATCTGAAACTAAGAAAATGAACTATATATATATATATATATATATATATATATATATATATATATATATATATAATAAATTCATTATAAATTTATAAATATTTTAAAATATACTTATTATTTATATAATTTGAAACCTAAAAAATTAGATAAAAACTTGTGTGAAACCGTCTCATGTAAGGGTTTACATGAGACGAACAAAAAAGGATAACTTTTATTATGAAAAGTGATACTTAACTAATGAAAAATGATAATATTATTTCATGAACCAATATTTATAGTAATAATGAAAAGTAATAATATTTTGTAGCGAAAGTGATTACTATTTTAAAAGGTGTAAAATAGTCTCACGTAAGATGGCCTCACGCAAGACTTACCCAAAATATTTAATTAAAAAAATTAAATATAATAAATTCATTACAAATGTATAAATATTTAAAAATATATTGTACATAAATTTAATTTTATTTATATTTCATATTAATTTAAAAAAAACAATTAATTGAAATAGATTACTATAACTGATTAAGAAATACTTAACTTTTATCATAAATAAAAATATATTATATACACACATATATATATATATATATATATATATATATATATATATATATATATATATATATATATATATATATTCGTCCAGGCAAACAACATCATTTGTTTTTTGCACGTAGATTAAGAAGTATTATTATTTTATGTAAAGTGGGTAGGTGTATTAGAGATATGTGATGGGTAGTGGTGGCCATTGGTGGATTCTTTTTACTAAAAGAGGAAAATTGTGCAATTAGTGGTGGCCCAATATAGTAAAATTGTGTTATTTGGGCGGGATGTAGAGAGTATTTGAAAATAATAAAAATCAATTAAAATTACATAACTCACAGAAATTAATAAAGTTAGTATATATTAACTTTTAAATATGATTCAGCTATACATCATATTATCAAAAGTAAAAAAGTTGTATATTGTTATAAATTATTTATATTAATAAAAGTTGTATAGCTATAAAAAAAATCTCAATAATTAATGTTGAATAATTATATGATACTGATTATTCAATTATAAAAAATAAGAGTAATAATTAAATGATCTCGCGTATTACGCGGGTTTCATACTAGTAAAATATTATTTATTAAATTTAAATAATATTAATTATAGTATTGAATATATTCAAAATTTTCAAACAAATCGTAGCTACCCATTAAAATGATTAAATAATTGTAATTATAACTTTCAAATCAAAAAATAATTTTGTCCTAATTCTGAAATCTCAACCACCCATTAAAATAATTAAATAATTATAATTATGATTTTTTCAAATCAGGAAATAATTTAGTTCAAATTCTGACCATCTATTTCTCAAACAAATCGCAGCCACCCATTAAAATAATTAAATATTTTTAATTATGACTTTTTCAAATTTGACAATAAGATATTATTTATTAAATTAAATAATATTAAATATATTACTTATTAAAAATTGAAAAATATTAAATATATTATTTGAATATATTAAAATTTTCAAACAAATCTCAGCCACCCATTAAAACAATTAAGTAATTGTAATTATGACTTTTTCAAATAAGAAAATAATATAGCCCAAATCCTAACCATCTATTTCTCAAATAAATTTTAGCCACTTATTAAAACAATTAAATAATTATGAGGGTTTAGGGTTTAGGGCATAATGTTTATAGAGGGTTTAGGGTTAAGGATTAAGGGTCTACTGAGGGTTTAGGGTTAATGGTTTTGGGTTTAGGTTTTGTTTTAATATGAAATGCTAAAGTTCTTTTCGGTTTTTTTTTTTACTTTAAAATTATATATTTATTGTTATTATTGATGTTAGGACAACGGTATTTTTAATGTATTCATTTATTTATTTATTAGTATAGATCACGTGTATTACACGAATTTTAAAGTTTAATTTTAAAAAATATAATTCAAGTTTAATATAACTATTTATTCAATAATTTTAAAAACATAATTCAAGTTTAATATAATATAATTTAAGTTTAATATAATTATTTATTCAACAATTTAAAAAAATATAATTCAAATTTAACTAACCACTTATTCAATTATAATCTAATATAAATTTATATTAAAGAATAAAAAAGAAAGAGCAAAAATTATAAAAATAAAAAATATCACATCCATATTCGATCTTAAAAAAATTATATATGTATCATTAAGTTTAATGTTGGTGAAAATATATTAAAAAATTAAAAAAAATTAAAAGAAAATTAACGAAAAGATAAAAAAAAAGCCCTTTAAAAAAATATAAAAGAAAAATTATAATAAAATTAATATATATTATTAAAAAAATTATAATAGATAAATTTGAAGAAATAAAAAAAAGTAAGTCATAACAAAATTAATTAAATAAATTTGTAAAACCATGAAAAAAAATTAACATAAAAAAAAGAAATTACATACTAATAATTTAAAAAGAACAGAATCAAAACCAAAAAAAATAAATAAATAAATACAAAAGAGTGAAAACATAATAAAACTAATTAAAAAAATTGTAAAATTAACCATTAAAACGAAGCTAATTACGTTAAAAAAATTAAATGACTAAAAAAATTTCGTACTTAACAATTTAAAAAAAGAGTGAGGCTTGCATGCTCCCGGACACACAGAACACATTTTGTGCGCCTTTAGAAATTTAGTATTATAGGTAAGGGTACATTGCTTTGGTCTAAACGGTATACACTTTAATTAATAAAAGGTACACAATTTTGTTCTAAAGGGTATACACTTTTCATTAATATTTTTTTTCTTTAGAAAATAAAGGGTACACATTTTTATACAAAAGGGTATACAATTTAACACAAAATTCTAAAGGCGTACGGAATGTGGTCCGTGAGCCCGGGTGCACAGGAGTTTTTGCCTTAAAAGAATTTAAAACAAAAAATTAAAGAAAAAATAAAATAAATAATTAAATAAATAAACTAATTAAAAAATGAGAACAACTATAGTAGGACCGGTCCTACAAAATCCAAATTTAGAATCAGATTTTGTAAGCTAAATGGGTCCAACGTGAATTCGCGGGTTCTCTCCCAAACAATCAGCTCTCCTCCAAACACACCTCTGCAACCAAACTATGCATCTCTCTCCCCCTCCTCTCTCTTTCCTCTTACACCTTCCAATTTCCAGCGCCGCCCATCTCCACAACTCCGATTCTTCAAGTGCTCCGTGTGAGACAATGCTTTTGAGTCCTACCAAACTGAGGCCAGCCACAGCAAGACCACCCTCGACGACGATGAGCACTCCACCACCACCGCATCCTCCGTCACAACCACGATCGACCTCCAACAGCGGCGGAGGGAGAATTCACAAGAGCTCCATCTGCCACAAGTGCTTTCCCACCGGTCAAACGTTAGGCGGCCATAGTCCTACCACTACGAGGGCAGCACCCCATCAACAACGGCCGCGCCGTTTCAAGCAGCGCCATGACTTCTTCGGAGGGCACAAGGTCCACTGTCAGTGACCGGGATTTTGATTTGAATTTGCCGTACGCATTCCCTGATTTCTGGTCGAGATTTAGCTTTGTCGTCGAAGAAGAAGTGGAAAGCCCACATCCGGTGAAGAAATCACGGCTTTTGCCAATGGAGAAATTGGAATCCATTAAAGAGCAGGGATAGGAGTCCAAGAATCTTAGAAAATGTTTATTTTATTAATTATTTACTCCATCTTATTTAAATGATGCGTTAGGTTGTGGGAATGAGATAATGACTATAACTTTGATATGACCATATCAGAATCAATTAAATCTTATTCTACACACATTCCAGTACATTGATTAGTTACACCATTTTGGACATAAAGAAAAAGAGATACAAAAGGGTCTAACTAGCTAGCTTACATTAAAAATGCAAAAGATCTATTTACTTGTGACAAATCTTTAGTATTCTTTTATTTCAATGTTTTATTGTTTTTTACTCTTGAGTATAATTTTTTTTGTTTCATTTCGGGGAGAAATTGTAATTTTGAAATTTAGAAAAATAATAATTTTATTGATTTAAAAGAGTAACACAAATTATCATAAAGAGTAACCCAAATTTATTATAAAGAGTAACCTAATTAAAAAAATTATAGACTAAATAAAAATTTCATAATACATGAATTTATTATCGAAAATTAAAAACTCAAATTAAGGAGTAACCTAAATTATTATAAAGAGTAACCAAATTATTAAAAAATAGTAACCTAATTAAAAAATAATTATAGACCAAATAGATTTTTCAATATACATGAACTTAACTATTATAAAGAGTAACACAAATTATCATAAAGAGTAACCTTAATTATTATAAAGAGTGACTTAACTAAAAGAAATTATAAACTAAATAGATTTTACAAGACACATGAATTTATTATCTGAAATTAAAATCTTAATTTAAAGAGTAATCCAAATTATTATAAGGAGTAACCCAAATTATTATGTAGAGTAACCCAATTTATATATTAAAAAATAATGATAATCCTGTTGATCAAATGGAATGTAAATTTCAACAAATCAAAATAAAGAGTAATCCAAAATTTTGTTCATAATAATATAATTCATTATAAAGAGTAATCCAAATTATTATATAGAGTAAACCATTTTTTTTTAATTTCTATGATTAATGCATATTTCTAAGAGTAACCTAATTTATTATAAAGAGTAACTTAATTCATTATAAAGAGTGACCTAATTAATTAAAAAAAATTCCTTGTTCACTACAGAACATGAATAAATCAACATAAAGGGTAATTAAACGGCTTGTTCGTGATAACTTAAATTATTATAAAGAGTGACCTAATTAAATCAAAAGAGTAACCCTTTGTATATTAAGAGTCTCAAATCAAATAGTGGACCTATAAATTTAAGAGTGACCTAATTAATTCCAAAGAGTGACTTAATTAAGAAGTTGTTGTGGCATCCAATCTAAATAAGATCACACCAAAAAGCTATGTATGTTATCAAAGAGGAGTATATTGTAAAAAAATACTTCCTTCAAGGTAAAACAAGCAATAGCTGTAAACAACTACAACACTAAAAGTAATCAACCTAGCCTTTATAAGAAAAAGACCAGTCACATCATAAGGCGTAATCAATTTCTTGCAAAAAAAAACCACATAAAAGTCAAATTCATATCAGAAATATGCCAAATTAACCCATGAAAAGCACGACCAGTTACATTCATAATCAAAATCAACAAAGAAATAAAATTTCATACAAGAAAAAAATAGATAAAACACGTTTATAGCTTACTAATATACTCACACAAAATGAAAATATATTTATACAATAGACAAGGTAATTTAACAGAATGGGGGAGAGAAGCAGATACATAAAAAGTTCTGAATAATAAACAGAAAGGGCAAAAAATTAGAAGGGGGATATGGAAGAGAAAGGACACAATCGTGCCATTAAACACTATTGTTTGTACTCCGTTTAATGGTGGTTGCCTTGAATAGTACAAATGTGATTCCCTTTTGTCCTAACCCGTAGGAAGAAGAAAAGAAGAATGATCCGATTCCAAATCAAAACTGCCACTTCATGCCAGATCTGCTGCTGCCACGCGCCGCCGCTATCACTATTGCGTAGCCGAACCACCGCACACTGCTGCCCAATCGAGCATTGTTCGCTATCTGCTGCTGCCGAAAAACGCGAACACCACCATTTGCCTTGAGTACTGGACAGATAGAGAGAAGAATAGGGATAGAGAAGAAGAATGGGGAGACAGAATAAGGGCTACCTTCAGGAATAGGCGGAGAGAGAAAAAGGGAAGAGAGAAGGGAGAGTGACGTGTTTGGAGAAAAAAAGTTGAACAATATAACGTATGAATTCATAAAAGATCAGACAGAACCCAACAAACCCGCGAATTTTATTATGAAAAAGAAGATCCGCAAATTAAATTGTTGAATGATGAAGGATCCGGTTCTACCAAATATTTGGTAGGACCGGTTGTATTAAAGTCTTTGTCTTAAAAAATATAAAGGAATAACAAAAATTAATCAATAATAATAAAAATAATTCAAAACGGATACCTTTCTTTAAAATTTGAAGAAAGATTTTGTTCGTCATGATTCATGATGAATAATTATGTGTGTAAAACTAATAAATAAATAATCTTATTTATAGATGAGGAAGAGATCAATTTTCTAAATTTTAAAGTAAATATAATATGTATTTATCTATACTCTTTTTTAATTAATACTCCCTCCGTCCGCCCGAAAGGTGGACATTTTGCCATTTTGGGCGTCCGCACCAAAGGTCCACATTTCCCTTTTTAAACACATGGGACCCACTCACATCACTAATACAATAAATTTATGGGACTCATACACCCCACTAATACAACTACCAACTACACATTAAATAATAATACTCCTTAATCCACGTGCAAAAAGCAAATGTCCACTTTTGGGGCAGACGGAGGGAGTAGTAATTATTTGATAATATCATATTCAAATCTTAAAATAATATATGTATTTATTTATATTAAAATATTTATATGTATTTAGCTATATTAAAATTTAATTAATAATTAAAATAATTGAGATTTTTAATTTAATTAAAAATTAAAATAATTGAGATTAATTCTGGTGGCGACACCTCAACAAAATTTAACTCTCCTTTAGCATATATATATATATATTAAAGATGTGTCGAATTGTATTTTCTTTTAAAAAATTATTACAGTATATTTTTTTATTCACAGATTCTTTAATGGCTCGTTTTAATAGATTAGGATTAGGTCAGTGTGCATGATGACCCATTTAATACGAACTGTGAACTGCTTAACCCTCGAACCACCCCGTTTAGCCCACGAAATTATAAAGTTACTCCTATATATTCAGCCAGGTTCAGTCCATTTAACATCTGTAAATTCGTGCAACTCACCGTAAATTTTATTTTACCTAAAAAATGCTGAATGCGATCGATTTGTAAATTCTAAAACTTGAGTGGTCCAACGAAACTGTAATGAAATTGGTGGGTTAAGTTTACAGTAAACAAACCTCGCCTTCATCTCAGTCTTCCTTCTCGTTGGAATACTCCACACGCCTTGCTCTCAACTACTTCAAATAATATTGGGCTGTTACATGTGATTTCTTTACACAGGCGACTACTGATTCGTTTCGCCCTACAAATCCGAATCGATGGGGAAACCTCTTTGGACTATTTTGTTTCTTCTTCTGTTCATAAATTCAGTTTTTTCTTGGAAGCAGGATGAGTTCAGAAACTGCAATCAGACCCCATTCTGCAAACGTGCCCGCTCCCAGAAACCGGGATCCTGCTCATTGATTCCCTCCGATGTGTCCATTTCCGATGGTGATCTTGTGGCAAAACTCATACCCAAGGAGAATAATCCCGAAAATCAAGAGACCTCCACCAAGCCTTTGGTCCTCACAATATCAGCCTATCAAGATGGAGTAATGAGACTGAAGATTGATGAGGACCAGAGTTTAGGGCCGCGCAAGAAGAGATTTGAGGTGCCCGATGTGATTGTACCCGAGTTTTTGAACAAAAAATTGTGGCTGCAGAGGTTGAAGGAGGAGAAATCTGGGGATGGGTCAGGGTTGATTTCGGTTGTTTATCTCTCTGATGGGTATGAAGGTGTGATTAGGCATGATCCTTTTGAGGTTTTTGTGAGGGAGAGTGGAGAAAATGGGAAAAAGGTGTTGTCTTTGAATTCTAATGGGTTGTTTGATTTTGAACAGCTGAGGGAGAAAAAAGAGGAAAATGAAGATTGGGAGGAGAAGTTTAGGAGTCATACTGATACTAGGCCTTATGGGCCTCAAAGTATTAGCTTTGATGTGTCGTTTTATGATGCTGATTTTGTCTCTGGCATTCCAGAACATGCCACTAGTTTAGCTCTAAAGCCGACTAAAGGTCCTGGATTGGAACATTCTGAGCCCTATAGGCTTTTTAATCTTGATGTTTTTGAGTACCTCCATGAATCACCTTTTGGACTTTATGGTAGCATCCCGTTCATGATATCCCATGGTAAAACACGAGGGAGTTCTGGGTTCTTCTGGCTCAATGCTGCTGAAATGCAGATTGATGTATTGGGACATGGATGGAATGATGAGTTCTCATCAGTGCTAATGCTTCCTTCTGATCAGAAGAGAGTTGACACAATGTGGATGAGTGAAGCTGGTGTAGTGGATGCCTTCTTTTTTGTTGGTCCAGGGCCGAAAGATGTAGTTAGACAGTATACTGGTGTAACGGGAACACCAGCATTGCCTCAGTTGTTTGCCACTGGCTACCATCAGTGTCGGTGGAATTACAGGGATGAGGAGGATGTTTATAATGTTGATGCCAAATTTGATGAGCATGACATTCCTTATGATGTTTTGTGGCTTGATATTGAGCACACAGATGGAAAAAGGTATTTTACATGGGACAAGTTGCTATTCCCTCACCCAGAGGAGATGCAGCAAAAGTTAGCTGCAAAAGGTAGACATATGGTGACCATTGTGGATCCTCACATCAAGAGGGATGATTCATATTACATACATAAAGAGGCGTCCCAGAAGGGATACTATGTTAAGGATGCAAGTGGGAAGGATTTTGATGGATGGTGCTGGTCTGGCTCCTCATCTTACCCGGATATGTTGAATCCAGAGATTAGGTCGTGGTGGGCAGAAAAATTCTCATATGAAAACTATGTTGGTTCGACTCCATCCTTGTACATTTGGAATGACATGAATGAGCCATCTGTGTTTAATGGTCCAGAGGTAAATCTTTGATTTCGATTGTATAGTTTTGTGGTTTTATGCTCACATATTTTGATACTTGTAGTTTGGTTAAATTCTATTTTAGCAAATTTTGTGTGCATTGTTTATCAGCTAATCTATTGAACTTATACCGTATTTTCATTCATCACTTGCAATATGAAATTGCGTAGATTGCTGTTGTATCATATATTTTAGAACATTATGTATTTATTTAAAAGCTTTGCGTGCTCATAATTTCTCCAACTGCTGGAAGCCTGAGAATATCTAATTTTCTTTCAAATTGCTTACTTTCCGGCGAAGGCCACTAAGGTTAGACTGTAAAGGCTGAAGCGTTGTTTTTGAACAACTACTTTAAAAGTCTACAATACTGGAAGATTATCAGATATGAGATATCTTAATGAATTATTTTATATTTACATAAAAAGTGATCCAGAAATGCCTACTTCACATGATAAAGCATATGCTCTTTAATTTTACTTTTTATCGTGTTCTAACCTGTTTTCTTGCATGGTCATGATCTGTAGTATATAAGATATTGTCTTTACATTTCAATATTTGAATATGAAGAAGAGCTGTGACATAACCTTAGTGCAACACAAATCTGTAACATTTGTGTCTTCTACCCAATGGGTAGAGATAGATTGGAGAGAGAGTTAACAGGATTTGATCTTACTTATTCAAGTTGGCATGATTTATTAGCACCACACAACCTCTTGATGCTTATTAAGTCTGTCTAGGGATCTTAAATTACTTGGTTATGTTATCCACGCAACCTTACAAACACATCATTATATAAAAGCACTTGAAGTTATGTTCTTTCTTCTGCTGGGCCAGTGCTCATGAAACTTACCAGCTCTACTCTTTGAGCGGCAGTCCTATATAATTTAGAATGTGTTCATCTTTTTTCACATATTACTCCACTCTCCCTTAGATGAAAAGGGAAGATTAGAAAAATTTAAGATATGCTTTATACGAAGGAGATAGATTCCGTTAAGAACAAACTATTCAATGCTTGTGGACAAGTTGTATGTTAAAACCAAATCTCAATGTAGTAAATAGGCATTTTGGAATAATTCAACCTACAATGTGAACAAGTAGATGAGCGATTATCGCTTTGTTTTGTTTCTTTGGTGCAGAACTTATGGTCCTATAGTTGTGTTATTTTATAGCTCTTTGTTGCCTGCATGAATTTTTTTGACTTGATTAATTTACATCTACTTATTTATTGCTCTCATTTCCATTTGGACATTGATACCAAAATAAAATGCCATTTCCTAAAATTCAAAATATTTTCCAAAAATATCATCTTAAAAATTATGCAACACCACATCTTCTTGCAGATTTGTTTTAAGCATTTAAAAGTGTGTGACTAGTGACGACTTTGGTCATGTACTCTAATTGTTTTGGACAGATAGATTACTTCATATAAGATTAACTTGTTTCAATTTGCTGTGCGCATTGGCTCTTACAAACGATTGACAATTGAAATCCAATTGATAAAAAATTGTCTATTTATATGAATGTAAACCACAGAAACATCCATCATTACACAAGTAACTGAATCCATCAATACAAGCACCAAGCTATTGAAAATTTATCACATTTATTGCAAGTGCATTATTTGTCATGGAAGAAACTCTGTATTTTTGCAAAACTACAAGAAAACTTCGACACTACAGCTGTAAAGAAATGAGTTTTCTTTCAAAGATTGTATTAGAAAATTTCAAGTCCCCATGTTATTTTATTTTTAATCCAAGTTCCCCAATGATACAATGCCTCACTTTACTTTCTCAGGTTACAATGCCCAGAGATGTGTTACACCTCGGAGATGTGGAGCATAGAGAGGTTCACAATGCCTATGGATACTACTTCCACATGGCTACATCTGAGGGGCTTGTTAAGCGTAGCGACGGAAACGACAGACCTTTTGTATTGTCAAGAGCCTTTTTCCCAGGAACTCAAAGGTATGGAGCAATTTGGACAGGGGACAACATAGCTGACTGGGATCACTTTAGAGTTTCTGTTCCCATGATCTTGACCCTCGGTCTTACAGGAATCTCGTTTTCTGGTTAGTAATTTCCCTTTTAACATTATGGTTTGAATATATATGTATTAATGTTTCCACTTATTACATGCTTACTTTACAGGTGCGGATGTTGGTGGTTTTTTTGGTAATCCGGATACTGAGTTGTTGGTTCGCTGGTATCAGCTGGGTGCCTACTATCCCTTTTTTAGAGGACATGCTCATCATGACACAAAAAGACGCGAACCTTGGTTATTTGGGTAAGCCATCCTCTATCTTACCTCTTAAAAGAGTGTTTGCTATGAAGAACTGTAATACGATGCTTTTATGGCATAGTTAATATTTATTACTCTGATACATTTGTCTTGTTAAATAGTTTAAGTAAATGTTTGTATCTACAACTTGTGGCAACAACTTTCGTGTTTTTTCCTTTATGATGACTGTCTTGTGTCTGATTTTGGTACTTTGGTGATTTTGTTAATTATAGGGAACACAATACAAAACTCATGAGGGAAGCCATACACGTACGCTATATGTTGCTCCCGTATTTTTACACATTATTCCGAGAGGCAAATGCCTCTGGTATTCCTGTTGTCCGTCCTCTTTGGATGGAATTTCCTTCTGATGAGAACACTTTTAGCAATGATGAGGCATTTATGGTTGGAAACAGTCTTTTGGTTCAAGGAATATACACTCAGGTGCCATTTAATTGGACTTCACAATCTATTTCCTTTTAATTACTGTTATCTTTTTCGATGCATCTCTGCTCCCTTTCACACTGCTCTTAATGAATATGAAAAATTTCTACAGCGAGCCAAACATGTGTCGGTGTACCTTCCAGGGGATGAATCTTGGTATGACATGAAAACTGGATCTGCCTTCAAGGGGGGGGCAACTCATAAGTTGGAAGCTTTAGAAGATAGCATACCTTCTTTCCAACATGCTGGTACGATAATTCCACGAAAAGACAGATTTAGACGAAGCTCCACACAAATGGAAAATGATCCTTACACTCTGGTATGACTTCTTAACCCTCTCTGAAGTTATCTGGGCATGTTCTGTCTCACTCTCTCTTTCTATCTCTCTCTCTCTCTCTCACACACACACCAAGCACACCAGGCCATACTAGAGGCTGGTTAGTTTCTTTGATTGATCATTGGTGATGAGTTTCCTGGTATTGTTACAAGAGTTTGGATAGCTTTACTACCAGTGATTTATGTGCATGGGTAAAGTTTTGTAGCTTGGGGCTTAACTATGAAAAGTGATATCTTGAGGTCCTTTCTTCTGTGACCTTTAAAGTTTAACATTTCCACATCTGTTTATGTAATCGATTCTATTCCATGGTCACAATCAGACCAGTATAAAATATAATCTTACAACTAAAACCTGAAGCAGTTGGAATTTTTAGAAATAAAGTGAAGATTCTATCCAGAAACAACCAAAATACAACACACGAGCAGTGCCTGAGGAGTTATTTTCACGTCTTTTGATCCAATGTGACCACACCTCACCACTGCCAGTTGTCAAAAAAAAAAAACATCATGCACAAAATGTAAAATCCATTTAAGTAAACAGAAAGTTTTCATCAAGTAATTGAAGCATACCTTTTCTGGCCTGGGTTTAAGCGGAGATTAAATCTATTGTAAGAGGGCTGAGATGGAAGAGAGACGCAGTGTTGGAATCTTGCTCAAAAATGTAAATATTTTTGTTTTGAGGATTAATTTAGGGGTAGAAACATTGATAAAGATGGAATTTTTACCTCATTTTTGCCATTTTTCTTATACAATAAGGGATAAATTTGAGAAGAAAGAGAAATCCTAGGTAATTGGCGTTACATTTGGAATGGATTAAGATGGACATGGAAATTAAGTAATTTAAATTAACACATGGAATAATACATGGAATCTCCAAAAGTTGTACACCCTCACATTTATTGTTTGCATGGAGATTAAGAAATATAGTATTTTAATGTGTAGTGGATTGAGAGATAGTATAATATTTGCATTTATTGTGGGTAAGTGTATTAGTATTGTGTGGGCTCCATGAAGATATATTAATTGTTTTGTGTGGGTCCCATCTTCCAAAAAAGGAAATGTAACTAATTCTTATCGTGGGACGCCCAAAATGGATAAATGCAAGTCTTGTGGAGGGATGGAGGGAGTATATACTAACCTGTTAATGATTTAACTGAAAAGCTGACAGTAGTTTTAGTAATTTCCATCAGCTTCCTGAACCAGGGAAATAGTTAATGGACTACATGATTTAGAGTGATAGTGTAGGGACCTATCGAAGTGTAAGTTTATAGTTAGAGACCAATATTTGCACTTTGTCTTCAAAATCGTTAGAACTAGAGTTCTTTCCTTTCTTTCTTTCATTCATTTCTTCAGGAAAGTAATTCTTATAATCATAACCTTTAGCTTATGATACTAGTTTGCAATATGCAGAGCTGACAAGTATGGTTCCATTTAAGGTTTAATCTCATTCTTCAGACGTGATTTTTCCTTTAGCTAAATCTTTATAAAATTGTAGATTAGCAAATCATTGCATTGAGGATTGAACACTTTGAGGCTTTTATAATGCATTATTCTGATCATTCACTTTATCATGATTCATAACTTATAGCATAAGATTCGACATAGAGAAGATTTTACTGATTCTAGTTTAATTTATCTGGCAGGTTATAGCTCTTAATAGTTCCAAAGCTGCCGTAGGAGAGCTTTACGTGGATGATGGGAAAAGCTTCGAATTCAAGCAAGGTGGCTACATTCATCGCCGTTTTACATTTTCAAACGGAAAGCTCACTTCCTCGAATGTGGCTCCTGCTACAGTTGGTGGCCAAAAATTCGCCTCAGAGTGCATGGTGGAGAGAATTATAGTATTGGGCCTCTCTTCTGAACCAAAAGCTGCTCTCGTTGAACCGGGAAATCAGAAGGTTGATATTGAACTGGGTCCCCTCCTGCTTCAGGGAGGAAAAGGCTCGTTAGCCCTGACTATACGCAAACCTAACGTGAAAATTGCAGACGATTGGACGATTAAAATTTTGTAAGAAATGCTTAGAGCCTAGAGGTGTTCAGCATGTCATTTGTGTTAGATTGAATGCCATTTCTAGAGGGATCGCGCAGTTCATTCGACGTTAGAACGATCTAGATGTGAGTGTTGTTTGCGATCCTAGATGGCACTATTCAATCGGTCGAAACGACTGGTACTACTATAATTACAGTCCCTAATTAAATCTTGCTGTTGGATTATTGGTCATTGTTGAGAAAACTGTTGAATGGTATCAGTTCAGTTATTCTGCAAATTGAGTTAACTGTAAGTGATGTAGGGCCTTGATTCCATTATAGCATCCCCATAGCTGCTGTGCAGTTCCTCGGAATCTAATCATTTACTTGTAATGATCATCAATACTTCTTGACTTTTGAACTCTTACCCAATTGACTTTTAAATCTACCATATGTGAAAAACGTATTAAAAACTTATTAAGTAATAATGTTATTTAAACCAAGTGGGAGAGGGAGTTATAAGGAGGCTTGAGAGAATAAGAGGTGTATGAAGACTTGGTGAACTAACAACTAACTTAGGCCGATAAAAAAAAAAGTAATAATGTTATTTAATCAGCTCCAAAGCAATGGGAACGAATAGGAGAGGAAGTTATAAGGAGGCTTGGGAGAATACACCGATCCAAAAAAAAGTAATAATATTATTTAATCAGCTCCAAAGCAATGTGAACGAATAGGAGAGGGAGTTATAAGGAGGCTTGGGAGAATAAGAGGTGTATGGAGATTTGGTGAACTAACAACTAACTTTGGCCGATAAAAAAAAAGTAATAATGTTATTTAATCAGCTCCAAAGCAATGGTTTTCGGCTATTGACTTATATAATACTTTATTTTATATTTGTTGATACTTTATAATCATGCTACTTGTACATTTGCTTATTTGCTTATTGATATATTACACTTCAAATATTTCAGTATTAGGTCCATAAAATATAAGTAAACATAGGAAAAAGTATCATATATTGCATCAGTATATGATACTGATATATAATAATTTATCCTATTTTGTTTATAATACTGATGCATTTGTAGAATGATCTATTATTCAGTAAAATTCGTATACCCGTTAATACTTCATATTTTACTGTTGTTTTACTAATACTTTATTTATGCTTGGGTCCGAGTTGAAATTGGGTTTGGATAATTCAGATCCAGTTGTCAAAATGAAATTCATTCTCATTATCATAATCCAACACCTTCAACTAAACATCCTTTGATGAAAAAATGGAGCATCGACCATATAAAGCTATATTTTGAATGCCAGTAGTGGCCTAATGCACTTGTTTTCTTTATCTGAAATTTTCCTAGTTAAAGAAAATAAATAAATAAATATATATATATATATATATATATTTCGTATTTTTTTTAAGTTGAGCCCACAAAAAACAATTAATTATTTATCTAGGGCCACATACAACATTAATTAATACAAGTATATCTATGCACTTTACATTAAATATTATTTTTCTTAACTCACCAATACATTAAAATATTAGAGTAAGTCTATTGTGCAACAAGTGCACCTTACAAACATAACTAATATTTGAAAACGGGTCAGACATAAAAGATAAAAAGATCATTCATTCTCCACTCTCTCTCTCTTCTCCCGAGTGTTTCCTCTCTCTTCTTCCTATCTTCTCTCCCAATCTTCACTCTCTCTCAATGATTTTTGTTTCTCTCTCTTCTCCCATGTGTCTCTCTCTCTTTTCCCCCTCTTCTCTCCTTCTAAATAATTTTCGTCGGCCGATGTTGAATCAAATATGGTGGGGAAAGCAGATCCGGTGGTGGTTCAACTTCGAATAGATCTGACGGCGATGACATCCATTCTTCCTCCAACGTGGCGTCGGCGACTCTCTCTTTTAATGTCGAGTCAGATCTGGTGGGAAAAGCAGATCCGGTGGTGGTTCAACTTCAAACAGATCTGACGAGTGACATCCATTCATCCTCCAACGTGGCGTCGAAGACGTGGTGTGATAGTGGCAAACAACGACGTGTGGTGATCAGGGCAGTGAAGAGATGGTAAATCCGATGCATCTCGCTATTAAGCACTAATTTAATATTAAATTGTATTACTTTTTTCATAATACTGTATTACTTATTATAAATTAATGTACCTGTGTTAAAATTGTGTTAAAGTGGTGGATATGAGAGAAAGATTAATTAAAGGATTGTTAAAATGTATTACTTTTTTCATAATACTATATTACTTATTATAAATTAATGTACTTGTGTTAAAGTGGTGGATATGAGAGAAAGAATAATCAAAGAAAAACATTTGCTGTGAAATTAATGTTAAAAAAGTATTTATCAAATATTATATCTCTTAATTTATGTATAAAAAACAAACATTAGCGTTAATACGAGGCGGAGTATATGAAAGAGATATATTATAAAGAAAAAAAAACGTCCGTGATAGGTTATAAGTCAACTTTTAATGGCGTGCTCTTATCATCATTATTTTAAATAATAAATCTGCATTAGTGTATGCCAATTTCAATGGTTGATCTAGAACTATCTCCTTTTTTTTTCCAAATGATAATAATGAAAATAAATGAATAAAGACAGCAAGAATAATCTAAGCCATTCAATCTGCACTATAAAGAATAAAATAGGAGCCATGGTTGGCTGCTTTTTCTTCAAAACTTATTTTTTTTTTCTTATTATAGTTAATATTGGTTATGTTAACGGCGGATGAATTATGTCCATCGTTAACTTGTAATGTTTTATTATTAAAAATTAAAAATTACATTTCAAATAGGTAAATTTGATGCATAAACTTGTTCAAAACCAATTTCCAATAAATAATTAATATACAAAGATTGCAATTTTAACTTAAAAAATATATATTATAATATAAAATTTATCGCATATTTTACTAATCGTCAATCAAAATACTAATTTTCAATCAATATTTAAATTATGAGTCCGACTATTGTACACCTGGTGTATCGATGCACTTGGATGATATTAACCGTTAAATTATATTTTAATTCGATATCTATCATCAAATAAAATAAATTAATTAATTTTTTTAAAAAAAACTACTCATTCCCCTTATTTTTAACCAACTAACCACATAATCTTAAATTATAGGAGTACTCCCTCCGTCCCATTTCAATGTTTACATTTGCTTTTTGTACGTTGATTAAAAAGTATTGTATTTTAATAGATAGTGAGTGGAAAAATATAATATTTAATGTAAAGTGGATAGGTGTATTAGTGTTGGATGTGAGAACTATGGTGACATACTCCCTCCGTCCCATTATTTATTAAAATACTATACTTCTTAATCAACGTGCAAAAAACAAACGTAAACATTGAAACGAGACGGAGGGAGTATTTGATTTTAATTTAATTTTAGAGTTTTTTTTTTTCTAATTTTGATGTACTCCATATATTTTTAATTTAATATTTGCTCTAACATGCCTGCTTCATTTTAATTTAATTATTTTATTTTATCCAAAAATTTGTTTTAATTTGACTGATAATACTCAGTACACTTTTTAATTGTTTTATAGATTAGTGAGTACGCAAAAAGAATTACACTTTTTGGTAAAATTACAAAAGAAGTGTAACATTTTTGTTGGATTACAAAGGAGATGTAATTGTTTTTGTCCGCCTTGACCGAGCTAAAGGTTTAGGTACAAATTAGGTGGCGAAGGGGACGTAAGGAGTATTAATAAACAATTTTTGAATACATAATAATAAAATTTTCAAATGTAATGAGTACGAGTAGAATTAGAAAGATATGAGAAAAATATATATCATGTAACTGTGCTGAAAAAACATGTTTAGTACAAGTAGGAATGACAACAAGGTAGATAGTTAAAAGCGAGTTTGAGTTGGGTACGAATTATTTAAGAAAATCCTATTATAATTTGGGACGAGTGCGAGAGTAACGTGTGTATCCGTTTATACATGAATTATGCAATGTATCAATATTACTTTTAGATACGAAGACAAAAAATATTACTAATTAATACAAAATAAATATGACCATTCTTATCCCTCTTTTAATTGTGTTCAAAAATTAATTTAAAATGTATGATGTGTAATTTAGTAATAAAAAGATAAAGACTTCCACTAATTTCTCCACAAAAATTGATGAAAGATCACTCTAATCTCTTCAAAATCACTAAAAAATCAGAACGTATTGATATTGCGTACTTAATCTCAATTCTGCATATTACGTAGGACCAATCATGTATATTCACAATTTCTAAATACATATTTATTGAACATTAAATATTTTGAATACTTACTGAATTTGAATACAAAAGATTAAGTATTCTGAATACTTGCGGATTTTGAATATCAAAGCATTTTAAGAATTAGTATGAAGTAAACATATTACATTTTAAAAACTTTGTTGAGTAAGCATTTCTGAATATATCAGTACTAAAAATTTATTATTTTGAATACTTACTGATTTTGAATACAAAATCATTTGAATGAATGTGAAATATATTGAATATATTTTGAATACCTCGTGAAACATTAAGTATTTTTTAATATATAGTTACTGAATATTATTCTGAATACATAATGATAATAACAAAGTATTTCAATAAATAAATTTGAATTATATTGATTACATTCTAAATATTTCATGAAACATTGAAAAAATATTTTTAAATACATCATTAGGAACTACACCTGCAAAAGTATTCCAATGTATAAATATGGCGAAATCCTAACCGTAAGCATCCCTTGTGGCCTTACTTTTGAGTGGAAATGGAATGCTCATAAGTCTCTGTAATGCTCATCCCTTGCCAAATTCAAATAGATATTTGAGAGCATTGATGGCGTTTTCGTTGAAAAATATTTCGTCAAACTTGTTCAAGAAAGAGCTCAAACTCATCGCATTTCGTGATATTCTCTAGGTCTGAATCTATTTGAATTCTCAGTCAAAAAGAATATGAGACGAGAATTTTAACAGAGGTTTCGAATTAGAGAAAAACTGAATATTGATATAAACTTGAAGTTCTCAAATCCTGCTTCCATTTCCATAGCATCCTCAAAATTATTTCCAAAATAGATTATTGTTTAATTGAATTGAGCAAATTCAACAATAAAAAGAAAGAATTTTTAGAGAGAGGGTAGAGAGAGGGGGAACTTTTTAAAAGATAATTGTCACAAAGGTATTATTAGTAAAAGAAAATTATATTTAAATTATATTTTATAATTATATAAGAATATATTGGGTATCTCATTCAAATATATTGTATGTAGTAGTAATATTTTCATTCTATTGTATCTAGAAGTAATATAAGTGTATAATATGTATTAGGTAGTAATATATACTCCCTCCGTCCCCTTAAAAGGTATTCATTTACTTTTTGCACGTGTATTAAGAAGTATAATAATTTAATGTATATTTAGATGAGAGAAATAATATTTGAATGTGCATTGAGCAGTTGTATTAGTGTTGAGTGTGGGGTCATGTGTAGTGGTTGTGGGTCACATCAATCTAAAAAAGGAAAATGAATATTTTGTAATGGGACGGACCAAAATGGAAAAATGAACACGTATCAATGGGACGGAGGGAGTATATATATATATATATATATATATATATATATATATATATATATATATATATATATATATATATATATATATATTTATATATATAATTTAAACATATTTAAACATATTTTTTGTAATTAATTAAAAATAATTGAGTTTATACTATATTTAGTAAATAATACTCTTTTGTTCCAATAAAGTCTTCACCTTTTATTTTTCCACGTTGAGTTTGGTGTAAACTCAGTTCATGACATGTGTACCATATGTTTATTATTATTTATTTTACAAAATTATATTTTAATATATATATATATATATAATTACTCTTTGGAGGAATGAATTGTTATTCTTTTGATTAAAAGATATTACTCCTCGAATTCTTTTTATCAAAAATATAAAGATTACAAATATATTAGAATTTGAAGGAAAATATTTTTCATTTAAAAGAGTAACAATTCATCTCTGTAATCGAATCAAGGTGCAAGAATTTGTGTGATATATTTCATTTGGAAGAATAATAGTTTATTTCTCCAAAGAGTATTTTTTTCATGCATTAAAAGAGTAATCAATAAATTGGAGTTTATATTCGAATTCGATTTACACAATTGATTGCCTTAAGAAAAATGTTACTTTTAGAGTTATTTTGATTTATTAATTTTAATAAATAAATGATAAAATATGTTAAGTGTGTTAGATATAAGCATGTATTGTTTTAAATAAATTGGAAGTAAATTAGTTGTTTTGATAAACTTACTATTTCTGGAAGATGAAAACTTTTTTTATGAATAAAAATAGAAAATGTGAAGGATTTTTATTAAAATATTAATTCAAGCGCTAAAACTATAAATATAAACTCTCTCCTTCCGGTTGAATGAGGGTGTCATTTTCTTTTTAGTAATACTCCTTCCGTCTCTCGATGTATTTCACGTATTTGTGTGCGCGAATTTAAGAAAAATTTGTTTTTTAAGTATAAAGTAAGAAAGAGAAGAAATATTTTAGTTAATTTAATGAAAAAGGTGTGTAAGTTATTAGAATGTGTGAAAAGTGAGTATTTTGTTGGGATATGTGTAAAAAGTACGTATTAGTATAGTGTACTCCCTCCGTCCCGTCCTAATAATTAGGATTGCTTTTTGCATGGGAGAAATAATATTTGAATGTGCATTGAACAGTTGTATTAGTGTTGAGTGTGGGGTCATGTGTAGTGGTTGTGGGTCACATCAATCTAAAAAAGGAAAATGAATATTTTGTAATGGGACGGACCAAAATGGAAAAATGAACACGTATCAATGGGACGGAGGGAGTATATATATATATATATTTATATATATAATTTAAACATATTTAAACATATTTTTTGTAATTAATTAAAAATAATTGAGTTTATACTATATTTAGTAAATAATACTCTTTTGTTCCAATAAAGTCTTCACCTTTTATTTTTCCACGTTGAGTTTGGTGTAAACTCAGTTCATGACATGTGTACCATATGTTTATTATTATTTATTTTATAAAATTATATTTTAATATATATATATATATAATTACTCTTTGGAGGAATGAATTGTTATTCTTTTGATTAAAAGATATTACTCCTCGAATTCTTTTTATCAAAAATATAAAGATTACAAATATATTAGAATTTGAAGGAAAATATTTTTCATTTAAAAGAGTAACAATTCATCTCTGTAATCGAATCAATGTGCAAGAATTTGTGTGATATATTTCATTTGGAAGAATAATAGTTTATTTCTCCAAAGAGTATTTTTTTCATGCATTAAAAGAGTAATCAATAAATTGGAGTTTATATTCGAATTCGATTTACACAATTGATTGCCTTAAGAAAAATGTTACTTTTAGAGTTATTTTGATTTATTAATTTTAATAAATAAATGATAAAATATGTTAAGTGTGTTAGATATAAGCATGTATTGTTTTAAATAAATTGGAAGTAAATTAGTTGTTTTGATAAACTTACTATTTCTGGAAGATGAAAACTTTTTTTATGAATAAAAATAGAAAATGTGAAGGATTTTTATTAAAATATTAATTCAAGCGCTAAAACTATAAATATAAACTCTCTCCTTCCGGTTGAATGAGGGTGTCATTTTCTTTTTACATGTGAATTGAAGAGTAATACTCCTTCCGTCTCTCGATGTATTTCACGTATTTGTGTGCGCGAATTTAAGAAAAATTTGTTTTTTAAGTGTAAAGTAAGAAAGAGAAGAAATATTTTAGTTAATTTAATGAAAAAGGTGTGTAAGTTATTAGAATGTGTGAAAAGTGAGTATTTTGTTGGGATATGTGTAAAAAATACGTATTAGTATAGTGTACTCCCTCCGTCCCGTCCTAATAATTAGGATTGCTTTTTGCATGGGGATTAAGGAATATAGTATTTTAATGTGTATTGAGGTGAGAGAAATAATATTTTAATGTAAAATGAGTAGGTATATTAGTGTGATAAGTGGGTCCATTGAGAGAAAAGTAATTAATTTGTGTGGGTCCCATATACCAAAAAGAGTAATGTAACCCTTAGGATTGGACGCCTAAAAAGAAAATATGTAACTATTATGATGAGACGAAGGGAGTATTCATTACCATTTTTAGTAAAAGTGAATTGTGAAATACTTTAAAGGATGGATATAAAAGGAAAGTGTGAAATACTTTGGGGGATGGAGAGAGTACTATTTATGTGTCGTTTGTATTCGTGAAGTGTAGGTCCTATACTTTAATTATATTAATGGGGGTGTATGGGTCCTATGTGTGTAAATTAAAAAGAAAAAGAGATTTTTTTTAGGCAGGTGTCCTGAATAGAAAAAATGGACTCTTTCAAGCTGACAAAGGAATTATAAAAGAAAGGAATATTAAGGGCACGGGATTTCATGTGATATTTTGGTGTGACATCTCCTGCAACATCTTCTTATTTAATGACATGTGGCGCTGTGGATGAATCCAATCTCTTGCCCCAAGGGTTGACTGATTGATTTGGGGTATAGTTTCCCTTAGCTCTTACGTGTCACTCATCCAATGGAGTGACACAAGAGATGTCACACCAAAATGACACAGAAGATCCAGACCCAATATTAAGTGGGTATGAGTATTCTTAACGTGTTTATACATTGATTTGGGATGGCTGATGAATTATAGTGGATTATTATAATGAGAAGAGCATTAATATAGGTAGTATAGATATAGATATTCTAAATAATTGTGTATTCTATTACTCTATTCTATACATTGTCAATCCTAGGCATAAGTAAAAAAAATAAACGTAAATATCATATGATTTATTTAATTAGTGAAAATATAACTATGTTATATATATATATATATATATATATATATATATATATATATATATATATATATATATATATATATATAATTACATTTATATACTCCCTCCGTCCCACACTTATGTTCACACTTTCCGTTTTCATCCATCCCACACATATGTTCACCATCCAAAAAAGGAAACTTCACATTAACCAACAACCTCAAAAGTCATCTTAATTTCAAAAATATCACTCCCACCTAACACACATAGCATACTTTATACTTTATTTATTACTAATTAAAAATACCACAATACCCTTAAAAAGTCAATAAAGTTGGTCAAAATCAACTTTTCTTAAACTACGTATCTACAGTGCCGGCGAACAAAATTATAGGACGGAGGGAGTATTATATAAAAAAATTATTCAGTTTACTTATAAAATGTATAAATTCATAAAAAAAAATTAATACAAAAAGTCTTCATCCTACAAAACCATTCACAATTTTCTTATTAGTTTGTCCCATAAAATTTTTTACAGTCTAAAAAAATATCACTTTATTCAATATCATAAAAAATTAGTTAATTTCAAAATTTTCACTTCTATTTACACATACTATTACTTTAAACTTTTGGGTCAATAAATAGTAGGTACAAAACATATTTAAGAATCTCTAAGCGATATATTCGATTCAGAAAATTACTAATAAATACAAAATTATATTTTTATTCACCCGTAATATCCATATATATCTGTACATTAATGTGTATTGTCACATAGGAACAATAATATGCTATTAAATTTAATATTTAATGTGCATTCTTGAGAGAGAAACTAAAAATACGCAATTAAATTGAAAAACCATACTAATGTATATTAGTGTGCATTCTTGAGAGAGAAACAGAAAATATGTGATTAAATTGAAAAACCTTACGAATATAAATTAGTGTGCATCTTTAAGAGAGAAATAGAAAATAAATGATTAAAACTATTGTTAAGTACATTAATATGCATTTTTTAGAGAGAAACAGAAAATACGCATTAAATTGAAAAACACTACGAAATGTACATTAGTGTGCATATTTGAAAGAAAACAGAAAATACACTATTAATTAAATTGAAGAAAAGGTTGTTATATTATCCTTAAATCTCACCTTAAATTTCTCACCCGTCTTTTTTATCTGATTTAGTGTATATTAGCGTTTAATGAAGTTAGTATTAAGTGAAAACGTTGAATATTAAACATTATAAATTAGGGTAAAGTTGGAAAAAGAAAAGATCGTTATGTATTCATCAGTAATTATATTAAATTAATGTATTAATTAGTAATTAGACTATATATAAGCGTACCATCAATAAGAATCCCTAAATTTTTTATTATTCTAAAAATGCTATAATACACTTTAAAGTTAATAAAATTGGTTATAAAATTATTTTTTTCTCAAACAATGTGGAATAGTAAATGTGAAACATTTTATGAGACGAGGAAGTATAATTTTTTCGGTGCGTGTGAGTATAATCGACACTTTATGAACTCAACAATATGGCCGATGTTACGTACAGGTCATAAATTGCTCGATCGACTATCAATTAATTAAGTAATCTAAAATAGTAAAGGAAGAACTAATTAATCCCTCTTCTCACGGATAAAGATCCAAACTGAGTATTCTATCAACTACTCTATGAATTAACAATCAAATCCAATTGGAAACAAGACCTAATCACATGAAATAATAACTTTGAACAAGTGTGTGTGTGTGATTGATTGAAGAAGAGAGGGTTTATAGTGGTTCAACTTGTTTTCATAAGCCTACATCCACTGTGAGAGAGAGATCTATTATTGACTGAGAGAATGAATATGTTACAATGAGATCATGCATAGATTACATTATTATATACACTCTATGCATGCACAACAAAGTTACATGACCAAATTCGAGTAACCAACTTCCAGCTGGATTTACAAAAGTGGTCAAATGGAATCTTTTCGGTTGTAATTAATTCCATCACACAGCCTGCGTGACAAGCTTCACATCCATGTGTAGAACCTTCTAGATATCACATGTGTAGAACCTTCTTATCAGTTCTTAATATCTTAATCTTTCTATTGCAAGTATTCTCTACCTCAGTTAACTAATTTTTGAAAGTAATGAAAGCTGCATCCTTAGTTTTCAGTATATATATCCATATCTTCCTACTGTAATCATCAATAAATGACATAAAATACCTACCTCCACCTTTTGTTAATGTTCTTGTAGGTCCCCACAGGTCTGAATAGATATAATCAAGCCTGGATTTACTTGTATGTTCTCCGATGCCAAACTTCAGTCTCTTAGCTTTCCCAAAGATGCAATCCTCACACTGATTCAGTTTATCTGTTGAATTGATGCTGATAACTTTCTATCTTGACAATTCTTGCAACCTTTTCTCACTTATGTGAGCTAATCTTCCATGTCATAAGTGAATTTCATCACTTTCAGTTGTCACAAAGTTCTGTCCAACCACTGTGTGTCCATCAAGAATGCACAATTCACTTTTCCTGATTCCTTTCATCACTTCATACTCATCTTTCTCAACAATAAGTACACCTCCTCTTGATCTGAACTCATAACCTGAAGCATCTAAAATACCTAATGAAATCAAATTTCTCTTGAGTTCTGGAACATATCTCACACCTGTCAAAGTCCTGATAATACCATCATGCATCCTCAATCTGATAGATCCAATGCCTCTGATTTGACATGTGTGATCATTCCCTAACAATACTGATCTAACATTCTGAAACTTCAGATCAGTAAACCAATGTTTCATAGGAGACATATGAAATGTACATCCTGAATCTAGGATCCAATCCATGAATCCTTTTGATGAACCAACCAGCAGTGTCTCAGGATAATCAATTTCCATCTGATTTTGATTATTTACCACCTGATTTGCTTGCACTCTTTGTTGTCCATCTTTGCCAGCCTCTGCTTTCCTTTTCTTTTCAGCTTTAAACTTGTAACAGTTCTTCATGTAATGCCCTGGTTAATGGCAGTGAAAACACTTCATTCCCTCCTTATCTGAGCTTGACTGATCAGTTTTATTTCATTGTTTCTTTGAATCAGAATTGCCTTTCTTGTTGTTCTTCTTACCATGATCATTTCTCTTGATCATTAATTCCTCTCCAGATGCTCCCTGTTCTTCAGAAACCTTTTGAAACTCCTTTGTCTTCAAAGCAATTTCAACCTCATCAAGACTTATAGTTTCTCTATTTCCAAACAGAAGTGTGTCCTTGAAGCTTTCAAAGGACTTTGGAAGAGCTGACAACAGTATTGAGGCCTTATCTTCTGTTTCAATTTTAACATCTACATTCTCTAGATCATCTAGCACTTTATTAAACTCATCAAGCTGTATCAAGATTGATCTATCCTCTACCATCTTGAATGAATATAGTTTCTGTTTTAAATATAAACGGTTGGCAAGAGACTTTACCATGTATAGATCTTCAAGTTTCTTCCATACAGCCCTTGCAGATGTCTCTCTCTGCACTTCTCTCAGAGCTTTATCACCTAGACATAGCACGATATCACTTAATTCTCTTTCTTGAGTATCAGCCTCTGCAGTGGCTACTATTGATGATTATGCAGTTTCTGCAGTTGCTGCAGGCTTCTCCTTGATTGCATCTGCAAGTCCTTGTTGTACCAAGATGACTCTCATCTTGATCTTCCATAGCCCGAAGTCAGATTTCTCTGTAAACCTTTCAATATCAAACTTAGTTGCAACCATGGTGTCAACTTCCTTCAACTGCTTCTTGATTCCTCCTTCTGTTGATTACTGATTTGGGGCCTAGTTTCCCACAGACGGCGCCACTTTCTCACGGATGAAGATCCAAACTGAGTATTCTATCAACTACTCTATGAATTAACAATCAAATCCAATTGGAAACAAGACCTAATCACATAAAATAATAACTTTGAACAAGTGTGTATGTGATTGATTGAAGAAGAGAGTGTTTATAGTGGTTCAACTTGTTTTCACAAGCCTACATCCACTGTGAGAGAGATCTATTATTGATTGAGAGAATGAATGTGTTATAATGAGATCATGCATAGATTACATCATTATATACGCTCTATGCATGCACAACAAAGTTATAGGACCAAATCCGAGTAACCAACTTCCAGCTGGATTTCCAAGTGGTTAAATGGAATCTTTTCGATTGTAACTGATTCCATCACACAGCCTGCGTGACAAGCTTCACATCCATGTGTAGAACCTTCTTGATATAACATGTGTGTCACCTATACATCCGTTGTATGCATACAACATCACCATCCTCAAGCTGAAACACAAAACACACTACCTCCTAATGTTGATCAAGCACTAGTATGTAGTTTTCATCACACCTCTTAATTAATTAGTCTTTTCACCCACACTCGTGGAGACCAACACAAATATCTCATAGTATACCAATTTATTTGAAAAGATTTAATATGATAAACTAACAGGTAGATGATTGATCAATTTATTTCTAACTGAAGAATCCAGCTAAAGAATATAGTTTTTTTTTCTTTCAAAATGTAATCATTTATATGTAATTGAATAGAGTACAATAGAAGAGAATAGTGTTTTATGATACAACTCATGAATTGATATTGAGTGTGAGTGGAAATTTAAGGTAATGAAGTGGACCAACTGAAAGAGGCACCATTGAAAGTGGGTTCCTTTGACTATATTAACCTAATTCAATGGTGGTGATAATAATGTAGGTCATTTCTCCTTACCTAAAACCCTAACCTAATTTAAATTCCTTTAGAATAGTTGACCAGATTCATACTCAATGCATGTGAACCTCCAGTTCAACAACTCAGATTTAATTGGTTAATCATGCAAGATACAACCCTTGTAAGCTCCCGGAGGGAGGGATCATGTTTCTCCGTTCAAACACTCTTTCGTTTGATCGTCTCGCATGAAATGGTCTAACATTCATCAATTTATTCAGGGAAAAAAATTGTATAGCATAGGATATAAAATATTTAAAAGGATTAATTGCAAGAAAAACCACAAACTTTATTCTTATTACAAATTAATCAACACCTTTAAGAAATTGCAAAAAAAAAACCCTTACATTTAAGTATTGTGGCGAAACACACCCAATAGGTAATATATTTCTCAAATGTGGAATTAAAAGTACGGTTCTTTTTTGACAAATTGAATGCGTTTTGCAATCATGCTTAAAGGTGGGGTTCCTTTTTGTAATTTTTTATTGATGTGGATTAATTTGTAATATGAGTAAAATTCAGAAATTTTTTTTTCAATTAACCCTGTTTAAAATACATTTAACTTAGATTCGTTTCTAAACGTGTCTTATATTGGACCATGAATTTGTCTTATATCAAAAGTAGTACACTTTCCATGGGTTTTCAAAATTTCTCCTCATAGTCCCTTAAATAATATACTATTACATCATATATGTTGTGCCCAAAAAAGTGGTCTTTGTCACATAGTCTTTATTCTTGACCAATAGAATCAACTTTCTTGAAAAAAAAAACCATAGATTGCACAATTAGTATTAATAATTAAAGAAGTGAAACAGGGAGCATATATGCTGTCTCTACATTTGATGGAAGGGAGGGTTACACGTCAATGTGATGATGTACAAAAGCAAGCTCTTTGTGCAAAGATATAATTAATTAGGTCCATAGATGATAATATAAGAATTTATAATTGATGGTTGCAATGTTATTTAAATGTTGTCACACCCTTAAAATTCTGTATAAATAAGGTGCAGAAGCTGAGGTGAAAGAGTGTGCAGCAGTTGCTTTCTCATCCCATCTAAATTGTGTTCAATAATTCCCTCTTTGTAAATATTTGTTTTCTTCTGGTGTTTGAGGGGGCTTCTAAACCTTAATAATCAAGGTATTGCTATAAGTCTAGTTTTGTCATTTTCTCTTTCCAAGTAGAATGATTATGCATGTGTGTAAGAATTCATGCATCATGATAACTCCACCTTGGATGTGCATGTCATTGCATGAGATATCTTTCACTCTTGATAGAATTCTTGAAAGTGAAGTTCGAAAATTTTACACTTAATATTTGATACGGTCCCTATTTCACAATGATGTTTCATCTGTTGTTTCACTCTCTGGATTCTTTACACGCTGCCACTGAGTCACGTGTAAAAAATCCTGGAAAGTGGTAAATGAGACCTAAGTCCACATAACTTTCCAATTATATGTATTCAAATCTTTTTGTTATAAATTCCCCTCACATCTTCCTTGCTTCATCCCCATAATCTTAATTCGTTTCGAAAATTCAGTAGTAAGATTTGCCTTTTCAGTTGTGTCATTATATAAGCTTCACATTTTGTTGAACTTCAGGATGGGTGAGACCACTGCCACCAATAACCACCACCACCACCACCACAACGGCCAAGTTTTTGACGTCTCTGTTGATTTGCCACCTCATTACAGCCTCAAAGCTGTCGATGATGATGGCAGACCCCAAAGAACTGGTACATATTCGTATCTACAAGTTACATTAATGATGTTGTTATATTTTTTAAATAAATGATCAATGTCATGGTATAACTCTTCCTAACATGGTTGTTTAGGCACTCTTTGGACTGCAAGTGCACACATAATAACCGCGGTGATTGGATCAGGTGTTCTTTCCTTAGCATGGGCTATAGGCCAGCTAGGGTGGATTGCTGGACCAACGGTCATGTTCTTGTTCTCGTTCGTGATTTACTACACTTCGACTCTCCTAGCTGACTGCTATCGTTCAGGGGATCCATTGTTTGGCAAGAGAAACTATACGTACATGGATGCTGTTCGGTCCAATCTTGGTACGATTATGCTTAGAATGTTGTCATGAAAATGTTTCTTGGATATTCAGACAGTGTTCTTTTTTCTCACATTATTTAGTGCATTTTGATTCATACCAGGTGGTTTCAAAGTGAAGTTATGTGGACTGATTCAGTATCTGAATATTTTTGGGGTGGCCATTGGGTACACAATTGCAGCATCCATAAGCATGATGTAAGTCCTTATTAATTGCTTGTTTATGTTACATTTTGATTCTTGGAATAAAATGATAATGATGTGGTGTTATGAATGAAACAGGGCTATCAAAAGATCCAACTGTTTCCACAAGAGTGAATGGAAAGATCCTTGCCACATGTCCAGCAATCCATACATGATAGCTTTTGGTGTTGTGCAGATCCTCTTCTCTCAGATTCCAGATTTCAATCAGATATGGTGGCTCTCGATCGTGGCTGCTGTTATGTCCTTCACCTACTCGTCCATCGGCTTAGGCCTTGGCATTGCTCAAGTAGGAGGTTAGAATGAGTAATGTGGATAGATGGATGTATGTATGTAATGTATTATTGTACTCAACGCTGTCGTCGTCTTTGTGTTGTGATTTCCAGCTTCCGGAACCATCAAAGGTAGTCTCACTGGAATAAGCATTGGAACTGTGACTGAAACACAGAAGATATGGAGGAGTTTCCAGGCTTTGGGAGATATAGCTTTTGCATACTCTTTCTCAATCATCCTTATTGAGATTCAGGTGTGTATGAACTATCATGTGATTTTTGTCATGAATTTTTTTTTTTATCGGCTAAATGTTAGTTGTTAGTATAGTTAGTAGTTAGTTTACAAAGAACCCATACCCCCTCTTTCTCGACCCTCCTGATTCATTCCAAAGGAATTGAACTTGAGTCAATCACTTAAGCCCAGTGGTCAGGTGAGCTAACCCACCTGGTTTGTCATGAAACCTTTTATTAGTACATGTTAACGGATAATGGTTATTTGTCGAACAAACAGGACACGGTGAAATCCCCACCAGCAGAGGCGAAAACCATGAAGAAAGCGACGCTGATAAGCACAGCTGTGACCACTGTTTTCTACATGCTATGCGGATGTATGGGATATGCAGCATTCGGGGACTTAGCACCCGGGAACCTCCTTACTGGATTCGGATTCTACAACCCGTTTTGGCTCCTAGACATCGCCAATGCAGCCATTGTTATCCATCTAGTAGGCGCGTACCAAGTGTATTGCCAGCCTCTCTTCGCCTTCATTGAGAAGTGGGCAGCTGCAAGATGGCCGGAGAGTGGATTCGTTACCAAAGAAGTGAGCATCAACATCCCAGGGGCGAAGCAAACTTATAACCTTAACATGTTCCGGTTGGTGTGGAGGACTATATTCGTGCTGTTAACCACTCTCATCTCGATGCTGCTGCCCTTCTTCAATGTCATAGTTGGGATCCTCGGGGCGTTCGGGTTTTGGCCACTCACCGTGTACTTCCCGGTCGAGATGTACATCGCGCAGAAGAAGATACGGAGGTGGAGCACCAAGTGGATTTGCCTGCAGATTCTGAGTTTTGTTTGTCTCATAATATCAATAGCTGCTGCTGCTGGATCAGTTGCTGGTGTGGTGCTTGATCTCAAGGTTTATAGACCATTCAAAACTAGTTACTGAGATGGAGAATGAAACATTTGTAAGTGAGAATGAGAGTAATGAGAGTGAGAATGGTGGTCGTTTGATTTAGTAATAATCTTTGTGTTTGCTTTCTTGTTTTGGATAAAAAAATTCTAATGTATTATTAATCAAAGCCTTGTTAATGTAAAGATGGAAGGCATGAATTTTTCTTGTACTTGTTTCTTTTCTTTTGTAAGTTTAGCACGATGGTATGATTGAAATTTAGCTTGATATTGAGCTCAGTGGTACTCTCTTTCCTCCATACACAGCTGCACACTAGATTGATACGGGTGAAAGGGAAATGAAATGATTATAATTGGTATTGTTCAGTAATAACTTTAAGTAATAAAATTTGTAATTTTTAATTAATTTTAATTTCATTAATATTATTTTTATAATATTACATATAAAATTTATTTTACATAAAATATTAAATTAATTAAAATTTTAATGAAAATTTTATTATATTTTAATAATTATAGAAAAATATTAATTAAATATAAAATAAAATATTAATATTTTTTAAAATATAAATATAATTTAAAGGGTAAATATTAGATACAAAACTTATTTAAATATTACTAATTCAAATATTTGCTATAGAAAATTACGCACAGATACAAAATTTAATTTTGTTTTTCTCATATTATTCATACTTACTGAACATCAGTGTGCATCGTGTGAAGCAAATTAAAAAAAAACACGATTAAGTATTTATATGTATATACATAACTGTGCACTCATTTGAGATAAATAATTTTTGGGGAGAAAAAATTAATAAACTATTTATATGAATATACATCAGTGTACATTTAGGTGAGATAAATAATTGTGGAAGATAAAGTCATTGAATACAATATTAATTTGTACACACGTGTGCACAATGTACTTAATTAATTTGAATTTTGATTAATTAATCGGAAAATTGTCACAAAATGAAGAATGAAGTCACAATTAGAAGAACGAAGATGAATCTGTACATTGACGTGCATTTAGAGAGAGAAATAATAAAAAGTGACCACAGAGAGAATTAGTAAAACGATTTTTTCTAAATTATTTCTTTCAAAATCTATATGTCACCGTACATTTAGAGATAGGAATAAAGAAAATGACCGCAGAAAGAAGTAGAAAAACAATTTTTTTCCTAAATTATTTCTTTCAAAATCTGTACATCAGTGTGTATTTAGAAAGAGGAATAAAAGATAGTGTCCACACAGAGAATTAGAAAAATAATTTAAATTTACTCCCCTAAAATCTCGAGTAATAAGTATAATAATAGTGTACATTGAATTATTTGCGTTTGTTCTTTTTATTTGAATTATTTTTAAAAAAAGAATAATTACTCGCTATAGGTTTAAGAGAGAGGTAGTGGTTATTGTTGTTAGAGAAATACGAGTTTGCTGTATTTATTTAATGTAGTGTACATTAGTGTTTAACGAAATTATTATTCTGTATAAACGTTGAATATTAAACATTATGAACAAAGGTAATGTTGGGAGAAAAAATCGTTATGTATCCCGCAGTAATTATATTAGATTGATGTATTTATTAATAATTAGGTTGTAAATACACATACCTATAATTAATACCTAATTTAAAATACAAACGAAATTTTTTTATATATATATTAAAAAATATTAAATTATGTATAAAAATTATATTTAAATTTATGTTACATGTATATATTCAATTTAATTAATAATATTAATTTTTTAAATATAATTTACTAATTTTTATTTTGAATAAATATTAAAATAATTATATAAATTTATATTTAAATATTTTAAGAACTTAATTTAATTATATGTTTTTTATTGAGTTGAGTATATAAAAATATTTAATTTTTTTATTTAGATTTTAAATGATTTAATATTTTATTTTTTTATTAAATAATTTAATACAAATGTTTTTAATAAATATTACATGTTAAGTAGAAAAATAGTAACATATTTATAATTTTTATAATTATATAAATAGATGTTGTATAATTAAATTAAATTATATATATATATATATATATATATATATATATATATATATATATATATATATATATATATATATATATATATATATATATTAGTATGAAATTCGCGTACAAAGCAGGATCATTTAATTATTATTCCTATTTTTTATAATTAAATAATTCGTATTATATAATGTAACAATATTAATTAAACTAATTTTTTTTATAGCTAGACAATTTCTTTAATTAATGTAAAGAATTTGCAACAAATTATAACATTTAACTTTTGATAATGTAACGTATACTAAATCATGGAAAAAGTTAATGTGTGTGTGTATATATATATATATATATATATATATATATATATATATATATATATATATATATATATATATATTTGAAAAAATTTTGATTTATATTTATTTTAAATGTTACTTTATAACATAATACAATTGAAAACTATTTATTACTCCACCTGTCTCTCTAAAAAAATATGCAACCACATAGGAGCAATTTTATCTCTTTGATATATATTTATATAGTTGTTATTGTGTCATTTTTATCATTGTATTTAAGTGCAATTATGATTAAAGTATGTAACTTTTAGTAATAAATCCTTAATTTTACTGTTTGTCTAAAATAAATAATAAATTATTTATAAAATAATAAAATCTCTTTTTTTAATACATGATTTGATTTGATACTAATTAATTTATTTATATCGAATGATTTATTTATTAATTGTAATTAATAATATTAAAGTAAATAAGTCACAATAAGTGTATAAGAAAAATAAATAAATAGTAAGACTATACGTGAACAACACGTTAGCGAAAAAAAACTTTGCTATACTATATATTTATTTATATATATATATAATTTATTGAAAATAAAATCAAATATTTTATAATTAATTAAAATAAAATTATTAATATATTTTAAATAGTTACTATATATATATATATATATATATATTTTTTTTTTAAATATACGTACGTAATATTATTTATAATATTTAAATTTTACTCATAATTATGGTTTAATATTTCTTAAATAACTATATAATAATAATTCTATTTCCATTTAATTGTTATTTTTAAGAGATTAATGTAAAAAAATATATAATATAAAAAAAAATAATTTACATATAGTTTTCTTTTAAATATTTATAAATTTGTAATGAATTTATTAATTTTATTTAATTTTATTAGTTTCAAATTATATAAACAACTAAAGAAAATAAATTGTATAATACATATGGCATAATTGAATAATTAAGATATACATAAATTAATAAATATTAATATATTAAATTTAAAAAATTAACAAATATTTATAAACTTAATTTTAATGTTATTTGATTTGATATGAAATAATGATTTAACTTAAAGAATTTATGTTTTCGATTATATACATGAATTAGTTTTTCAACCTCTTATTCTCTTGAGGTAAATCGATTCAAGAGTACTTGAATCATCGATTCTCTTTCACTTAAAGAATATTTGAATCAATACTTTAGAGGTAGATCTTAAAAAATTCTTGAATCGATTCTTAAGAAATAATACTTGAATCGATCTTCTTACTCTTGAAAAATCAATTTTTAAGATGTAAATCTATTCAAGAATACTTGAATCGATTATCTTCCACTTGAAGAATCGATTTTTAATAGGTAAATCGATTAAAAAATACTTGAATTGGTTCTCTTCCTCTTGAAGAATACTTGAATCGATTTTTTAGGGGTAAATCGAATCTCTACATGATTCGCTCTATCGAAATAAATTTTATACTTTCACAAATCAATTATGTAAAGGAACTTGAAGAAAACTCTTATTCCTCTTGGAGAATCAAATGTGTGTATTTAGAATGAATAACCAAAAAGTCTTATTTATAGGTAGGGTGAGGGAGAATATTATATAGAATATTCTTTTTTCCCTTTTTATATTATATATATATACATGATTTAATTTGATATTATTTAATTTATTTTATTAAAAGATTTATTAATTAATTAATGATACCCAAATAAATAAAAAAAATATTGAAAATTTTAATCATTATTAAAAATAAGAAACACATTATTAAAAAAATTAAATAAGGAAGTTAGTTAAAAGTGAATAATAAAAATATAACAAAAAGTATTAAAAAATCAAAAAAATTGAGAAAATTACACGTTATTATTATATAATAGGAGGAGATGTTTTTTATGATAATAATTTTAAAATAAAGGAATTAATATCCACATCAATTTTATTAAATCATTATTATTTTAGATATGATGACAGTATCCATGCCAATTTCGTTAATGTAAGTATTATTTGGATGTGATTAAAATCAATATATTATAATTATAATTATAATATTAATAATAATATATTTATTTTTAATTAATTTATTATTATAACAATCAAATAAATATATTTTTAATTAATATTTTATTCTTAATTTATGTAATTATATTTTTAATATATTACCATAGATTTAAAATTATATAAACAATTAAAGAAAATAAATTTTATAATTCATATGTCATAATTGAATAATTAAGATACATGTTAATAAATAAATATTAGTATACTAAATTTAAAAAACTAAAAAATATTTACAAAGTCAAGTTTAATGTTATTTGATATATGAAGTAATTATTTAACTTAAATAACTTAAGCTTTCGATTTTATACATGAATTAGTTTTTCAATCTCTTATTATCTAGAAGTAAATCGATTCAAGAGCACTTGAATTATTGATCCTCTTTCACTTGAATAATATTTGAATCAATACTTTAGACCTCTTGAAGAATTATTTCTTAAGATATCAATCGATTTAAGAATACTTGAATCGATCCTCTTACTCTTGAAAAATCGATAAAAATTTATTTTTAAGATGTAAATATATTTAAGAATACTTGAATAAACTCTCTTCTTCTTCAAGAATCAATTCTTAAGAGCTAAATCGATTCAAGAATACTTAAATCAGTTCTTTTCTTCTTGAATACTTGAATTGAATCTCTACTTGATTCGCTCTATCGAAATAAATTTTTATACTTTCATAAATCAGTTCTCTAGAGGATCTCGAAGAAAACTCATATTATTCCTAGAGAATTGAATGTTTGTTTTAAAATGAATAATAAAAAAGTTTTATTTATAGGTGAGGTGAGGGAGAATATTATATGGAATATTCTTTTTTCCCTTTATATAATGATTTAATTTGATATTAATTAATTTATTGCATTAAAAGATTTAGTAATAATTAATGATACTCAAATAAATAAATAAAATATTGAAAAATAATCATTATTAAAGTAAAAAACACATTATTTAAAAAAGAAAATATTAAATAAGGAAGTTAATTAAAAGTAAAAGGGAAAATATTAAAAAAAATATAAAAAATTCAAAAAATTGAGAAAATTACAAGTCACAATGGAGCGCTCTGGAATGGGGAAACTAGGAAATTGAATGGGGAATACCATGGGGGTGTGAGGAATACTCATTCCCATGAATAAGGGAATATACGTTCTTTTGTAATCGGGATTCCTATTTATAAAAATATACCAATCGCAGGAATGTGAATAGAATTAGGAATGACGATTCAATTCACATCCATTCCATCATACCAATCATGCCCTAATACTCCTTGCATCCCATATACTATACTCCCTCCGTCCCGTTTCAATATTTACATTTACTTTTGTACGTTGATTAAGGAGTATAGTATTTTAATAGATAGTGGGTGGAAAGATATGATATTTAATGTAAAGTGGGTAGGTGTATTAGTGTTGGATGTAGGGACCATGATGATATATTAATTGTTTTAGGTGAGTCTCATATTCCAAAAAAGAAAACGTAAATATTGAAATGAGACGCCCAAATTAGAAATATGTAAACATTGAAATGGGACGGAGGGAGTATAACTTAAAAATTAGATATTAATTATAAATTTACTACTCTTATCTAACACAAATAACATACTTTTTAATTTATTTATTATTTAAAAAGACTACATTACCATAAAAAAATCAATAAAATTGATAAAAAAATTTTTTTCTTAAATTCCGTATCTATAGTAACAGTGCATTTTAAGTTGGGACGTAGAGAGTATGTATTTTTTAAATCTAAATTACTCTTACTTTATCAAATACACATTATATCCTATAAAATTTCAATTAAATTATTCTTGTTCCTTCAAAAAAAAAACCTTCTTCGTCCCATAGCACCATTCACATTCAAAAAATAAACTCCTTTACAAAAGTCGTCTTGGAACCAGTTTCATCAGCTCAAACAAAGATTTCGGTGTTTAGAGATTTTATTTCTAGTTGCAAATAATTACTTTTACAAAATAATTTTTACTCTGTCCATCATGCTCGTCGTACTGCCAATGATTTGGCACATCATATTGCTCGGGCGTCGCGATCTGTCGCTAGCCCCTACTATTGGGTCGAGCCTCCAACTTTTTATGGATGGCTTTCTCAATATATTCATGTGATCTCAATCAATAAAATAGACGTTTTTTGTATTTAAAAAAAAACTATAATTTTAAATTTATCACTCTCACCAGCACACATATACTGTTACTTCACACTTTTTTTTCTTTTTTTTTTAAAAATACTACAACACGCTCTAAAGTGAATAGAATTGATAAAAAAGAATAACTTTTGTTAAACAATATGAAACAGTAAAAGTGAAATTTTTTTAGTACAGAGTATTATATTTTCTTAATTTCATAACCTGTACGAATAATAAATAAATAAATAAGTTGTTTCTTAGGTTCCTACCCTCTTATACCCTTCGGAACAAAATGTTATAGGTTATTTCATCACAGTCCAAATTTAACGCTTCATTATTTGATATCTTCTTAATGAACACAAGAGGTGCTATGGAAGCAATCCTCAAGCTTTAACAATTGGGGGCAACAAACTATTTCTAACAATCTTCTTTGTCAATAGGAAATATAGATTAGCTTAAAACAAGTAAATTAGAAACACATCCAGCAAAACAGATATAGCATCTGAAAAATCAGTCCCTAAGAAACTCATGAATAGCTTCAAATTAAATTATTATGAGTTAGTCTCCTGTGAACCGAGTTTACAGTATAAACCTTGTGGTACCCTTTTAATTTAAACCTTAACAATACATATGGTATAATTGGATTGAAAAAAGGGGACCAATTAAAACCCTAGGAATACATATGGTATAATAGGATTGGAAGGGGGACCATAGGGTTTACACGTTGAATTCGGTTTACACAAGTGTTTCCCAATTAGTATTTGCAGTTGCTGCAGATGATGGTCTCACCAATTTCCGGAAGCAGTTGATTCACTGATCTTCAACCCTTAATTACACGACCCAACCAATCAAGAGCGTCATAGCAGAATGAGATTTGGCGCATGGCCTCCATCACCCTGACGACAGTAATGTTGGCGTTCGATCATTTGGTTAACATGAACAGTTAGGATTCCATACGATTTTGTATCAGCAGAAGCAAGAACATAAAATCATATTACCTTTCACCAGGGTATGTTGAAGAAGAAGAAGAATTATCGCCGGCAGCATGCGCAGCCTCACCGTTTTGGGCATAATTCTCTCATTCAATCTCCGATTTGAGTGATCTACTCGCTAAAACGATCCTATCTTCCGTGGTTTTCTAGTGGTATATTAAATGAATAGTTTGGAGTTGTACACGATTTTAGAAAAATTATGGAAGTTGATGAACAGCAGCAGCAAACAACCTCTTGATCTTCTGCTGTATTCCCAAGTCCAATCTTGACATCGTGTGGGCGACGATCTTCAAGATCCTCTCAATCTGCTGTTCTCTCTACCCTACTCATAGTTAGGCGTGTCTGATCTAGGGTTAGAACAGCTGAGATGACTTATATATAGGCTACAACATGGACCAAAGGGAAAAATTAGAGTCGGACCTCCAATGGGCTTAAGTATCAAAGTTTAGCCCAAAACTTATACTTAAGTCCGATAATAATATATTCCACTAAAATATTATTACTACACTGCCTCTCTAATCCCAAAATTAAGTTTTAGGCTCCTTCTTATTATGAGCCCGATAGTCTCCCCATGTTTAAGATATACAATGTCCATTAATTAATTAAGTTACTAACAACTCCATTAATTAATATCTCATCCGAGAGTAGTACTACTCAACCTCATTTTCATATCGGAATAAATCCACCTACAGGGTTTACATGATAATCCTTATGAGCTCCTCAAGGGGGACATCATCAACCTATTTAATAGGACACAGATTCCTTCTACAATCAACAACACACCATAGAGACAACACTATTTCCCAACTTACCGAGTTTGTTGATTTAATTACATATAAATCTTACCAATTGATGAATCAAAGAAATACATACTGCCTTAAGTGCCAAGATTATTGTATAGGGATTAAGAGCACGAACATCCATAGTAATTGTGGTCAAGTTCTCCTATATAGTCAGTATAAGTCAAACGATCTCAAGTGGTTCTGCTCAATACACAAAGTGCACTAATGTGATTTTATAGTCAAGACAAACTAATACCAAATCACACTACAACCATCCCGATAGAGAGTCCTCATCTATCTCGATTGTGAGCATCTGTTTATATTTTATAAGGAAACCAATAATATGATCTTCCGTGTGTTGTTGCACAATATATTATTAATTGGTCGTTTATATTCGGGATGACCAATTAAAGAATTTATCAAACCCAAGGGAATTTAGAATTCATGGCCTTCAAGTTATAGTCTCGTATTAGTTAGGGACGATCGAAAAGGAAGAGATAAAAATCATGAAAAGAAACTAATTACAATATTTTTGAAATTTTCAATGCAAAGGAAGTTTTCATGATGCACTTCAAATGGATAAATCATGCAACACATCTAATTGCCTTCCAATTTAAGCTATCATAGTAAGAGCGATCACAAATTCCACCTAAACTCTCTCTCGAGATGAAGAGGATATAGACCCTTACAAAGACCACAAAATAACACATAGGATCGATACCATAGCGAACACCTCCCAATAGGTACTAATTACACGTACGAGTTCCCTAAAAGGTACTAAATCATAAGTAATATTCCATTTCTAGGTACTATGAATTCACTAAGGTTGAGTTCCCCTCACTAGATTAATTGATCTCTCGATCTAACCTCTCTAGTGTCCACTTGTGTAGTTTTAAACATGAGAGGTCGTCTCTAACTCTTCCCACATTAATCCACATAACCCACATTCCTTGGTGTCCACACCTTCTTGAAAAGCATTAAATTCCTAATCTAGAATAAACATTTAAAACTACGGATCCCTCGCCCCGAAAGGGGGAGAGACCTCAACTATGGAGGTCCTACTTAAAAGTCCTCTCGACTATTGAATCTTGAAATGATTCAATTTAATAGAATTAAATGGGTGGAGAATTTTTCATTAATGGTAGCTTTCATGGAAGAGGGTATTTATAGTAGTAAGGATGAGAGAAATTTGAGTGAGTTTCCAATGTGGGACAAGTGGGTACATGTAGTGGTAGAGTGAGAGGAATTTGTGGTAAATAATCAATGTGAGATAATTTAGCTCATGGGACCAAAAATGAGATTTATAACAAAATTTCCTTTGGCCCGTTCTTGCTCGTTTCAACTCTAAATCGAGCTCAGTTTTCTCCCACATCTTTCTCTTCACTTGTAGAATCCATTTTTATCAAAATCACCTATTTTTCTGCAAAAATAAACAAAATACCTTTCTCCAAATAATCAAGCAATTAATAGTATTTTCATTAAAATCATGCTCAATTATTGAATTAAAACCACAAAAATCTACTTAAAACCTAGGTGAATTTCGCACCGAAAGTAAGTGGACTATTGCATCAGACATATAAATAAATTATAAGACGGAATCATATGATCATGTGATTCTCATTTCAAATTCATTGTTTAAACATTGTTCACATAAAAAGCTAGACTTTTAGTATACAATCCAATAAGTAAATGAGGCATTAGCGTTGCTTCCCCTTTTGGGTTTAGGGTTTAAAATATTTCTTTTAATAAATGCAAATATGTAGAATGGTATAAAAGAGGAAAGAAAAGAGTTGACTACAAAGATCAAAGACGTAAAATGCCACATGCAACAAACGCCATACAAGGCCAAAAGCTATAAGCTAGACTAGTTGAATCTAAAGTATTATTCTTGGTTCATTGAACATGTAACTATGCAGAAAATTTGGAGCAGAGTGATGCCAAGTAATGTATCCTCCAATGATAGATAGAGCATCCGCAACTGTATTACCTTCACTGAAGATGTGTGATACATGAAAGTTCATATGCGCCACAATGTCCTTAGCCCAGCCGGCCTCCTCCAATAAGCAAGAAGTGGCCAAGGTATCGTGGGTGATGGGTTGGTGATCATAGCATAGACAACATATGTGGAATTTGTTTTAACCAAAGAGAATACGTCATTGATCAGAGTAGAAATCTCGTGAATTTAAGGCCCTTTTATTGTTTTATATAAATATGCTTAAATTTCATGGTTAAGTGCTCTAAATTGCGCGATATTTGTAAATATTTGGAGACATGATATTTTTGTGGATTTTGTATGATTTTCAGGTAAAAATGGATTTTAGAAGTGAAAAGGAAGATGTAGGAAAAAAATCAAGTTCAATTCGAAGTTAAAACGAGGGAGAACGAGCAAAAAAAGATTGCTGAAAATCGATCGTAACTCGACCATGCAAATGGTCGAGTTTGGACCCTGCGACACTAGCTCAACGATGGGAAGTCTAGTTCCGAACTCGACTCGAGCCCTATTTCTGAGCTTGATCCGAGTTCGATAAAAGTCGTGAAATGAGCAGAATTCTAGAATCTCTAAAATTTAACTATTGAACCCACTCCAACTGTCCCAAAAGTCAGTTTTCATATTCTGAAAGAAAACACACACTTTACACCTCCATTTTCACACACTTTCTCCTCCATTCCATCCCTTCATCCATTCATCAATCCTACCCATTTCTCCATCAATTTCACTTCCAAATCCATAAAATTTTCCATACATCTTCCACCCATCAACTTTGTAAGGTGGAGAACAAGATTTGAAGAGGAATTGACATGTTGAACAAAGGAATCTCTCTAGTGACAAGGGAAGAAATTCATCATTTAATTTGTTCTTTTTCTCAATTGGTGGCATCAATGGAGTTTTGTAAGACATGTAATAATGGATTCATGATGATATTGATAGGCTAGTCTATTAGTGAGATTATAAACATGATTGGATAATGAATTTAGATTTGTGAATTTGTAATGGTGAATTAAAAGGATTATGTGTATTTTCTATCATGAATGCTTACTTCTTAATTCATATATTGATTTGTGTGGTTAATTTTCCATGTCATATTAGTCGTAGTGTTAACTCAATTGTATGTTGTGGTTGTTGATTGAATCATTGGTGATCATTTTTTCATGTGAACTATTTTTATTATAAATGTGAGTTGAGTTTGTGAAGATCAATGTATGCTTAGAATCTTGTGATAGGACATTAGTGAGGACTACTTATGAAAGAGTTTGATCTAGTGTGGAAAACCAAGACAATAGTCACAAGACATTAGAAAGGGAACATAGACAAACGTCCCTACCTAATAGAGAAAATTCTACATGATAATATCTCTAAGTTGGTATATTAATAGCCGTAAGTATCTATAGGAATTTTTGTATTGGAGACACTCTTAAGAGCTTTCTAGGGACTACCTTAGGTGTGAATGACCCCCTATGCAGTTTACATATCCTAAGTATCTTGTGAAGGATCTTAGATGGAACTAGTGAGTGCCCTTAGTGCCTTGATCTTAGATAATCACCATAGCAAGTTCATAAGTCTAGACCTACTCTTAGTCATAGTGTTGTTAGTCTTGCTAGCTCCTCAGATGACTTTTCACCCATTTCCACCCCACTTCTCATGATTGTTACATTTGTTTATTGCATTTCATTTGTTACTTTTATTAGATAATTGTTAGATAACATCCATTCCAACATTGATCACTCTTATAAAGAATGATTGAGCATAAATTCGGATATACTTATTATCAACATCTCCTGTGGGTTCGATATTTTTATTACTTAGTCACCTGTTCTATACACGATAGATTACACTTGCTCTAATCATTAAGGAAAACACCGATCATATTTTTGGCGCCATTGCCAGGAAAATCAACGTAATTTAGTAGTTTGACGAAGGATTGTTTAGAGTGGTCTTAATAAGGAAGAGAGAGAGAGAGAGATGAGATCAAGTTTAGAATGCTGTTAACAGATAAGCCATAAGGGTTTACCTACAAATGACGTGCGTAATCATTCCTTGCACCTCTGGTCTGGTATTGTCGTGGAGATAATAATACATTATAATTCCATTATATATATAGGATGTAAAAATTGTATAAAAAGATGTTTGATATGAATATAATTTTCTTATTTATATTATTTGATTTCTTATTACATTATTGAACTTGATCGACATTTTCATTATGTGCGATTAGAGCAAGTGTACTCTATCATTGTGTAGAACGTGATGACCACGTAACAAAAATAATATCGAACCCTTGGGAGAAAGTACGTGTATCCGTATTCGAGAGATGCTCACTCTAGAAGAACTAATCAATAACAAGGATGGGGTTGATTAACTACAATTAAAAACTAAGAAAGCAATAAAGATAAAAAGATACAAATGATATGGAAGATTGATGAAGGTAGAACAATCTAAGAACTATGCAAGACTAGCAATATCATGAAAAAGGCATATAGACTCACACACTCACATGCATTGATGAACACCATATTATGATAAAGGGCACTCACTATGAGTGTCTCCAATCCTCACTATTTCTATATGTACTTACGGGTATTAATATACCTACTAGGAATATTATCGCGAAGAATTTTGTCTTTGAGGCAGGGACATTTTCCTATGTTCCTTTTCTAAGGTCAAGTGAGTTTTGGCTTGGTTCCCCCTCATTAGGTCAAAATCTTTCACAAGAAATTATCACTAATGTCCTATCATGAGGTTCTAAGCACATGAAGATGGACAAACTCTACACATACTAATTAAGTCATCTCATGCAATCAATGATTCAATTAAAGCCCTAAATATAATATTGGAATGACCATCTTAACATCATGAATAGAGAATTTAACCATACAAGTAATACCAAGAGATGCGAATAAGCATTCATGACAGAAAATGTTCATAACAATCAATTTATCACACATTTGGTGTACAAAATCTACATAATCCTCAACCAATCATATTACTAGCCTCACATGAGGACTAGCCACTACAAATCATTATAAATTCAATACAATGAATGGCATGAAACAATTGAGCTAAATAATGTAGAAAATAACAAATCAAAGGTTGATTAGCTTACCTTTCAAAGTAGGCCTTCTCTTACTTCAACATGCTCTAATCTTTAATCCTTGATGATCTTCCCTTCTTAGATTGGTGGATTTATGGAATAATGGATGGATTTGAGGAAATCAAGTGGATTGGATGGATGAAATTGAGGGTGGATAGAATGGAGAGGAGTGTGTGTGAAATGTGGTGTGAAGTAGGTGTACAAACTATTAAGAATGATTTCTCCCATAATATTCACGCAAATAGACTATTTATAAGCTTGGAACCTTCTAGAATAACTACTAAATCGAATTCCAACTTAATGCGGAACTCGACTCACCTTGAGTTGGTGCAGCTCGACTCGAGTTAAGGCACGTTCCTCGATAGGATTGCGGCATTGACGGAGCTCGACTCGAGCTCTGAAACTCGAGCAATAGGGAAGGTCGAGCACCTGATTCTGACGTGTACAGTCGACCATCGGTGGTCGACTTTTGCAGCTCGACTCGGGCTTCGTGCATGGGCTCGACTCGAGCTCGTGACTAGAGTCGAGGTATGGCCCTTTCATCCAGTTTCATCTCCCGACTCCGTTTTACTCTATTTTTACTTGTTTTTCATACAATTAAGCACATTTTCAGACATTTATCAATTTATAGCACAAATCTCCATATGAACGTAAAACACCATCAAAAGATACACAAAACGGATAAAATCATCCGAAAATACATATAAAAAGACACAAAAATCTAGGTGAAAGTAGCGACGATCAATTACGATCTTAATTTATCTTGAATCATATACTTTTCTTATTTGCATTATTTCAGTTTCTTTTTTTATTACCTTCCATATTAAATTAGGGTTTAAGACTTTTTTTAGTGGACCTTGAGCCTATATAAACTCCATAAGTTAATCTAGGATTTATAGAAGAAGAAAATATGTAATATTTAATGTTCATTACAATATAATTAGCTTTAAATACCATTTTATAATAACACATTAAATTTATTTAACACACAATAATACCACTATTTAAATTAGGCAATTACTGTTGTGCAATAGATTTTTAGGTGCAATAGGATCCTTTTTTATCTAATGACCCGGATATAAATACGTTGATAAGTTGATGGATCATTAACTATTTTATTTTTCTCTCTACAATTGTGCATTCTCTCTATCCAATCGGTCCGTTCTCTCTCTTTCCCATTCCTCCGCCCCGTTTCTCTCTTTCCCATTCCTCCGCCGCTACTCTCTTCCTGTCCGCAGCCTCTCCGCCGCCTCCACGTTCTGTTCCACGTTTTGATCTTCTACAATCAAACTGTCTTCTTCCACATTCAAGATCTGTTCTAGATCTTCTTCAAGGCTGTGTTCGAGATTTGAGTTCTTCTAGACTGTGTTCGAGGTTTCCTTTCCACGTTTTAGATCTTCTTTAAGGACAGGTGTTCAAGGCTGTGTTTCGAGATTTGAGATCTTCTTCAAGGCTATATTTGAGATTTGAAAAGAGTCATAAAAAAGAGTCGATAATTATGATTCGATTTTACAGTTCCTTTATCATATTTTTTTCTCAAAATTTTTAAGATAAAGTTATACTAGTGTATTTCAAATACTGTATGGTTAATTGTTTTTCAATTATTCCTTTTGTGTTATTGCTGGTTAATTGTTCTTTAATTATTTCTTTTGTGTTGGTGTGTTGGTGCGAGAGTGTAGAAATAGGTGAAAATTTTGTGGTTATTTTTAATTTGATAGTGTATATGTTTTAACATATAAATGTATTACATTTTATTCTTGTCTGTATCATTAAATTTTTATAAATGTATTACATTTTATTCTTGCAAATTTATATAAAAATATATTAAATTTAAACTGATTATTCAATTTAAATTTATTTTTTATATTCATAATCAAATTATGAGTAGTTGTAATTCAATAATATTCATATTTCTCTCAATAAGTGTATTGTTTTTTGTAAAAATAATATTGATATTATATTAATCAATATTTTCGTCAATATATTTATTAATTTTAGTTATACAAGTTAATATAAAGTGTTATACATTTTTGTATAAGATCTAATATATTTATTATTTATCAATATTTTCGTCAAATTAATTTTAGTTACAAGTTAGTATAAAATGTTATACAATTTTGTATAAGATCTAATACATTAATTAAAAAAATACGTGTACATTAGTGGATTAAATATAGTTTATTTAAATATTTAAATACGTATATAAACTTACGCAATACAAATTTTATTTGTAAAATTAATTACTACATTCAACAGTTAATTAGTAAATTGAACAAAAATATAATATCATTAATATATAAATAAAAAAATTTTGATTAAAAAATTGTATTAATGACAATTGAATAGTGTACAAATTTTTTATCATAAATGTATATGTTTTTTTTAATAAATGTATTATTACATTTATGAAAATAATTATATACATTAATTAATTAAAACTTATACTGTATAAATTATTTTATTTCCGTCACCGACTCCAGTTTCTTCCACCCATATCCACAATGCAGCTTCTTCTTCTTCCAGCAAAAAGCCGCCCACAGATTCACCAGTTTCTTCCACCCAAATCCAGAACGCAGTTTCTTCTTCTTCTTCCACCAAATAGCGATGCTTCTTCCATCCAAATCCACAATAACTTTTTCCACCGAAATAATAGCCTCGCTTGATTCCTACATCCATATCCCTAATTTTGGCCCTAATTGGAGGCTGTGCGTGGAGCAGTAGATTAGGAGAGAAGAGAGACGAACGAGGCAGCGAGAGGAAGGAGAGCCGCTTGCTAGGCAGCGGAGATCAGAAAGAGAAGCGAGGCAAGAGGCGGAGCGAAGCGGCGACAGCACAAGAGAAGAGAGAAGATAGAAAAGTCGCGAGGCAGCGGAGATAGGAAAGAAAAGCGATGCAAAAGGCGCAGGGAATCAGCGGCAACATAAGAGAAGAGAGAGAAAGGAGAGTAGAGAGAGAAGGCGAGGATTGGGTTGAACAGTGTTAATGGTGTGAATGACCCATTGAAAGTGTTCTCATTGCAAAGACCAGATGTTTTGCCGGTGAACGACCTTGGTGTAAGGAAAGGGGTGCAGTTGTTGCGAGGTTTGGAGGAGTTGCCGACGACTTCACAGTTGGAGAAGCTCTGCGAGATATGGAGGCCTTACAGGTCCGTAGGGGCGTGGTACATGTGGCGGTTGGTTGAGGGAAAGGAAGCCTCCGATGCTACTTCTGCTCTACCTATACAAGGTAACTCAGTTCAGCCATTGCAGTGTGTTGAACAACCAGTTAATGGCATTGGAAACATCCGGTAGCTTATTCTCTGTTTTAGTGTTACTTCTTGATTTGTTCTTTAAAGATATGCACCTCTAGAATGTTTGTTTCCTTGCACTAGAGATAGTATAGTTGTTCATGTATAGGTAAAAATGCCCAACCATAATATACCTCATAATTGTTGAAGGTTAAATATGTTTTGGAGTATGTTTAACTCATTTGAACACCAATTGCACAGTAGAACAACTCTTTAAATTATTATCATATATGCAACACTTTTTATTTAAGTTACACATACATGTAACACTTTCTAATGTGTAACACTTTCTATATAAGTAACACATACATGTAAAACTTTCTAATATGTAAAACGTGACTATAAAACTTTTATATATATAACACATTTTATATAACATTTTTATATAAGTAACATTATCTATGGAACACTTTCATAATGGTAACACATATATAAGTATATTTTTAAGTAAGACTTCTAGATACATATCATATTTATATAACATTTTAAAATTTTATTTTACTACTCTATATTTATAAGATAAATATTTAATGAAAAAAAATTAAAAATTGTTACGATAAGCAAACTGATCCGTCCATCCATGTTTATCCAACAAAAATCCCATGACATCCCTAAATAGATATCTGTGAATAGATATCGGTGATTCACCGATATCTATTCAGTATTTCCACCGTTATTAATGGAGATGTTATTAAAGGTCCCTAAATAGATATCGGTGAATCGCGATATTTATTTTGTGAATATATATCGGTGATTCACCAATATCTATTCAATATTCCACCGTTATTAATGAAGGTATTATTAAAGGTCCCCTAAATAGATATCGGTGAATCACCGATATATATGTCGTGAATAGATATCAGTGAATCATCAATATCTATTCAGTATACCACAGTTATTAATGGAGGTGTTATTAAAGATCCCGTAAATAGATATCGGTGAATCACCACCCGTAAATAGATATCGGTGAATCACCGATATTCACCGATATCTATTATATATATACATATCAGTGTTTCACCGATATCTATTAAAAAATCACCGATATCAATGATGGTGATATTAAAGATATTGAGCAATAGATATCGGTGGACCACTGAAATCTATTACATTTATAGATATCAATGCAACACCGATATCTATTAAAGAATCACCGATATCAATGAAGGTGATATTAAAGATATTGAGCAATAGATATCAGTGTTTCGCCGATATCTATTATGTAAATAGATTTTAGTGTTTCACCGATATCTATAAAGATATCTTTCAATTTTATTTCAATTATATATATATATATATATATATATATATATATATATATATATATTCAACCATAAACTTATCAAATCTAACTAAACTTTCATTCATTAAATATTTCAAGTACACAACTAATATCAATATTCAAAATCTATTCCAAATAGACAAATTTCATATATATAATTTAAAACAAGCTAAAACTAGCTACCGAACAAGCTAAAACTAGCTAACAATCAGATAAGAGATAACTTGATCTTCAAGACTTGATAGAAGACGGTTGGTAACCCTACACCAATAATTTAGTGGCAAGTACGTGTAGCTTTGAGGATGGCAAAGGGTCCAAGAGGAAGAGCGGGCTGGGAATATGAACGTACAGCAAGGTGTTGAGGAAGATGAAGTCTTGTTGCAACATTAGTGGGAGGGTGTGTGGAACTAATTGAGCAAATGAGAAACCAGCAATCTTCAAGGCCAGATGATTCAGGGGAAAAAAATCAGATTTAAAGCTTTTTTTGAAAGTTAAACTAACACATCAAGCACATGGCGTGCGGTCATCTTGGGGCAACCAACTGTTCTAAGGGAGCATCCATAATTGCTTCACATATCTTGTATAGCTTAATTAGAGAATTGAGCAATTATACTTCATATTTTCTCGGAAGAGAGAGGTACACCACAAAATAAGAAAAATGTAATCAACAAAATAGACAAAACTACACCAAAAAGAGAGCATAGATGTCAGTGTTTCCAGTATATCAGAAATAATAGATAAAAGTTTAGTTCAAAATGAGCACCTCCGACATTGTAAAGATCCCTGTGCCTTAAGCCAACAAGTTTGATAATCAGGATAAAGATCGTCAAGCCATCATTAATTTGAGCCAACAATTTTGTAATCAGTATAAAGATCCTCATACTACCATAAATTTAAGTAGCATGTAGTCCATAAAAGATAATAACCAGAAACTACCATCATCCAACTAACATACATTTACCTATACAAATGGACATTGAGATTCAGGACTAGGTAAAAGGTTTAGCAAAAGCACAGTACCAAATCATGCTAGAGTTTTTGAAATAATACTTTGTGTCCAGCAAATAGAGCACAAAGCAGAACACTCAAAGCATTAGAAACTATTAAAGACATTTATGCGTATTGATGATGCAAACACAAATTCAGATATATTAATATTTACAATAAGGAAATCATTCAAATCAGTATGCACTGTATGCAAATCATGAAGAAAATATTAATCTTATTAATTATTCATTTGCGAAGATAAACAATAATTCTATTGGTTTAAGATTTTATGTGAAACAATAACATCTTCAATTTTAGAAATAGAATCTTAAACTTTCAAATTATGAGTCACACCTTATACGTATATGACTTTAACCAAAGGCTCATAAACCAACTAACCATTTCTAAAATCCAAAGCATAAGGCAGAAAGTATTTACCATAACATTAGAAAAAGGAGCTAAATTTTGCATCTGGGAACTTGTTTGATTAAAAGCAACATTCAATCGTTGATCATCATCAAAAGTGTAGCCATAGTTGGAAGTGTAAGTATATTGATTTCTGTGATCCACTTCAGCATTATCAGGCTTCAACAAGTATTTGGGTGATAATGACATTATTACCTTCGACCTAAACAGCAAGAGAAACAAGGTAGTTGGTTTCACCGATATAAACCAAATATGCATTAATACATGACTTGTAATTTCCAAGCATCAAAATTCTCAATCACCTTGTCATATATGCTTGATAACAAGATATTTCAAGTATGTATATATATAAAATTAAAGAACCAGCCAGCCAATAAAAACAGTAGCCCATAGTATACTTATGTCAGGAAAATAAAAAGAGATGTCATTAACTACAGTGATATTTCTATTAGTGAATTGCCTTAAACTCGATTACAATGTATTGATCTAATCATGCACTCAAACTTACAATACTTAAACCAAAATAAATTAGCGGAAAATTATTTCTTCATTTCATATTGCCACCTTGGATACTAACAAGATCAGGGATGCTTAAGTAGAAAAATATGGAGGCAGAGAAATTCATAGCACACTTGGGCATTAATTTAATTCAAAATAAAGGCATAGAAACAAAACATAAAACAGGGTGTGCAGTAAATAGTTCATGTAAGCAAGAAACTAGACTTACCAAACCACACTTTCTTGCAATACTAACCAGCTGCAACATTCACAGATTCAGATACAATACAAGAAACAAATATGTCAAATTACAATTTACAAATGAAAAGATCTTTCACAAAGTTAGTCATACAAACCCCAACATTTGAGTGTAACTAATTTGGCCTGTGATTAAAATTATATCACATAATAAAGATAACTCCGAAAAAAGCAATATACCCTTAAAATAAGTAGCAATCATTAAAGCATCTTTCAAGATTTACCCTCTTTAACTTGGTGATATGAGGCATGCTCATATCGGGTTCTCAAATTTCAAATTCAACAATCCAAACACAACCATAAAGACATGGAATTTAATCCTAAAAACACATAATCTGACGTAGGATTTGCTGGGTATATTTTGAGTATGACATGTCATCTCTGGTTCACAGATTAAAATTCAAAATTAATATAAAAGGGGAAAACAAACATACCTTGTGATGGGGAATGAAAATTATTATGCTCCCTAACTGTGTTGATGCCATGATACAATTTCCTGATGAATTAATATTACTACTACCAACATCGCAGTCCTTCAACATACCATCAGCTGGAGAAAAAATAAAAAAAGTGAACAAAAAATGCTAATCAAAGCTAAGTAAACAAATAATTCTACGTTTCGCCAAAATGAAAATTCAAGAGCACATTAGTGCTCCATCATTGCTACATAGAAATATTCATCACCAACCTGATAAGTTGCAGAGAGAATAATCTTATCAAGTTAAAATTAGAAAACATTATTGGCAAATATGACTTCCAAGCATGAAAATATACTTTTCGTATCATTTGACAAAGTTGAAAGTACTAGATGTTATTTCCTTCAATTATTTTCATCCTTTTTAACAAAATCATGTGTACAATCCACGCAAGCCTTACACAAGGTAAATCATGTTTTACAATCAAAGTAATAATAAGTAGTTGGTTTGGTCAATCACTATATTTGGAAGCTAATTTGTACCTTAATGACTCTCTACGTGGTTTTTTTCTTTCTTTTATTTCCCACAGTTTGAGAATTGAACATCTTTAAAGCCCTATTAATATTTCAGAAATATAAGTATAAATTATAAACTCAATCACGTATATGTACTACAAGCGATTAGGGAAGAATGTAGTAAGACTTACAGTTCAACCACTTGCTTCCAGTCGGCGTCATGGTCCCAAATCCAAAGTCAACAGCAAAAATGTTCCCTAAATTAATATAGGAACAGAAAGAGATACAAATATATCATCTTTAGTAGAAGAAACCAAGTACTTTATCACAAATATTCTTTCTGCGAGCCTCTTCATGTTCCATGACTCTAGCAGATGTAGTGAGCACAATACCGAACTGCAATAGTTAAGCACTCCAAATAAATAGAAATACAAGTGTAATTTTTCCAAGACAATCTTGACAACAGATTTGACAATGATGTAAGAGCCCATATAATTTGCTTCTAGTAATATTAATCCCAAGGTATTTCATTAAAATTAAAATAGTAAAAGCAACACCGTAGAAAATAAACCAATAAAAAACATGGAATGTGAAAAGTGACATCAGATACTAAGGTGAGGTGAAATTACTCACCTCATATTTTTTTTTTTCTGAAGTTCCAAAAGTTCTTTGTAGTATGTGAGGCACTCAACTTGGTGTACGACCACTTAGAACTAACACTGACTTTAATCTGTCTTTTACTAACCCTTTAAACCTCAAATTTAGAGGTGTCATTGTAGCTGATGCAACTGCACTTGCTGCCTGCGTGAGAGACAAACGATATCAGCAAACAAAAACTGAAACAAAAAAATTATAGAAATAATACTTTCACCCTATTTGGATTGCACTTTTTGTGCTTCAACAACAGCAAGTCTTAATTAACCAGCATTTGCAAAATAATCGGACAGCAGAAATACTGATGCCTCAAGCTAATAGCATATAACAAAAAACCTATCAGGCTGCAAAAAGACTAGCAGAAAGAACCATAACGCAACTAATTGCTGCTACACCAGAAACAAAAAGGAACTACGACAGTAGAAAAAACCAGAATGACTAACAAAATCAGAAACCACATCAAGAAATCCCCAGCGGTAAAAAGGAGTTGCAGAAAACCAGCAGATTCTGCTATCTACATATAATCATACAGCAACAAATCATCATGCTAACAGCAAGAAAAACACAGCATCATCGACCCACATGATCAACAGTAACTATGTACAAAACAATAATTCCAGAACATATTCTATACCAAAGCATAAAAGTATCAACAACTGCTAAAGCTACCAGGACTACATTCAAACAACACAGCAAAACACTAATAAACTGCATAACATAGAAAGAAAGCAGCTGGGACTAAATCTAAGGTGTATGACCACCTAGTCTATAGCTGAAAGTAGATTAAGGATCATAAACACCAGTAAAAATCTAAATGGATAATGCATTCACAAAAATGCGACACAATCTGATTGGGATAATGCTCTTGTTAAAGCATAATTCCCAACATAGAAACTAACTCTCCATTTTTTATCAATTATATACTACAACTTCGTAAGATGCATGAATTCAGAATTAATTTAATCTCTTATTTATTAGCATGCACAAATGAAATGAGCTGATATTTAAAATTCTAGGCCAACTTTTGTTATAAAGAAAGACATAAGTTAATGTAGTTTTAATACTTGTGTTAAAATAAGAATGATCTCTGTCTCAACCTCATAAGCAGATGCACACCATGCGCCCAAACTTGAACAGGCCGATCAATTCAAAACTGTGAATGTGTTTCTAGAGTCAATATTCAGGACTCCAGAGGTAGTGAATATATATATATATTTCCTTCTTAGAGTGAAGAGGCATGAATTTGAATTTACTTAAGGTTTTAAGGATACCATCATAAAGAACTTTCTTAGTTTTGGACCCCCATTAAAACACTCAATATCATAAGTAGGTGAAGACTAGTCTTCTAATGCCTCTTGTAGAGTTTTTGCCTCTTTCAAAACACACAATGGTGAAACAAAAAAAAAAGAAATAAATATAACCTGACGAATTCCTTTGCAAGCATTAAAAAACGCTTCAACTGTTCTTGCTCATTTTCATGTAGAGGTGCATGTTTAAATCAATTACCTACAAGGCTAGGGAACTAGAATGAGTAACATTCTGCAAAATATGTATATCTTGCATGTCAATAGTATATGTTTCTGAGAAAAAATCTTCTCAATTAATTTGCTTGAAGATTCATGTAACTTGTGAGCCTTTTCCCTATATATCTCTCAGAGTCTCACAACTATGACTTCATGAACTGTGATTGCGTGTTAAGAAATAAATGTGATAAAGATCTTAAAAAGATTTACAACATTTAATTGAACTTATAGAGACTACATTCATAGGAAACATCACAAGAAAATTACTATAATGCTTTAAATGGAAAACAGAGACAATGGCATCAAGGCACCTGGTCTCTAGCATATATTGCAAGCTCCAAATTGAAAGGTTTCAGATGACTGCGAACACCACAAGGAAAAAAACCACCCATATGCACATATATCGGAGGAAAAAACTTAGAAAGTCACATGTAAGTCATCAAAAAATTACACACAACAAATAGCAGAGTTGTAGCAGTAACAACAAACAAACCAGAAAGAGCAGTATGAAGAAACCAGAAAAATCAGCAAGTATAGCTCCATCCAGCTCACTATGCACTAGCAAAAACAAATGATCAGCAAGAAAAAGAAAAAGAAAAAAATAAAAAACTTGAGATATAAAGGCACAATACATGTTTCAGAAGGGTATAGGGTAATATAGAGAGAACCCCATGTACTGAAGCTGAGAAATAAAGGATCAGAAAAACAGTAATCACATGGTCTCTAACAATCATCATGGCCAATCAATTCAAGGCTTCATCTCCTTTCTGCCCCGTGTAGATCATTTTTATAAGGCAAGCATCACTAACTTCTTCTAAATAAGGACCAGCAATTTTATTGAAAAACTCGTCATAACACAAACGAGTAAAGATGCACACAGTCAATACTCATTAACTCAACTCACACAAAGATCTAATAACTTATGAATGTCAATTCAAGGAGTAAAAATGCTCTAAAGACAAATGATGAAATTCTTAAGGAATATATAACAAATCTGATCCCACTCTTCACATCATTATGGTCAAAACTTCTAAATTAAAATCACTTTGCAGCTACTTAAAAATTCAAACCAACACAAAAACCAACTATTAAAATAACGCCAGCAACTAAAGATTCCAAAAGCTGATAGACTAATTTCTCAAGAATTAGAATATCACTCGTATATTACATACTTGTTAACAAAGTGGCAATTGACCACTGAAATAACTCAAACGAAACACATCCTCATTGATATGTGTCCTAAATCCTAACTACTTAAAGAACACGTATAATATCTGATGGATTGCACTATTTAGTAATCAATTATTGATAACAAAAAAAAAAGGTTAACCATTTTACTAACAGTGAAGCCTCTACCAAATTATTTCTACAAGATAACCACTTCACAGAACCTTTCAACAGGGGCATAAACCCTAGTTCACGATTGAATAAATAGAGCAAAAAATACTGACTGAAACAGAAATCACATTCGAGATCAACAATAAACACAAAAAAAAAAACTCGAGAGTTGAATCCGACCTTGAAAGGCCAGCCTTGGATGACTATATGACTATTTTTGCGAATGGTGCCAGTTTGCAGGGGGTAAGTGTTGGATGCATCAGCAAAAATAGAAAACTACATCCCAAAATACAAGACCAAAAAGAGAATGAGTTTTGGCCGATTTACCTTATTTGGCTACATCAGTCTTTTAACTCTTTTACGGTTCGTTTGATAGGTGAGATGAGATGCATTGAAATTTAAATAAAGATAACAATAAATAATATGAAAATTGAAGATCGTTTGATATGTTGTATTAAAATAAATAAAATAGAAATTTGAGATGTTTGATAGAAGATATAAAAATTAAGATAGATGCTTAAATTACTTTTATAACCTTTATTTATTATTTTTATTACAACTTGAAGGGAAAAAAATTCCAAAAATTCATATCATCTTTGTTGTTCTTGGTCGAAAGCCTCATGAATATATTGAAAATTTTACAACAAACCATAAAATAGAATAAAATAAAAAATAACCCAAATTTTACCTGAAATTTATTGATGCAAGCAAATCATTCCAAATCAACATATTTTACAGCAAAAAAAAAAAAAGATTAACTAGAGATTACAGGAAAATCAGCAACAAAATTTACAGGGAATATCATAGAACTATCATCCCAAATCAGCAACACGAATTTATAGGAAAAATTAAAATAAACTAGAGATTCTAAGAGATATGAAACAAAATCAATTCCTTTGCCCAATTAGGAAACACCAAAGCAAATTTATTCAAAACCTTAATTCTGAAGAACCCTAGAATCAATGGGTAAAATTGTTTTCAATTAAAATAAACTATTAAAAGGAAAGAACAATAGAATAATCACCAATCTTGTGTGAGTGAATACATCTTTCCTTCGAAAAAGCTTGAGCAAGTCGTTTCTATGCTATGGTGATGAGTCGCGGGTTGCTGATAGTGAAGGCTAGAAAGATGGGTAATGGTAACGAGCGATCGACATGGTCAGACTACTCAGTAGCTGGCGACTTCCATCGGTAGACGAATTCTGTAGATTTGGAAGGAGCAGCTTTGATTTTGTTGGAAATGAAGATCAAGGATTTGATAGGTGAGGAATTCTACAGATGGGAGAAAAAAACAACTCTGGCTCTATTGAGAATTGAAAACTAGAGAGAGGGTCAGATGGAAGATGAAGAGTCTTAATACTACGATTTGTGCTGTATAAATTATGTGGAGGGAATAGTTTATTTTAACGGGCCTCACTTTTTGTATAGGGTCCCTCATCAAAAGTAAGTGGGCTACCAAACATAATAAAAAGGGGTACAATCTATGAGAATAGCCGCCTATCAAACGAACCCTTAAGAGTTTGAAGTTGCAATATCCTTAATTTGAAATCATAAGAATGGGTTAGAGTTTTTCTGAAATTAATTAAAGGGAGTGGCTATTCACACCCCGAAAATATTTAAATTAAAATATTTTTTAGTTAAAATGACTTAGAAGCCCTTTATGTATAATAAATATTACTAGTTACTAAATATACCCAAAACTTAAGAGCATCCATATATTAAGTTGTTCTTTAATTATGCCCAATGGCGATGATTCTTTCCCCATTTACTTACTATTTGTTCGTCTGCAAAATTCTAAGCTCAAACTCCTCCCCCCAAAAAAAGGAATTACCACCACCTATGGATCATTGGATTCCTTTGAAATTAATTTCTGGAATACTAAAATTAAAACACCAATGTGGCCATCATCTGTGCTACTGTTCCTAATAATCTTTCTTCTAATCTCAAGCCAAAACCAACAGAATAAGGAAAAGATCGAACTTGAATTTCTAATATATATATTAAGCAAGGTAAAATTGACAGGGATGGTTCCAGTACGAGTGGTGGTGATGACTGCCGGTTTGGCTGGTACGTTAGCCACTCAATAGTTTCTCCGTCGGATTTATAGCTCAACTCCAAGTGAGTTTAAAAACATGGGCGCGTAGGTGGGGGGCATTAATCTGATCCTGCGACCATGGCTAAAAGGTCGACCTTAATATTGTCGAAATGTATAACCTTATTTGACACATGTGGCAATTCTTTGTGTTTTTAATGGGAAAAGGTTTTTCATGTTATTCCCACATAAAATAAATAAAAGAAAAAATGCAGAATGAAGTTGAATTTTAAATGTTGTTAGCGATGAAGTTGAATGGTAGTGGTGTTAGTGGAGATTAGGGTTTAGTAATCTGTAATTATAGGAAATTATAGTAATAAGTTTAATAATATATTTATTATAAGGATATACAAGTCATATTAATTAAAAAACATTTAATTAAATATTTTTGGGGTTTAAATAGTATTTTCGGGTGCGAATAACCGCTCCCGAAATTAAATGAACAACGAATCTACACTAACAAAAAGAAATATACCTGGTGTAGCCACGGACAATGAGTAGGAACGACAGCAACGACGATAGTAGGTTGTGAAAGTGATTTGCAGAGATGGGGCAGTACAAGAGGGTTGCAGGGGATTGGCCAGCGCGAGAGGATTGCAGGATTGGCCGACGACAGCGGGTGGCGGTGTGGCGACAGAGAGGGTCTCGGGCCTGGCAGCGCGAGTTGCTGGCAGGTGCGGCGGAGGGAGCTGGTAGCGGGTGTTGTGTTGAGAGAAGGGAACGGGTGGCAGGTAAAGGTTTCGCGACCAGTAGGAGAGTAGCCGAGTGACGCTGTCGGCGGGGTGGGTGGCGGGTTCTTCCTTGGTGGAGGGACACGATGAACACACTAGGGCTCTGAAAGATAGAGAGATTTTGATTTTACGATTTTTTTGTAATTGATCCTGCAGAGGGAGGATTTTAATTTCGAAAATTGTTGAAGGGATTTTAATTTTTGTTACAGATCTTAACAACACAATTTATGTTTTAAAATAAAGAAACGTGTTTTCTTCTTTCAAATTAATTTATTAAAAATATAATATAATATATTAATATTATCAGTGGAAAGATATCGATTATCATAACCGATATCTATATACGTTATAAATATCATTAAAAGATATCAGTAGACAATAATCGATATTTATTAAAATAATCTTACCATGATAGATATTGGTGGTAGAATAGATATCAGTTAGTAAGTCAATAGATATCAATTTTAAAAATTACTGATATCTATACACTGATATCTATTCACAGATTTGTAGTAGTAATTAATTTGCACACGCTGAGATCCTTCGGTAAGTTACACCATATAAAGACATGTTTTCTTGATACTTAATAAAATACTCGAAACCTATTACGGTGAAACCCGCAACAAATGCACCAACCATATTAAAATAGACTGTAAGTCAAATAATTGCCTTTACTATTTTTAGGTAGGATTACAAGTGTGAGGCTGGATATCCTTGTATACGATATGTTTCCATTGGTTTGAATCCAAAATTACTAATATAATCTTCAAGAGTTCTAGCACTACCCTTAAGACCCAACAAAATATCAGGCTTAGTTTCATCTCTTTTCTTCTATGCATTCTAATCAATAAAAAATGTTGGCATGATATGCTTATGACATAATTAGAGGGCATACATATGAGAGCTAACATTATTCACATGAAACTTGACGCCAACTCTAAGAATCATTCTTGTGAGTTCTCCACTCCGGGTGTCAGGATTAAATGAATATTTAACATTTATAGTTTTCATATCCATAAGGATAAGGCGCGAACACCCCAATTAAAATGTTGAAAAAGTTGTGTTTTTTGCATACAATAAAAATATTTAGTTATATGCTCACAGTTAAATTTAAATTATGAATATCTTTAACAATATTTGTGTCGGTCAGAGGACGAATGTGTCGGGTTTTGTAAACTTAATGGACCAATTTCAAAAGTGTAAAACCGATGGACCAATTTCAAAATTGAAGAAAGTTAATGGACAAAAAAGTCTATTTACAATATATACAAATATTAATATTAATAATATAACATCGAAGTTCAATTAAAATAATAAAATAGAATGATAGCAAGGAGAAACTTACATGGTCAAATCAAAATTTTGATTTAGAAGTGATTTCATATCAAAAGGTATCGCTCAGATCCTTCGAGAAGTTACACCACACATAGACACGTTTCTTGATACATAATAAAATTCTCAAAACTTAATACGGCGGAACCCCAACATACGCACCTACTCTATGAATATAAGTCGTAAGTCCAATAATTGTCTTCACTATTTTTAGGATGGATTAGGAGTGTGTGAGGATGGATATCCTTATATAGGATATCCTTCCACGGGTTTTAATCTGAAGTTACTGATATTATCTTCAACAATTCAACCATTAGCCTTAGAACCTAACAAATATCGGGCTTAGTTTAATTTTTTTCTTGTGTGCATTCTGATTTATAAAAAATATTGGCATGATATGTTTATGTCGCAATTGGATGGCATACCTATGCGAGGTAACATTATTCTTAGCAAACTTGACCCAAACTCCAAGAATCATGTCCGTGAGTTTTTCCTTCCGGGTTGCAAGATCAAACGAGTATCTTACATTTAAAGTTTCACATCCATGAGGAAAAAACGTGAACACCCCAATTTAAATATTGAGAAAGCTTTTTTTCTCTACACAAATAAAATATTCAATGATATGCTCACATTTGAATTTAAATTATGAATATATTTAACACCATTTGTAAAATAATATTATGAATGTAAATTTCATTTTCGTGAAGAATTAATTTAAAGATTAATAATTATAATTTTGATTGGTTAATATATTAAAAAGAAACTTTGACATAACAATTTGAATCAACAAATATCAAGAAGGATTGACAATAAAGATGAAGATTTTCAAGGCAAATATAATCAAAGGTTTTAGAATAGTATGTGAAAGCAAGATGATCGCAATCCCCCAATTATGGAGAATTTCAGAGAATGCAAATATTTTTTTATGTTAACAGCATAAAACAACTAAACAGACGCACAATATTAATTCATGAGTCCTGGAGTCCGTCTCTAATATCATAAAAGTTATAAAAAGCGGGTGATCAAAATGGAGTTGGGAATGGCGGTGGCCATAAAAATCTATATCAAACACAACACAATAATGAATCCAGCACTCAAGATAGTAGAAAGATGTTGGCTAAGAGAGATGAGATAAAACTGAGAATGTCGTTAACAGATAAGGGTTATCTACTGATCACGTGTGCGATCGCTCCTTGAACCTCTAGTTTGGTATTGTCGTAGAGATAATAACACATCAGAAGTCCATTACATATATAGGATAGGATATTTGATATTAATATAATTTTCTTATATATAATATTTGATTTCTTATTACATTCTTACCTTAATTTTTCTCTAATCAAATACTTTCCTTATTTACATTATTTAAGATTTTTTTAAGCACCTTCCATATAAATATTACAATTTAGGACTTTTTTTGTGGACTTTGAACCTATAAATTCCATATGTTAAGCTAGGATATGGCGAAGAAGAAATATCTATTATTTTTAACCTTCCCTACAACATAGTTAGCTTTAAATACCATTTATAATAAAACTTTAAATTTATATAATGTATAAAATGGTAACACTTTAAAATTATTATGATGTGTAATATTTTTGTTACCCTTTTTATAGAAGTAACAAATACATATAACAATTTTCTCATATGTAACAGATGCATATAGCACTTTTATATATATAACACTTATTATATAATATTTTTATATAAATAACATGATCTATGTAATACTTTTACAAAGATAATGCTATATTATACCACTTATATATAAGAAACATTTTTAATTAATAATTCTACATACAAAACATATTTATATAACATTTTAAATTAGTATTTTTAATACTCTATATTTATAAAATAAATATTTGATTAAAAAAACAAAAATTTTATTACAATCATTAAACCGGCCTTCCATCTATGTTTATCCAGTAAACACCCCATTGCATCCCTGTAAAGTTTTTTTTTTTTAATTTTGAATTTTAAAGATGTTTCTTGCTAAAAGAGATTAAGAAAAACTATAATCTCTCAGAATGAATCATTATCACAGGATAATACTAAAAAAAATAATCAAGACTTCATCAACCATGAGCTCTTATTAAAAGTATATATATATATATATATATATATATATATATATATATAGCAAACATTAATATTAATAATATAACATCTAAGTTTAATTAAAACAATAAAATAGAATGATAGCTAAGAGAAACTTACATATTCAAATCATCAATTTGATTTAGAAGTGATTGCATATCATGTGGTTTTTTAGCATATCCTGCAAGTCTGTGATCAAAGCACGTATAATATAAAAATCCTTCTTTCTTGCACTCACTGAAATCCTTTAGTAAGTTACATCAAATAGAGACACGTTTTCTTTATACATAATAAATCGAATCCTAATATGGCAGAACCCTCAAAAGACACACCTACTGTACATATGATAATTAGTCAAAAGTCCAATGATTGCCTTCACTATTTTTTGTAATTATGAGGCTAGATATTGTTACATTAGATATGTTTCCACGGGTTATCAAAAGTGGGTGGAACTTTGTTCGCCTTTTCTTATTATCAGAGTCCTGCTTAATCAGGGTACAAAACCTCTTGCATCTCCTTGGTGTTGAAACTCAAATCCTTATGGCATTTATCAGACATCTGTATCATCCCTCTGGGCAGGGGTAGGGGTTTCTTTAACTTGCTTGTTCCTAATTCTGATCATAGACAGCAAATCCTTGGGCAACGACACTTTGATTTTGATTCTGGAAAAATTAAAGTGCAGAAATGGAAGGGTGCTTTAAACCCTTATAAAATCAAATCATCTGTTGTTTCTGTTTGGGTGAGGATCTATGAATTGCCCTTTGAACTTTGGACGGAAAAGATTTTTCTCTCTATTGCATCGGCTGTTGGTGTCCCTGTCCAAATTGATCAACGTGCTATTGATGATTCCATGGGTCACTTTGCTCGTGTACTTGTGGACCTGGATATGTGAGAATCTCTTCCTGATAGCATCTATATTGAGAGCTCGGGAGTCTCCCTGCAAATCTCTCTTGGATATGAACATGTTCCTGAATTTTATTCTCACTGTCATGTTTTGAGCCATTCCTCCTCTGCGTGTAGGATGAAGCGAGCACCTCATCCTCAGCAACACGAGTAGGATGATGATGGTTTTCGGTAACAGAATAAATGGAGATGGGTAGGTAAGCCACATGTTCCTTCTAATTCATCGAACAGGCTTGTTGATCCCCAAATTGAGGCTGATGCGACTCCTGTTAGGTTCCTTGTACAGCGTGATGCTTTGATTTCTGTACAGTGTGATGCTGCTATGGTTGGGCCTAAATTGATTCAGAATTTCACTCTGTCAGTTCCGATTTTGAGTTCTTTTGAGGTGTTGGACGTTGTAGATGATGGTGCTCAAACCCAGGTTGACTTGGAGGCCGTTCATTTAGTCTTCTCTGCTCAATCTGGTCAGTCTTTGGAAACTGGACTCCAACATACATTATCCCCAGACATGCAGCTTGCCACCCATGCCAAAGGTAAGGGTGTTTCCAAATCTGATCCTATTGATTATGTAGATTCTGCTCGAATGGAAGCTCTAGATTTAATAAGAGCTGCTACTCCTCATGCCCACGATTCTGATGATGAAACTGAAAGGGGGGATGAGATGCAACAGCCGTTGACTTCTCCTCCGAGAGATGAGACACTTAGTGCCTTGGTGTATGATGATAAAAATATGGTGGAGAAAGGGGTTAACAAGAGTGTTGTTAGTGGGGCCCAATCCCTATTGGCTAATTTGACAGCTTCTCCTACCCTTATTGATGAGGCTATGAGAGCTCTAACAACATATTCTCCTACACAGCCCCATTCTTGCACACTAGACTCACAGGCTGTTCCTCACATGGAGCTCTGCAACATTGTTGAGCCCCATACTTATGCATTAGAATCTGTTGAACATCAACTTGCTAAATAGTCAAAAAATGATTTGTGCAAGATAATTGCAAACACTCAGGATAAGAACTTTCCTTCCCTTAGCACCATTAAACTAAAAGGAGGAAAAACACGAAGAAAAGGCATTAATTTCATTTCGGCTTCTAAATCGGCTACCAATTTCGATATAAGAAAACTAACTCAGAATGAACCTCTAGAAATTTGAGATGTTGTATGCAAATAAGATTGGAGCAAGCTTCCAAAGAAAAATACTAAGTCTTAGTTTAGCTTCATATCTTTTAAAGCTCTTTTTAGGGCTTTTAAATTTGGGCCGCCTGTTTGGCACTTTTTTGGCTGTGTCAATCCCCTTCATATCTTTATCCTTTGTACCCTTTCTCATTTTCTTTTACCTTTAATAATATTTTGTGTAATTTGATATGTTTCCACAGGTTTGAATACAAACTTATTGATATAATCTTAAAGACTTCCACCACTAGCATTAACACCCTTAAAAATATCATGCTTAGCTTTATCTTTGTCCTTCTTAACAATAAAAAAAATATTGGCATAATTCATACCTATGAGAGGTAACATTATTCTCAACAAACTTGAACCCATCTCAAAGAATCATGTCCGTGAGTTTTTCACTCCAGATGGCAGGCTCAAACAAGTATTTTATATTTACAGTTTTCACATCCATGAGAAAAAAGCATGAACACTCTAATTTAAACAATAAAAAATTTGTGATTTTTGTACACAATCAGAATATATAGTGATATGCTCACATTAGAATTTAAGAAATAAATATATTTAATAGCATTTGTAAAATATAACCCTCCGTCCCAGTAATTGTGAACATTTCGCTCTCAGCGAAGTGTTCGCAATTATTGGGACGGAAGTAGTAACATTTTGAATGTAAGTTCTACTTTCTTGAAGAATTTAAAGATTAATATTGACAATATTGATCGATTACTATTTTAAAAAATAGAATTGACATAACAATTAGAATAAATAAATAACAAGAAAGATTGAAACAAAAGATGAAGATTTTGTAAGCCAAATATGATCAAATGATTTAGAACAGTAGGAGAAAGCAAGATGATCACAACCCCTCAATTACGGAGAATTTTAAAGAATGCAACTATTTTTAAACAACAGAAAGGAAAAAAAACTAAATTGACACAATATTAATTCGTGAGTCTTGGAGTCCATCTCTAATTTTGTAAAAACTTAAAAAAAAAAGCAGGTGAATGGAATGGAGGTAGCAATGGTGGATGGACATAAATGTCTCTTATCATATATGAACACAACAAAATAATGGGTACAACACTTAAAACAATAAAATGATATTAGCTGAGAGATGAGGTAAAATTGATACGTTATGGCTGAGAGAGTGATGAGATAAAATTGATAATGCCGTAAACTAATAAGGGTTTACCTGCTGATCACGTGCGCAATTACTCCTTGCACCAATGGGCCGTGAAGATAATTATACATTAGAATTACATAATATATATATATATATATATATATATATATATATATATATATATATATATATATATATATATATAAACTAAAAATTGTATGAAAATATGTTTGATATGAATAAAATTTTATTATTTATATTAATTGATTTCTTATTACATTATTAATTACCTTATATATCTCGAATCAAATACCTTCCTTATATACATAATTTCACTTTACTTTTTCTAATTAACTTCCATACTAATATTGGGGTTTAATAATTTTTTAGTAGACCTTGAGCCTGTATAAACTCCACACATTAATTTATGATTTAACAAAAAATAAAATATATATTATTTAATCTAACCTATAACATAATTAACCTTAAATAAAATTTTACACTTTAAATTTATTTAACATAAAATTGTACCACCTTTTAAATTATTACGATATTTTACACTCTTTATATATAACTAACACATACATATAAAATTTTTCTAATTTGTAACACATGCGTATAACACTTTTATATATAAAAAATTTATAAAACTTTTTATATAAGTAACATTATCTGTTGAACACTTTTACAAAGGTTACACTTTATTATAACACTTATATATAAGTAACCATTTTAATTAATACTTCAAGATATATATAACTTGTTTATAACACTTATATATAAGTAACCATTTTAATTAATACTTCAAGATATATATAACTTATTCATATAACATTTTAATAGTATTGTTATCACTTTATATTTATAAGATAAATATTATAATAAAAAATTAAAATTTTATTACGATAAGCAAACCGATCTGTCCATTCATGTTTATCATTATAACACTCTAATAATTACATGATAATAATAATACTAGAATATATTTATATAAGATAATAGTAATGATATTTACTTATAACCATAATTGTTAATAATAATAATAATAATAAAAAGTAATTATAATATATAATACTAATGTTAATAAGCATATAAAATAAATGTATGTAATATTATTATTATTGTTAAGATATATATAATACATATGTAGTCAAACATCAGTAGGAGTGTAAATATGTGTATGTGGGTGGAATAGTGGACACATGCTATCATCATTGACTACCAACACACTTCACACCTGGACAACAAGGGTGTATCCACGCAAATTCAAGATTCGTATGTACAATACACATACAAATGGCTACAGTGAGCCTATTAATAGGGGGTAATCATTACTAGTCATACTTCCCTTATAAATAGGCATCCTGTCATGCACATACCCACCACCTTCACAAAACGTCTTAACATTATATAGCTACACTCTCACATAGCGGAAGAAGGAAGTGCTTGGGGTTGAGAGGTAAGTTCACTTTTAGTTACCAATTCTTATCACATTATAGGTTAAAATGATCCTCTCGTCACGTAGACTTTAAATATTAAACCTGTATGTTCCGAACTTCCGCCGACAAGAATAAAACCTTATAGTGTTATATATTAAAATGATAGTCTCTTAACGTATATTCCAAAGACTAAAGTTATTTGTTATTTCGGTGTCTTAATTGTTAGATATTTACTGTTAAAGTTTTCATGCATTTGGCTCTGCATTATATACCTCTTTGAAGCATTTTTACAAGAAACACAACTATATAATTTGTTTTAATTTTGAACGTAAAAAAATGAAGCACACATGTACATATAGGGTTAAATTTGGTCACATTTTCTTATAATATTTTAATACATGATTTTAAACCTCGTCTCAAGAAGATCACAAAAATTTTATCAGCTTTTTAATTGGAGTTGTATAAACCTAGCTTAAATAATTTGCAATAAGTTTAGGGTTTAGGAAAAATAAATGAGAATTTGATAAATAATAATATTTAAATTATATGATAAGGAAAGTGGAATATTTATTAGTCCACTATTTTAAAATTTAAATACACGAGTTCATTTATATTTGAGTTCACATAAATAAAACATTAACTACGTAAACATAGTTAATTTTAAAAATTAGAAATAGAAAATTTACTTATTTAAAAAAAACTACAAATTTAGTACGTATTTTTAAATAAAAAAATGTTAGGAGGTTTATTACATTAAAATTTACATTTTCATTCAACTTAACGGTGTTATCGTAATTCAAATTTTTGAGAGTTTTACTAAATTAATATTTTTAGGTAAAATATAAACTTAGTTTTATTTTAAATTTAATTTAAGCATGTTATTTCAGGAATTTAAGATATCAGTTATCATACATAATTTTCTGCTCATTTTTAAGGTAGGGGTAACTTCTACTCTTCACCGAATATTATTATATTCCATGTTTATGATTGATATTGTTAATGTATGTACGTAACGGACATTTATATACCATTGGAAAATATTTCCACATTTACAGTTTGATACTAATTGATATATTGTCGGACGCAGCCGGAGCCGGTGCTAATTGACATATTGGAGGACTTTGAACCGTTGTTGACACAATTATCGACTGCCGTATTATTTTATTTTATATATTTTTCTTACTTATATATATTAGCAAATGCAATCATTGATGTTCCCCTACTGAGTGTAATTTAGACGCTCGCCTTATTATTTTGAATTTCAGATTTTACAGAAGGTGAAGAAGCGTGACTTAAGTGGAATTTTATATCTTGGTGATATTTGCATGTTTTGTAAAATAATCTACTTGATGTTGTAGCTCTTGTCCTAGAACATCATATTATGACTTCCACTTATGTGCTATCTAGGGCGGAACTTTTATCTATTTATATATTCATTCATTTATTTGTCTATTTATTTAAAAATAATAATATGTGAGAACATCATTATCAAAAGAATTTAGGGCGTTACAATCCTAAAAAAATCCCATGGAATCCCTATAATGTAATCTTGTTTTGGGAATCAAATTTAAGCAATGATTGTTGAAAGAGTTTTAGAAAAATTGTATTCTCTCTGAATGAGTCATCATTGCAGGATGATACTCAAAATATCATCTATACTTCGACAACCATAAGCTCTAGTATAATATATATAATTCCAGCAAACATTAATATTAATAATATAACATCTAATGTAAGTTTAATTAAAACAATAAAGTAGAATGATTGCAAAGAGAAACTTACATTTTCAAATCTGAAATTTGATTTAGAAATGATTGCATATCGAAAGGTATCACGACATATCTTACAAATAAGTTGTATGTGATATAAGCAAATATAATATAAAAATAATTCTTTCTTGCACTTGCTGGGATCCTTCGGTATGTTATACCACATAGAGGCATGTTTTCTTGATACATAATAAAATTCTCGAATTCTAATATTGCAGAACTTTCAATAGACGCACCTACACTATGAAGATAGGTCATAAGTCCAATGATTGCGTTCACTATTTTTCAATAGAGTTACATGTATGAGCCTGGATATTCTTGTAAATGATATATTTTCACACATTTGAATCCAAAGTTATTGATATATGATGCGCGTTTTCTTTGCACGCAAAATTAATCCCCAAATATTAAGGATATCAGTTGCAGCTTAAGCAAGCGACCAAGTGATTATCGAATCCAAAGGACGGTGTATTATCAATTTAATTATTTACTAAATTAATTAAGATGAATGACAATAAAAGTTTGAGGTTTGATTATCAACTACTAATCAATTAATTAAAATAACAAGTAAAATAAATAACACTAGAAGAATACGAAAGTGGATCGAGTAGGAGAATAGGTAGCTCTAAGATAATCCAGCTTCACCCATTAATCTCCCTTTCGTGTGTTGATGTCCGACTCTGCCTTGTGGAATATGGATGCATGCCATGAACTTGGTTTCAATTTTGGTTTAAATTGATTTAGCGCAAGTGTACTCTATCGTGTGTAACACGTAAGCGACCAAGTGCAAAATTTATATAATATCGAACCCAAGGGCAAAAGTGGATAGTCGTGTTTGAGAAGTGTTTCACTCTAGTAGGATTAATCAAAGAAAGAGGGGATTGATTATACTACAAACTAGCAACTAGGAAAGCAATTAAAGATAGATGGATACAATGGACATGGAAGATGGATGAAGGTGAACAATCTAAGAAATATGTAAGGCAAGCAACATTCAGGGTAAGGTATATATAGACTCACACACACATATGCATAGATGGTCTTCAAGTTATGATATTAAGGGCAATCACGATTGTACCCCTAACCCCTATGGCCAAGGTGATTAGGTTCTCAACTCTTTTACAAGTTTAAATCTCCTAGGATTGTTCTTACTCTCAATTCCCATGAAGGTACTACGATCATAAGTAGGGTTCCCCTCACTAGTTCTTCACTAATGTCCTATCATGAGGTTCTAAGCACTTGAAGGGTATGGTTTACCTCTCCTCATACTAACTAAGTCATCTCATGCAATCAATGATTCAATTAAACCACTAAGCATAATATTGGAATGACCATCCTAACACTATGAATAGAGAATTTAACCACACAAATCATACATAAAATGAGAATAAACATTCATGATAGAAAATATTCATAATAATCATTTCATCAAACATGTGGTGTGCAAAATCTACATAATTCATAACCAATCATATTGTTAGCCTCACATGAGGACTAGCCACTACATATCATTACAAATTTATTACAATCCAAGGCATGCTCAATTTGAGCCAAATAATGAAGAAAATAACAAAATAAAGGTAAGTTGGCTCCCATTTGATGGTGAACTTCCTCCTCCTTGATCATGCTATAATCTTCAACCAATGATGAATTCCTCTTCTTATATTGGTGGATGGATGGATTTATGGATGGATTTGAGGAGATCAAGTGGTTTTAATGGATGAAGTGAAGGATGGAAGAGATGAAGATGAATGTGTGTGATTTAGGTGTCTAGTGTGTGTGGAAACTGATCCGAAATGATTCCTCCCAAATCTTATGATCAAAACATGTATTTATACTCCCTGGAAGCTTCTAGAAACTTCTTGAAATTTTTAGATTTTTGAGTGCAGCTCGACTCGAGTTGCAAGTCGAGTTGGGTCTTGCAACTCGAGTTGGCTTTCGGAATGATTTTCTCTGCCCCGCTAGGCTTGCAACACGACCTGGAACTCGACTCGAGTTAATAACTCAAGCTCTCGCCTGTCAAGTCATGTTGGATGAATCAGAAACTGAAATTCTTGCAGAACTCAACTCGACTCGAGTTGTAAGTCGAGTTAGACCTTGCAACTCGAGTAAGCTCTCTGAACAATTCTGGAGTGCAACTCGACTCGAGTTGGCAACCCGAGTTGCACTTGCAACTCGAGTTGGGTTGTTTTCAGCAGCACAGTCTCACCGTTTCGCGCATAACTCTCTCATCCGATCTCCAATTAGAATGATTCTTGTGCTCATACGACCCTCTTTTTCGTAGCTTTCCAACCATATATCACACATCCAATTTTGAACTCCACATGAATATAGAAAAAATACACAAGTTAGATGTGTGTTTTTCAGTATTTTGCTTTGGCTCGTTCTTCCTCATTTCAACTTCGAACTGAGCTTCGTTTCTTCCCACATCTTCCTTATCGTTTCTAGAATCCATTTCTTCCTGAAAATCACACAAATTACATCAAAATACCAATTTTCTAAATATTCACAAATATAGCACAATTTAAGGTACTTAATAATGAAAATCACACATTTATCATTTCAAAGCACAAATCTCCATATCTTCATATAACACCACCAAATGATATATAAAAAGAATAAAACACACAAAACACATAATAAAAGACACTAAAATCTAGGTGAAAATGACACCGATCAGACTCATCACTAAATCATGCATATCTACTCTATAGACACAAGTAAACATACATGTAACACGTGTGAATAACTTTGGAGCAAGAGATATAATACCACACCCCTTTCTAGGTACTATCAGTATCAATAATTCCCCTAGCCAATTGGTACTCTAACCCAATATGATTTCCCTTTATAGGTACTATAAAATTATCCTCTTTATCCTACTTAATAACCCGAATTCAATTCAATTAATAAGTATTCATATATGATAGTTCTAATGAAGCTTCGGAGTCCCCTCACTTAGAATCATAACATGGAATCCTGTTCAGCGGTGAACGCACTCAATCTATAACCAAGATATTTATTCAGACTCTATATACCAATTGAAGATGCACAAAACGACCATGAATATAGATTAAAAATGCATAGTCATATATAAAATAAATCCACAAGTAGTGTTGTACGGAGTTTACACACGAAAGTTCAATTAATTCGTAAAAACCTTCAGAACCCTAGTTCTACAAAAAAGGCTCTAGCTCATGATGTTACCAAGAAAAATCATGGGTGTTGGATAGATCTTACCCGGATGTCTGGAAAATTACAAGATAAATTAGGAAACGAAATAAACCCTAGATGCGGGAATCGTCGCGTCCTTCTCCATCTTGAATCCTCCTCTTGGTTCTCCTCTTGATTTCACAGACGAATCTTCACAATGATGGATGGATGGAGGAAAGGATGTGGATGATGGTTGGGGAGTGAACCCCCCTTGTAGGGTGTAGGATGGTTGTGTTGTGTTGTATCCAATCCGTATGCTATTGTATTGTCTTGGTGTGATTTATATCCCCTTTTATACTTGTAAGCTCTCCTTATGGACCTAGGATGGACTTTTCTTGGAAAGCACGAAAATTCATGAACAGGAGGTAAAATCCCGATTTTGCGCTTGTTCAGGCTTCTGGTTCGACCACGACCAGTGGTCGAACCGAACAGAGGAGGTTGAACTCTGGTCGAACTGCAGTGTGCAGTCTCACCGTTTCGCGCATAACTTCCACATACGATCTCCAATTTGAGTAATTCTTGTGCTCACGCGATCCTTTCTTACTTGGCTTTCTATCTATATAAGGAACCTAAAGAAACTCCAACATTTGAATATGTAACAAGTCATAAAACCGGGACAATCATTCTGAGCAGGAATAGCTTGCTCAATGTCACCACTTTGATCATAACTTTCTCGTTTGAAATTGGATTGAAGTGTTTTTTATGCCAAAGCGACCCTCTCTTCAGTGGCTTTCCAACAAAGTATCACACTTCCCATTCAGAGCTTCACACAAATACAGAAAAATTACACAAGTTGAACGTGCATTTTTCAGCATTCATACACAAATTGCACATTTTCTCCAACTTTGCACTTTTGATCCTTTTTCCACCTAAAACAAAACAAAACACATCAAGTGCACCTTTTTCTCACATATATTGAATATAATATATTTGTGCTAATATATAACAACGATTCTCATCAAAAAGGTGTTAAATTGAACACTCAAACACGCTAATTTCCACTCTCAACAACCCCCAAACTTACCCATTGCTCGTCCCGAGGCAACAAAATAAAACTAAAGAGAGAGAGTAAAATTAGCGGGGAAACAAGGACTATGACCATACCCATTCAAAATACAATTGTCCTCAACTTAGGTTATGCAACTCTCCTTACATGTAATACTCAATTCATAGCATACAAGTTAAGGCAATCATCACCAATTCAAATACTACATTAACATGTTCTCACGGGAAGTATATATCACTCGCACTCAAGTGTAAAAGATGTACACTTATGGGTTAAGGTGTTTATGCTCAAATTCAATTCAAGTGTATGCGTAACCATAAGCTTGCCAAATACCTCAAACTCTCCACCACTAAAAGTATGATTCGATAATGGGATCAAAAAGGACTTTTCTTTTGGATGTATTGTTGGCTCTTTGGTAAGGGTAGGAAACATATGGATAAAGTGACTCAATTAGTAGAGAATTAAAATCGGAGATCTTTTGTACTGCAGGTTTTTACACTTCAAGGCTATCCAGCTTAATGCTCTTCTAATTTTATTTTCTCCAATTTCCTTCAAGCTCAACATACTTTTTGTTTCCTTTCTTAAGGTACCAGTTTCGAGCACTACTTCTAACATCTCGGGGTACCAGTTTCGGGTACTACCCCTAAGCAACTTATTTTTCACCTCATATTTTTCTGCTCATAATCACTTGTACAACTCCAAATACTTTATTCTTTCCAAACTCTATGAAAATCAATTCACACACTTTGACAACATTTAATTCTCCACTAAATATAGAAATTTCAGGCTCAAATAGGATATCAAAGTGGCTATCTTCATAGGTTGCCAAAGAAATAAGACTTTTCGGCTCAAAAGAGCTAACTACGGATATAAAATTATTTGGTAGGAAATTATTTGGCAAAGTGACTCATAAATTCAAGGATGGCCTTAAATCATCTCTCATCATCTAACACACATTCAAGTAAGACAAGTGGCAAGTTCTAGAATACACACACAAGAACGATACTCACCAGAAAAGAAACATCATGTGATTATGTACATTAATAAGGCTCAAAATCTCATATGGGTTTTAACAAGTAACAGAGCATTTTCATGGCAAGCAATATCCCACAAATACACATAGAACTTCATATTACACTATAACTCAAGTACACTTCCTTCATCAATTTCAAAAGTATATGAAATTCAGGCACAATTCTAAAAATATAAGCTCATTTGGATCACAAAACTAAAAACATAATCCTTCCACTCCATGAATTAAAAGCAAATATAAAAATTAGAATAAGAAAACGAGGGCACCTGATTTTTCTCTATCAAAACATTCATGAGCTCCCCAAATTACTCAACTCGATCAGGTCAAAGACTCAGTTTACCTGTTTCTATCATCAAAGCTCAACATACCTCATCATCATAATATTCATCAATAATAAAATAGGAGAACTATAAGAAAGACTCAATTGACTATCTAATTGACTCCACACACTAAAAACACCACTGAACACTAGACAAATTGCAAAAATCGACAAATCAAAATCGATTAAAGTTTCAACATACCGCAAAAATCAATTTCCCTAGCAAACATTACAAAGAAAAGATTATACTTTTGGTGCTTCAATGAGGTAATAACATCACACCCCCTAAACTTAGTAAAAACGTAAGTTGAAACTAAGTTTGTAAAGAGATGTAATTGTCGATTAGTAAGCACCTTAAATATAAAAATTTCTTACTCACATGAAAGAAATAAAGCAATAAAACGGAAGGGCAAGCCCCCAACAGACGCTTATATTTAATGTCGAAGAGTCACGACGGTTGTAACCTTTGTAGGCTACTGGATCAGAGGACGGTCTTCTCGCTTCCTCAGCTTCAAATACTTTCTTTTCCTCTTCTTGTCTACACTCAGCACTTCACCTTTCTTGGTAACAAGTATATGATCCTTGAAATTTCCTTCCTCTCATGGCCGTCTAGACACCTCCTTGTCAATCTTCCACTCAAATCTAGAATCATCTTTCTTAGTAAAATCAAGATTAAACAAGTTAGAAACCACATCTATGCTCTTGCACGATTGAATCTCCATGGGCATCTTCATTGCTTGATCAAGAGGGATAACCACATCTTCATTATCCATCTGCAGTCAAAGCTTCTCGGCTCTCAACTTCTTTGCTCTTTCCCATTTCTTCTCTACTATAAGCTCAGTATTCTGTCCTTGGAATGGCATTGGAGCAGCATCAACATCATGTAAAGCATTCAGCGTGGGAAACGGTGCAGAGCAGGAGGGTTCAACTTGAGTTCGACCTGGGTAGGTGATCGAACTTGGTGAATAATGGTCGAACTGAACACCTGAAAGTTCATTCTCCCCCTTACAGGCCGGTTCGATAATGGTTCGACCAACAGGGTTGGTCGAATCCAAGTGATAGTGGTCGAATCGGGCTTCAGACAAAACAGAGTGCTCTGAACAGTGGTGTTCAACCTCAGTTCGACCAGAGGCTTTGGTCGAACCCACTTTTTTTTGTCGAACTGACCTTTTGACTCCTCAAGACGTCACCCAGGTGCCCTGTTCGACCTCTCCTTTTCAGTTCGACCTGGGTAGCTGGTCGAATCGGGGTTGAATCGGGCTCCTGCCGCTTCAAAATTCAATTTCGGCATCATCGGTCCCTCATATTGCGTTCCAGACTTCAGTGTAATGACGTGACAAAACTTTGGATTCTCAATACTTTGAGACGAAAACTTCCCCTTCTCAATAGTTTGAGTCAATTTGTTCACATTACCTGCCATTTCTTCCATCAACAATGTAAGATCTTTTACCTGTTTAGACAAATCCTCATGATTAGAGAATATGATCAACCCTTGCATCATTCCTAGCCATGTATCGATTGAAGGTATCTTCAAAACATCTCACTTCGCGCTGCTTCATACTAGGCCCGTTTAGTGTCAACTATATAATCTGCTTCTTCTAGGACTCTAGTAGCTTGTTGATGTTAGCTAAATTAGAGACGATCTCATCATCCCTATTCGGCTTCTCCACTTGATGTTCAACCTGCGCCACCTTGCCAAGTACATATGATCCCCTATCTCTCTCTACAGGCCAGTCACATAAATTCATAGAGATGCCTTCAAACAACTTTTCTGCTTCTATTGCTGTTTTTGATAACAGCGCTCCTCCTGATGATGCATCAATAAAAACACGCGACTCACAATTCAATCCATAGCAGAAGATACTTATGTATTGAGCCTTAGACATTCCATGCTGTGGGCACCTCCTGAGTATATCTTTAAACCTATCCCATGCCTCATAAAATTTCTCACCCTGATTCATAACAAATTGGGTGATGTCTTGCCTCATTCTTAAGATTCTTGAGCGTGGCATATATCTCTGCAAAAACTTCTGCTGCAGTTGGTCCCATGTAGTGCAGTCTACTGCATCAAGAGTCTCATACCAAGCTTCCGCCTCAATTAATGAAAACTTGAATAGGGCGATTCTTCTAGCATTATCATTAGCTCCAACACATTTCTGAGTGTTTGCATAACCAAGAAATCTTCGGAGATATTGATATGGATCTTCAAAGCAACCTCCAGAAAAGGGATTCTTCTCTACCATGTTAATAAGAGCGGGATGTATTTCAAAATCATAATATTTTCCCCTTGCTCCTATCAACCCCATGTTTCCAATTCCATAGTTCATTAAAATTTGACGTATGGCAATATCATCCGGATTCTGCCATGCTCCAACCATGTTTAGCTCAGTGTGTTATCTTTTCCTTTCCTTCTTTTCCTTTTCCTAGTGCACAAGTACCTCAGAAAAATTTAAGGTTAGATAGAAAAAAATAATCACAAATAAAAGTCTTAATCAACTAGAAATAATAAACTAATAATAACATTCGTCCCCGGCAACGGCGCTAAGAACTTGATGCGCGTTTTCTTTGCACACAAAATTAATCCCCAAGTATTAAGGATATCAGTTGCAGCTTAAGCAAGTGACCAAGTGATTATAGAACCCAAAGGACGGCGTATTATCAATTTAATTATTTACTAAATTAATTAAGACGAATGGCAATAAAAGTTTGAGGTTTGATTATCAACTACTAATCAACTAATTAAAATAACAAGTAAAATACATAACACTAGAAGAATACGAAAGTGGATCAAGTAGGAGAATAGGTAGCTCTAGGATAATTCAACTTCACTCATTAATCTCCTTTTCGTGTGTTGATGTCCAACTCTACCTAGTGGAATATGGACACATCACTAAACCATGCATATCTACTCTATAGACACAAGTAAACATGTGTGTAACACATGTGAATAACCTCGGAGCAAGAGATATAATTCCACCCCCTTTCTAGGTACTATCAGTATCAATTATTTCTCTGGCCAATTGGTACTCTAACCCGATATGATCTCCCTTTATAGGTACTATAAAATTATCCTCTTTATCCTACTTAATAACCCGAATTCAATTCAGTTAATAAGTATTCATATATGATAGTTCTAATGAAGCTTCAGAGTCCTCTCACTTAGAATCATAACATGGAATCCTGTTCAGCGGTGAACGCACTCAATCTACAACAAAGATATATATTCATACTCTATATACCAATTGAAGATACACAAAACGACCATGAATATGGATTAAAAATGCATAGTCATATATAAAATAAATCTACAAGTAGTGTTGTACGGAGTTTACACACGAAAGTTCAATTAATTCGTAAAAACCTTCACAACCCTAGTTCTACCAAAAAGGCTCTATCCCATGATGTTACGAAGAACAATCATAGATATTGGATAGATCTTACCCGGATGTCTGGAAAATTACAAGATAAATTAGGAAACAAAATAAACCCTAGATGCGAGAGTCGTCGCGTCCTTCTCCATCTTGAATCCTCCTCTTGGTTCTCCTCTTGATTCCATGGACGAATCTTCACAATGATGGATGGATGGAAGAAAGGATGTGGATGATGGTTGGTGGGTGAACCCCCCTTGTGGGGTGTAGGATGGTTGTGTTGTGTTGTATCCAATCCGTATGCTATTGTATTGTCTTGGTGTGATCTATATCCCCTTTTATACTTGTAAGCTCTCGTTATGGACCTAGGATTGGCTTTTTCTTGGAAAATACAAAAATTCATGAACTGGAGATAAAAATTCCGATTTTGCGCTTATTCAGGCTTCTGGTTCGACCACGACCAGTGGTCGAACCGAATTTCAAGACACCGTGACTCGATCATGAATGTAAATAAGATTTTCATGGAGAATTTCAAGATTAATATTTATAATTTTTATTGGTAACTATTAAAAAAATAAAACTTTGACATAACAATTTGAATCTATAAATATCAAGAAATATTGACAATAAAGATGAAGATTTTAAGCCAAATATGATCAAAACTTTTTGAACAGTAGGTGAAAGCAAGATGATCGCTACCCTCAATTACGAAGAAATTCAAATAATGCAACTATTTTTTTATGTTAACAGCGGAAAAAACCTAAATAGACATTAATTCACGAGTCCTGGAGTCCTCTAATTTATTAAAAGCTAAAAAAAAGCAAGTGACCGGAATGGAGATAGGTAACGGTAGTGTGCGTAAAAGTCAAAATATATGAACAAACCACAATAATGAATCCAACACTTAAAACAATAGAAAGACGTTGGCTAAGAGAGATGAGATAAAATATATATACGTTATGGCTAAGATAGAAATGAGATAACATTTAAAATGTCGTTAACAGATGAAGGTTTACCTTCTGATTATAAGCGCAATAACTACTTACACCTCTGGACTTGTATTTCCGTGGAGATAATAATATTTCATAATCCATTATATATTTAAGGAGTAAAAATTGTATAAAAGATGTTTGATACGAATATAATTTCTTATTTATATTATTTGATTTTTTATTACATTATAACCTTAATTAATTATCTCAAATCAAATACTTTCCTTAATTACATTATTTAAGTTTTCTTTTCCTTAATTACATTATTTAATTTTTCTTTTTTTAATTACTTTCCATATTAATATAAGGGTTTAGAACTTTTTTTAGTTGAGGTTGAGCCTATATAAACTCCAAAGGTTAATCTAGGATTTAATGAAGTAGAAAACATCTATTATTTAACTTTCACTACAAAATAATTAGCTTCAAATACCATTTATAATAGAACTTTAAATTTATTAAGCACAAAATGGTAAATTATCATGATATGTAACACTTTTTATATACGTAATACATACATGCAAATTTATTTTAGGATTTATTACTATCTATTACAAATTATACATCTATACTACTATTAGATACGATAAGTTGAAAATATTACTAACATATACAATAAATTATCATGAGATCCCCAATATATCCCTATAAAAAAATATAATCTCAATTAATTTCTTTTATTAATAATTTCAATTCTATATATTTTTTTTCCGTTGATATTTTCTTCTCTCACCAAAAATATTTTCTCTTCCTCCAATTTCCCTTTTTTTCCTCCAAAATTTCTGGCGTCCTCTTAGCCAAACGTGGGAAGGGTTTCTGGTTACCCTCCCCACTCCCAACGCAGTGCCCTCTTCTCCGTTGGAATAAATTCTAAAATTCGATTAACCTCTGAACCTTTATCTATTGGTTAGGGTTTCTATTTGCACGCCGCCTATGTGTTTGGAGGAAGAGAGGATTTGTTGGAAGGAAATGTCACAGGTGACTTTCACGGTTGGTTTGACTGTGTTTCTTATTGTGTCAATGGCGGCGGTTGGTGGGGACTCGCCCCGTATCACGCTGACTCTGGAGAGGGCTAATCACGACAGGTTGGAGCCTAGTCAACTCAGACACCGTGACTCGATCAGACACTGTAGAATCTTGCAACAGTGCCCCACAGGTAGTGTCGTTGATTTTCCTGTTGAAGGCACTTACGATCCTTATCTTGTTAGCCTATACTTTACAAGAGTTAGATTGGGGAATCCTCCAAGAGAGAATTTTATGTTCAGATAGATATTGGAAGTGAAATGTTGTGGGTTAGTGAAGAAAATTAAGAATGGTGGAATTGGACTAGGAGTTTTCCTTCTGCTTTGGTTTGAGTGTTCAAAAATACGATATTCAGATATTTTGCATTCACAAACATTGCCCTGGTTCTGGTCTTAATTTTTGTACTTTTATTTGTGTATTAAAAAATATTGTATTCAGAAATATTGCATTCAGAGATGCTTTTGATCTTGATTTTTTTCTTTAATTTGCACATTCGATAATAATGTATTTGCATTCAGTAATATTGCACTACTTCTGGTCTTGGTTTTTCTGCTTTAGTTTGAGTATTAAAAAATACTGTATTAAAAATATTGCATTCAAGAATATTTCTCTGCTTTTTGGTCTTGTTTTTTCGTATTAAAAAAATATTACCCTGCTTTGGTTCTTTCAACCGCTGTGTTTGGTTTTTCTATTTTGGTTTGCATATTCAAAAATATTAAATGTCATAATATTTGAACACTCAACGTTGAAAATTATGCTTACCATATTAAACATTAAAAATTTAAGAATGTAATTATGCTATAGGATTATTTTATGGAATCTATTTTTCCTTATTCAGAAATATTTCTGAATACGTTAGAACTTGAACACATCAATTTTGAACAGAAACAGATAAATATATTCTCAAATGATATTATGTGTAAATTAATTTTTGAAAAAAAATATAATTTATGAGTACAAATATATTCAATATATATTTCTGAATATTAAATTTTGAAGGTATTCAGAATGAGTATTCAGTGTAATACTTATAAATAATACTTGGTATTCAAAATGTTTCTGAAAATAAGGGAATCAGTATTCAATAATGAAAATAAATTAAAAATAGTTTGAGCATAAAGATTCGGGATTGAAATTTGAAAACAACAATCTCCAACAAATTTTCTATTTTCATGTAGAGATTAATGGGTAAATTAATTTCTAAATATAATTAAATTTAAAATAGGGTTAAAAGTGGTATTTGATGGATTTAATTTGAATATTGTACCTAATAGTTATATAGGTACATAAAATGTACCTATAAGTAATAGACCCATTTTTCTAATATGTAACACATGCGTAAAATACTTCATATATTTAACAAATTTTATATAAAATTTTAAAATAAGTAACATTATTTATGTAACACTTTTACAAAGGTAACAATATAGTATAACACATGAATAAGTATCACTTTTAGGTAACACTTTTACATACATAACTTATTTATATAATATTTTAAAATAGTATTTTCAATACGCTATATTTATTAGATAATTATTTAATTAAAAAAATTAAAACTTTATTACAATCATCAAATCGATCTTTCCATTCATGTATATCCCTAAAGAATTCCACAACAGATCTTTAATGTGCACTTTTTTTGTGTTCAAATTTAAACAATGATTCTTGTTGAAATAGTTTAATAAAAATTGTATTCACTTGGAATGAGTCATCATCACATGATGATACTCAAAATAATCATATAGATTTAGACAATCATCAACTCAAATCAAATAAATACTAGTATGAAATCCGCATACAACGCGGGATTATTTAATTATTATTCTTATTTTTTATAATTAAATAATCCATGTTGTATAACGTACTTAATTCTATTATATATATATATATATATATATATATATATATATATATATATATATATATATATATATATATATATATATATATATTACTAGTAGGTACATTATCCAATTGAAAATACAATTCAATACAAATTGAACCCATTTAATACCCATTTTAACCTTTATTGTATTTAGAAAGTAAAATACGTTTAATTACCATAAAACTAGGAAATTGGTTGTGAGTAGTCATTCCACTAACATAGAATTGCAGGCACACGATATTCACATTTAGGCTATATTTAATTTAAACCGAAATATCGAAACTTCCGGCAATATTGGAGGCTCTCATTAACCTCAAACTTGCAAGAGTCGTGTTTTATTTTATTTCGATGTAAAAAATTTCAGAATTAAAACTTTCAAAATAGAGTAACTAATAAAGAGTGTTTAGTTAATATCACATCCAAAAACGAATATATTATTTTCCATAATTAAAGTTTGACACATTTTCTTCCAATTGTTGAATTACCTATCGCGTAATGCAAGGATTGAAATAAATAGGCATATCTAATGTCTGCTATAGATTAAAGATAACTAAGCTGATATCTCTATCTGGATGATTTTGTAGACTAACTTAAATTATTTTTTAATTGGAGATTTTATTACTAATTTACCAATATTACTATTAGATATATAAGGAAAAAATATTATTAATCAATATAAAATAAATATGTGAAATACCACTATTATTCTCTTTTAATTGTGTTCAAAATTAATATAAAAAATATGATGTGTAATGTAATAATAAAAAAGATAAAGATTCCCACTAATTTCTCCAAAAAAAATAGGTGAATATTACTCCAATCCCTCCATGATCCCTAAAATCGCACATAATTGATCAACTTAATATTTCAAAACTTGTTGACAGTGCTTGTTTAAATATTTACGAAAATTTTTGAATACATGTTTATATGTATTCTGAATACATTATTCAAAATTTCTGAGTACACATGATAATAGTGATAATATTATAAACTTGTTTGATGCAAAAATCCCATCCACAAATATTGAAATCGTAATGAAGTTATTTCTGCATACATATAAAAAAACACATATATTTACATTTCTGAATGCATATCACATTTTTGAATACATATCACAAACACATATATTTACATTTCTAATCACTCATCCATGGCTAATGGCATCTCGTTTCTTCTTGGATTCTAGATTAGAATCCATAACCTCTTTTAATGTGGTGGCAAAGCCGTGTGAGGTGTGGCATGTGTGGTTGTATTGGGGTTCAATGAAAATTTTGAATTTTTCGGTGTTCAATCTACGAAGCCCGTACGTAGCATGTTAAGGTTCATACGGGTATAAAATAATCATATGGGTGTAAAATAAATGCCGTTATCCAAAATTCAACCCAAATTTTGACTAATCGTAATAGAGTATTAAGGAATCAAAATTGAGTGGTTCGTATTAAGGATTCAAAACATGCTGAGTATTCTGAATTTAATTAACCTCAAAGACATCATCTTCTCACTTGTTTCCATTCTCTGCAGCAGTCACTCCCCGTGAATCTGACTCCGACATAATCGCTAACATAACATCGTTGTGCGGCGGCTGCTCGCTTCCAGCACCAGTTTCTTGTATGAATTCGAGAACGTGAATGAACGATTAATTCTTCACGGCACATAAGATCTTAGATTCCCTGGTAGAAAGAGCGAGAAGATTGATTTCTGTAGTGGAGAGAGAATTTAGATGTGTGCAATAATTTGAATATGGAAAGAGAGAGAATTATAATATAGGACATGATCTTATCGTTTCAAAGTAAATTTCTATCTATTTTATCTAGATGTATTCAAGGGGTAATTGGGACTTTTTATAAAATAATTTTTTAGTGGTTAATAATAAATAATATAGTTTGTATCTACTAGTAATATAGTAGTATATCTTGTAGTAGTTAGTAATAAATCCTATATATTAGTATGAAACCTGCGTACAACGTGGGATTATTTAATTATTTTTTTTATTTTTATATAATTAAATAATTCGTGTTATATAACGTAACAATATTAATTAAGGAGATTTTTATTTTCTTATAGCTAGACAATTTCTTTCATCAATGTAAAGAATTTGCAATAAATTATAACATTTGAATATTATATGTAACGTATAACTAAATCATGTAAAAAATTAATATATATATATACTAATTATTTGAAAGAATCTATTTGGGCCACTTGTAAAGGCTTTCATTTTGGATCACCTATTTGGCCTCTTTCATGGCTTCGTCATCCCCATTACATCTTTTCCCCATGTTCCCTTTCTTTATTTTCTTTTTAACTTTAATAATATTTTTGCCTAGTTTAATTCTAATTATTTGAAAGAACCTTAACTTGTATTTTTTTTAAAAGTTACTTTATAACATAATACAATTGAAAACTATTTATTACTCTCACTGTCTCTCTAAAAAAAGTACAATGACATAGGGGCAATTTTGTCTATTTATTGTACATTTATATAGTTGTTAGTATTTCATTTTTTTCATCGTATTTAAGTGTAATTATGATCAAAATATATAACTCTTAGTAATAAGTCCTTAATTTTAATGTTTGTCTAAAATAAATATCAATTATAGAAAAAAATTCTCAATTTATTCTTATTTTATAGAAAAAGATCTTTACTCAAAACAAAATTATAAAAATATTTTAAATAGTTGCTAATTCTTAAGAGGTAATATTTGAATCGAGCCTCCGATCAGAGATGAAGGTGTTAAACCCCTCCGATCCGGCGTTCTTCAAGTCAGAAACAACACTCAACCTGAGATCAAGGTGTTATGCCCTCAGATTCGACGTTTCTTCCAGTTACATTCATCCAGCAGTCATCGTGAAGTCAACGGTGTTCTACCAAATTAAACGGCATTTTTCATAAGAAATCTTCAAGTCAACATTTATATAAACAATTAAATAAATTATTTTTAATTAATATTTTGCTCTTAATTTATAATTTTTTAAATTTATTACTTAATTAAAATTCATTATTAAAATAAGAAACACATTATTTAAAAAAATTAAAAATTATAATTTCTTACTATCAGATACACAGTTTCTGTACATAATTATTTTAAGATACATCATTAAAATTAGATTACTGTACAATATTTAAGTTTGAAATACCTAATCAGTCTTAATCAAAATAAAGACCATCATAATTGTTCCACTATCCACGCATATGCAATTTTAGGATTTCTCTACTTTCCTTAATCCATGAAGATTTTGTATTTGTGATTTTTTTCTCTTGAAGATTCAATTCTTAAGATGTAAATCGATTTAAGAATACTTGATCGATCCTCTTACTCTTGAAAAATCAATTTTTAAGATGTAAATCTATTCAAGAATACTTGAATCGATTTTCTTCCTCTTAAAGAATTGATTATTAAGAGATAAATCGATTCAAGAATACTTGAATTGGTTTTTTTAGAGGTAGATTGAATCTCTACTTGATTTGCTCTATTGAAATAAATTTTTATACTTTAATAAATCAATTCTTTAGAGAAACTTGAAGAAAGCTCCTAGTCCTCTTAGAGAATCGAACGTTCTGTGATTTTTTTTCACTTGAAGAATCGATTCTTAAGATATAAATCGATTTAAGAATACTTGAATCGATCCTCTTACTCTTGAAAAATCAATTCTTAAGATATAATTCTATTCAAGAATACTTGAATCTTCCTCTTGAAGAATCAATTTTAAGAGGTAAATTCATTCAAGATTACTTGAATCGGTTCTTTTTCTCTTGAAGAATACTTGAATTGATTTTTTAGAGGTAGATCGAATCTCTACTTGATTCGCTCTATCGAAATTAATTTTTATACTTTCATTAATCATACTTTCATAAATCAATTTTCTAGAGGAACTTGAAGAAAGCTCCTATTCCTCTTTGAGAATAGAAAGTGTTTATTTAGAATAAAAACCCAAAAAAGTTTTATTTATAGGTGGGGTGAGAAAGAATATTATATGGATTATTTTTTCCCTTTATATATATGATTTAATTTGATATTAATTAATTTATTGCATTAAAAGATTTAGTAATTAATTAATGATACCCATATAAATAAATAAAATATTAAAAAGTTAATCATTATTAAAAATAAGAAAAATATTATTTAAAAAAGAAAATATTAAATAAGGAAGTTAATTAAAAATAAATAAGAAAAATATTAAAAATATTAAAAAATCCAAAAAATTGAGAAAATTATACGTCACATTGGAGCGCTCTGGAGACGACACGTCAGCAAGAAAAGTTTATGCTATATATATATATATAATTTCAACAAACACTAATATTAATAATATAACATCTAATATTAAATACAAAATAAAATAGAATGACAGCAAAGAGACTAACATTTTCAAATCAACAAATGGATTTAGAAGTGATTGCATATCAACAGGTATTTTAACATATCCTACAAATAGGTTGTCCGTGATAAAATTACACACCTTATCAATATCCTTCTTTCTTGCACTCACTAAGATACTTTGGTAAGTTACACTACATAGAGACACATTTTCTTAATACTTAATAAAAATTTCGAATCTTTATACAGCGGAATGCCAAGAGACCCTCCAACCCTAAGAAGATAGGCTGTAAGGCCAATAATTGCCTTCACTATTTTTAAGTAGGGTTACGAGTGTGTCTAGATATCCTTATAAACGATATCTTTACATGGGTTTGAATCCAAAGTTATTGATATAATCTTCAAGGGAACAACCACTATCCTTAGTACCCAACAAATATTGAGCTTAGTTTCATCTCCTTAGTCTTGTATGTATTCTTGCAAATAAAAAAATATTGTCATAATATGCTTATGACTCAATTGGAGAGCATACGTATGAGAGCTAACATTATTCCCAACAAACTTGTACCCAACTCCAAAAATCATGTCCGTAAGTTTTTCACTCCGGGTGGTAAGATTAAACGGGTATTTTACATTTATATTTTTACATCCATGAAGAAAAAGCGAGAACACCAGAATTTAAATTTTGAAAAAGTTGTTTTCTTTCATAATAAAAATATTTAGTGATATGCTCAACTTTTAATTTAAACTATGAATATATTTAACAAAATTTATAAAATAACATTGGAAATGTAAATTTTATTTTCATGAAGAATTTCAAGATTAATATTGATAATTTTGATCAATTACTATTAAATAAAAAAAGTTTTGAAATAACAATTTAATTTAAGAAACCTTGGTAATAAAGATGAAGATTATAAAACCAAATATGATCAAAAGTTTTAGAACAGAACGTAAAAGCAAGATGATCACAACCTTCAATGAGAATTTATTTAACATAAAATGATACTACATTTTCAATTATTATGATACGATTACTTTTTATATATGTAAAGCATACATGTAAAACTTTTCTAATATGTATAACACTTTTATATATATAATGCATTTTATTTAACATTTTTATATAGGTAAATTTTTAAGTAATATTTCTAAATACATAACTTTTTTATATAACATCTTTAAATAGTATTTTTATTACTCTATATTTATGAGATAAATATTTAATAAAAAAATTAAAACTTTATTTCGATAAGCAAATCGATCTGCTCATCCATGTTTATCCTAATCCATGACATCCCTATAACTTGCTCTTGTTTTGGGAATCAAATTTAAACAATGTTTGTTGAAAGAATTTATGAAAAACTTTATTCTCTCGGAATGAATCATCATTGCAGGATGATACTAAAAATAATCATCTAGACTTTGACAACTATCAGCTTTATATATATATATATATATATATATATATATATATATATATATATATATATATATATATATATATATATATATATACACATATATATACACACACACATATATTTAAAATATATATAATTGCATCAAACATTAATATTGATAATATAACATCTAGTTTAATTAAAATAATAAAATACATTGATAGCAAAGAGAAACTTAAATTTTCAAATCAGCAATTTGATTTAGAAGTGATTGCATGTCAAAGGATATTACAACATATTTTATGAATAGATTGTCTTTGATAAAAGCACACACAATATTAAAATTCTTTTTTCTTGCACTCGCTAAGATCATTCGATAATTTACACCACATAGAGACACGTTTTCTTAATACACAATAAAATTCTACTATCCTAATACGACAGAACCCAACATACCCACCAACCCTATGAAGATATGCTGTAAGTCCATTAATTGCCTTCATAAGTTTTCTGTAGGGTTACAAGTGTAAGGCTGTATATCCTTGTAAAAGTTAATTTTCAACGAGTTTGAATCCAAAGTTATCAATATAATCTAATTGAAGGGTTCCACCGCTATCCATAAGACCCAACAAAATATCAAGCTTTGTTTGATATCTTTTGTATGCATTCTGATAAATAAAAAAATGCTGGCATGATTTGCTTATGACACCATCGGAGGGCATACCTATTAGAGGTAACATTATTCTCAACAAATATGACCTCATGTCTAAGAATCATATTCATAAGTGTAACACCCCAATATTTCATAATCTATATTTTCGTAAATTTTACTTTAAAATAATATTATATTATGTATTTTAATGTAGAATATCTTAATTATTAAGTATTACATATTTATTTATAATAATAATAATAATAATATGCGTGTGTGCAAGTGGAAGTGTTTTAGATAAGTATTAAATTTTTTGATAAGGATGAGTTTAAGAAAGTGACGTGTGTAGTATATCCAACTTGACATCCAAATTGATATTATAATAATATTAACATTTAGATAAGAATTGAAAATTTTGGATAAGGAAGTACGGATGAACCAACTTGGCCACAAGTTACTTATATATATATATATATATATATATATATATATATATATATATATATATATATATATATATATATATATATATATCACTCACACTCACATACATGTATAGCTAACATATATACACACATATATATACAACGCACACTTATGTATATATAAATTTCACACACTGCACCTTTCGTAGATTACTCATTTTGTTATTAGTTTTTAGCATGTTATATATGAAAATGTTCATCTCGAAGCGTAGATTCTAAATATATAATTCTTTTATAAAATAAATGTCATTTGAGCTAGAAAAGCTCCGTCGAAGTTTTTAATCCTTTAATTGCATATTTTATTTCAGTGTGACATCGCTTTGATATTATAGGCCATTTTGAAGCTCTCCTCACGAGGATCACAAAGATATAATTAATTTTGAGCTTTGACGTGAAAAAAAGAGATATGAAGAAACCCACTTCACTTTCAAAATTGCATCATTTCAAACTTTATTATTTTCATGTAAAATTGTTATTGATGTGATCCTCACCTTGCGAGGATTCCAAAAGTGCTTTCGAATTTGCAAATGGAGTTGTATAACTCAAGTTGGGTTATTTTGTAATTAAGTTTAAGGTTCAGGATAAGTTTAAATGAGAATTTAATATAATGCAGGGACTTGATTGCAATTTATGAAAAATATATTATATAATAATAAATAAATCAACTATGCATTTTGAAAGCAATATCGCTTTCGTTTTCATATGTATTATATTTAATTTTTATTTATATAAATATTAATTTAACTTTTTATTTTAAATATTAATATAATTCTACTTTTCATTTATAATTATGATTTTTACTCTTTCATTAAATAGTATTATTATAATTTTATCACTACTATTATTTTAAGTGAAAAATCTTTATTTTATATTTGTAATAAAATTAGTATATCATTTTCAAGAATTTCTGAGATCGAAGAGCAACCCTTATCCACTCTACAATTTTCAAGAAAGTTCAAGGTGGGGTAATTTTCACTCTTCATCGAGTGCTACATTTTTATATCATGATTGCTATGTTAAGATGTGATATGTGTTACTGATATATCATGTTATTTGTTATGTGTGCTTTTAGTTCGACGACAAATATTTTCTTACTAACACTTGTACAGGATGACGACTCGGTGCACATATACCAACTAACACAAGTTACTGGTTACATCGGTTCAGTACTAAAATATATTTTAAAATATTCTAACATTGTACTGGGGTGACGACTCGGTGCACACAGACCAACTAACACAAGTTATCGGATGACGATTCAGTCTAAAATATTTTCAATTAGTTATCGAACGACAACGTGAAAATTATTTCATTAAATTGACATGTGTTACATCTTATGGTATATTTGGCATACATATTTATTTTTATCTGTGCAATCATTTAAGTTAACCCACTGAGCGTATTTCACACGCTCACCCTTTTCACCCCAAACTCATTTTAGGTTGAGGCTGCGACGGTGTACCTGGGCGGATGCATTGCGTGAATGCCCTTTTTAATAATGCGCTGCGCCAAAATATTTTCATATAATTTCTACTGATATACTTTTGTATCATTTTTATTGTCTATGATATTTTATTTTTATGGTTCACGCCCACATTGAAGGTTAATATTATCAAAGAATTGCGAATAAATTTCCCTTTCTATTTATTAAAAACTGGGGCATGACAGATGGTATCAGAGCGGGTCTACGTTTTTGTGGACTCGTAATTTTTAAACAATCATTTATGGATCTATGTTTTGTGGACTCATATTTTTAAATAAATTATTTATGAATCTATATATTTTGGTAGACTTTCATTTTAGAAATAAAATGATTTTCTAATGATATTACTCGCTACGCATCCACCTGGTATATGACATCAACTTCAAGGTATACAAATATTTATTTTAATATTATTTACTGACAATTCTATAAAAGTGAGAAGTTATCAGAATTTCGAGGATGAAATTATTTTTAGGGGGATAGACTGTAGCAACCCAATATTTCATAATCTATATTTTCGTAAATTTTACTTTATAATAATATTATATTATGTATTTTAATGTAGTATATCTTAATTATTAAGTATTACATATTTATAATAATAATAATAATAGTAACATGTGTGTGTGCAAACGGAAGTGTTATGGATAAGGATTAAATTTTTTGATAAGGATGAGTTTAAGAAGTGACGTGTGTAGTATATCCAACTTGGCATCCAAGTTGCTATTATAATAATATTAACATTTGGATAAGAATTGAAAATTTTGGATAAGGAAGTACGGAGGAACCGACTTGGCCACAAGTTGCTTATGCATATATATATATATATATATATATATATATATATATATACACCACTCACACTCACATACATATATAGCTAACGTATATACACACACATATATATACAACGCATACATATGTATATATAAATTTCACACACTGCACCTTTCGTAGATTACTCATTTTGTTATTAGTTTTTAGCATGTTATATGTGAAAATGTTCATCTCGAAGTGTAGATTCCAAATATATAATTCTTTTATAAAATAGATGTCATTTGAGCTAGAAAAGCTCCGTCGAAGTTTTTAATCCTTTAATGGTATATTTTGTTTTGGTATGACATCACTTTAATATTACAGGCCATTTTGAAGCTCTCTTCACGAGGATAACAAAGGTATAATTAGTTTTGAGTTTTGACGTGAAACGAAAGAATTATGAAGAAACCCACTTCACTTTCAAAATTGCATCATTTCAAACTTCATTATTTTCATGTAAAATTGGTATTGATGTGATTTTCACCTTGTGAGGATTCCAAAAGTGTTTTCGAATTTGCAAATGGAGTTGTATAACTCAAGTTGGGTAGTTTTGTAATTAAGTTTAAAGTTCAGGGTAAGTTTAAATGAGAATTTAATATAATGCAGGGACTTAATTGCAATTTATGAAAAATATATTATATAATAATAAATAAATCAACTATGCATTGTGAAAGCAATATCGCTTTCGTTTTCATATGTATTATATTTAATCTTCATTTATATAAATATTAATTTAACCTTTTATTTTAAATATTATTATAATTCTACTTTCCATTTATAATTATGATTTTTACTCTTTCATTAAATAGTATTATTATAATTTTATCACTATTATTATTTTAAGTGAAAATTTTTTATTTTATATTTGTAATAAAATTAGTATATCATTTTCAATAATTTCTGAGATCGAAGAGCAACCCTTGTCCACTCTACAATTTTCAAGAAAGTTCAAGGTGGGGTAACTTTCACTCTTCACCGAGTGCTACATTTTTATGTCATGATCGCTATGTTAAGATGTGATATGTGTTACTGATATGTCATGTTATTTGTCATGTGTGCTTTTAGTTCGATGACAAATATTTTCTTACTAACACTTGTACGGGGTGACGACTCGGTGCACATATACCAACTAACACAAGTTACTAGCTACGTCGGTTCAATACTAAAATATATTTCAAAATATGCTAACATCGTACTGGGGTGACGACCCGGTGCGCACAGACCAACTAACACAAGTTATCAGTTAACGATTCGCTCTAAAATATTTTCAATGAGTTATTGAACGACAACGTACAAATTATTTCATTAAATTGACATGTGTTACATCTTATGGTATATTTGGCGTACATATTTATTTTTAACTGTGCAATCATTTAAGTTAACCCACTGAGTGTATTTCACACGCTCACCCCTTTCACTACAAACTCATTTCAGGTTGAGGCTGCGACGGTGTACCTGGGGCGGATGCGTTGCGTGAAATCCCTTTTTATTAATGCGCTGCGCCAAAATATTTTCAATAATTTCTAATGATATACGTTTGTATAATTTTCATTGTTTATGATATTTTATTTTATGGTTCACACTCACATTGAAGGTTAATATTATCAAAGAATTGCGAATAAATCTCCCTTTCTATTTATTGAAAATTGGGGCGTGACAGATGGTATCAGAGCGGGTCTACACTTCTGTGGACTCGAAATTTTTAAATAATCATTTATGGATCTACGTTTTGTGGACTCATATTTTTAAAATAAATTATTTATGAATCTATATATTTTGGTAGACTTTTATTTTAGAAATAAAATGATTTTCTAATAATATTACTCGCTACGCATCCACCTGGTACACGACGTCAGCTTCAAGGTATACAAGTATTTATTTTAATATTATTTACTGCCAATTCTATAAAAGTGAGGAGTTATCTGAATTTCGAGGATGGAATTATTTTTAAGGGGATAGACTGTAACATCCCAATATTTCATAATCTATATTTTCGTTAATTTTACTTTTAAATAATATTATATTATGTATTTTAATGTAGTATATCTTAATTATTAAGTATTACATATTTATAATAATAATAATAATAACAATAATAATAATAATAAGAATAATAATAATAACATGTGTGTGTGCAAGTTGAAGTGTTTTGGATAAGGATTAAATTTTTTGATAAGGATGAGTTTAAGAAAGTGACGTGTGTAGTATATCCAACTTGGCATCCAAGTTGCTATTATAATATTATTAACATTTGGATAAGAATTGAAAATTTTGGATAAGGAAGTATGGAGGAACCAATTTGGCCACAATACATATATAACTAACATATATACACATATATATATATATATACATACATAGGTACATATAAATTTCACACACTGCACCTTTCGTAGATTACTCATTTTGTTATTAGTTTTTAGAATGTTATATATGAAAATGTTCATCTCGAAGCATAGATTCCAAATATATAATTCTTTTATAAAATAGATGTCATTTGAGCTAGAAAAGCTCCGTCGAAGTTTTTAATCCTTTAATGGCATATTTTGTTTCGGTGTGACATCGCTTTAATATTATAGGCCATTTTGAAGCTCTCCTCACGAGGATCACAAAGGTATAATATGTTTTGAGTTTTGTCGTGAAACGAAAGAGTTATGAAGAAACCCACTTCGCTTTCAAAATTGCATCATTTCAAACTTCATTATTTTCATGTAAAATTGGTATTGATGTGATCCTCACCTTGCAAGGATTCCAAAAGTGCTTTCGAATTTGCAAACGGAGTTGTATAACTTAAGTTGGGTCATTTGTAATTAAGTTTAAAGTTCATGGTAAGTTTAAATGAGAATTTAATATAATACAGGGACTTGATTGCAATTTATGAAAAATATATTATTTAATAATAAATAAATTAACTATGCATTTTGAAAGCAATATCGCTTTCGTTTTCATATGTATTATATTTAATTTTCATTTATATAAATATTAATTTAACTTTTTATTTTAATATTATTATAATTCTACTTTTCATTTATAATTATGATTTTTACTCTTTCATTAAATAGTATTATTATAATTTTATCACTATTATTATTTTAAGAGAAAAATCTTTATTTTATATTTGTAATAAAATTAGTATATAATTTCAAGAATTTCTAAGATCGAAGAGCAAGCCTTACCCACTCTACAATTTTCAAGAAAGTTCAAGGTGGGGTAACTTTCACTCTTCACCGAGTGCTACATTTTTATGTCATGATTGCTATGTTAAGATGTGATATGTGTTACTGATATGTCATGTTATGTGTCATGCGTGCTTTTAGTTCGATGACAAATATTTTCTTACTAACACTTGTACGGGATGACGACTCGGTACACATATACCAACTAACACAAGTTACTGGCTACGTCGGTTCAGTACTAAAATGTATTTCAAAATATGCTAACATCATACTGGGGTGACGACCCGGTGTGCACAGACCAACTAACACAAGTTATCGGATGACGATTCGGTCTAAAATATTTTCAATGAGTTATCGAACGACAACGTGCAAATTATTTCATTAAATTGACATGTGTTAGATATTATGGTATATTTGGTATACATATTTATTTTTAACTGTGCAATCATTTAAGTTACCCACTGAGTGTGTTTTACACTTTAACAACAAATTTTTGTATTTATGATGAATTAAATACAAGAGAATTGCAATTATAATCCAGACGGATTAAACTTGAGAATTTAGAAAACAATCTCAATCAATCCTCTGATTCTTCTCTCGAACCAATTTGGCCTTGACTTTGACTTGTTGACTTGACTTTGACTGGAGTGTATGCTGACTGTGTTAACAGCGTGTGTGTTGAGCTGGATCTTCAGATGAAGCTTGTCCGAGCTCGGGTGTGTATCCTTGTAATGTTGATCCAGAAGCGGTGAACCATTGTTCGGATGACTGGAGAGATTTCTGTGGAGAAAGTCGTTGACTGGAAGAATGCCGGATCGGAGGGGCTTGACACCTTGATCTCTGATTGGAGGCGGTTGGCAGGAAGAACGTCGGATCAGAGGGGCTTGGCACCTTTATCTGTGATTGGAGGCGGATGGCTGGAAGAACGCCGGATCGGAGGGGCTTGGCACATTGATCTCTGATCGGAGGCTATTCTTGACTTGAAGATGCTTGAAGATCTCAAGGGAGCACTGCTCGTATTCTTGATCTCTTCAGAAGCGTCTGTCTCTTCAGATGTTTTAGTGTGTGTGGAATTAATAGAGGACTCCTTATATAGGTGAGGAGTGAGGATGCCCCATAAATAACTCGCAATTTGATTGGTCAATGACTTATTTGACCTGATTCTGCGGGCTTGGGCCTTTCCATGTACACAGTTTGATTGGTTGATCCTTGATTTGACCTAATTCTGCGGGCTTGGGCTTATTTGATTGGATCTGTCTTAATTATCAATTATTCACTAATATATTTTTGGAATTTATTTATTTAAATCCCTTAATAAATAATTAATTAATTGATAATTATTGCATTAATTTGCCACATATTTTCCTTTAATAGGAAATAAAATTCAAGTGCCTACAAATGCCCCATCACATTCTGTTCACGGACGCCTTTATGTTGAAGTGAACAAATTGTGATAATCAATTCTTAATCAACATGATTGAATTTTATTGCTTGCCTCACCAACTTGATATAACTAGCCTGAATTATGACTGAACTTAGTGAAGTGCTAAGCTGCCTACGTACCTCTTTGAAGAGGATCAAGTCATAACGTAGCTCAAAGGGACATGATTTGATTTGGATGGGGGGTTTCGTACACATTTTATACTCATGCGGGCCAGGAGTAACATGCAGTTTAAGCTCGTGAGTCGAGGAGCGTTGAGTTGAATATGCTGACAATTTATACTCGTGTCAATGAGTCTTGAATTTGAACTTGTAGACAATTTATACTCGTGCCAAGGAGCCTTGTGTGGACATTTTTCACTCGTGTCGAGGAGTATTGTGTGAACAATTTTCACTCCTGCCGAGGAGCTTTATGTGTAGAGAGTTTATTCTCTTCCCAATGAGATTTTATTTGATGTGTAGATAGTTTATACTCATATCAAAGAGTCTCGAACATGTAGAGAGTTTTGTCTCTTCTCAATGAGATATGATTTGATGTGTGGACAGTTTATTCTCATATCAAGGAGTATAGTGTGGATAGTTTTCGCTCGTATCGAGGAGTCTTGAATTTGATTTGTGTTAAATAGTTTAGGCTCGTATCAAGGAGCATGACTTGACGCTTTTTAGATAGTTTAAGCTCGTATCAAGGAGCATGACTTGAGGCTTTTTAGATAGTTTAAGCTCGTATCAAGAAGCATGACTTGTAGATAGTTTTAGCTCATGTCAAGGAGCGTGATGTAGACAGTTTTCACTCGTGTTAGGGAGATTTGACTTGGGAGATTTTAGATAGTTTAAGCTCATATCAAGGAGCATAATATGGATAGTTTTTGCTCATGTCGAGGAGCATTGTGTGGATAGTTTTCACTCATATCAAGGAGCTTTATATAAAGAGAGTTTCATCTCTTCTCAAGGAAATTTAATTTGAGTTAGACAGTTTAAGCTCGTATCAAGGAGCATTGTGTGGATACATTTAGCTCATATCAAGGAGCATAATGTGTAGATAGTTTAAGCTCGTATCAAGGAGTATAATGTAGATAGTTTTCGCTGATATCAAGGAGCTTTGACTTGATTTATCAACAGTTCATTGCCCCCATATCTTGGTAAGTGCTATTTTCTCTTTGACTTCATTTTTATGAACCTTTATGGAAACTGCAGTCTTTGGATGTGGTTCCTCTTCCAAGGGCTCATCAAAAGGTATGTCTTCAAACTTATAAAGTCTTAAATAGAGGGTCATTCGATGTCATTTGATGTCAGACTTAACTCCATGTCGTGAGTTCTTGTAGCCAACTCTTCAAAAGTTTAGGACGAATTCCTTGGAGTATGTAACGAAGGTCCCACTGCATCCCATGAATGCATATTTCAATAGCTGAAGTTTCTGACAACTTTTCTTTGCAATTGAGGCTTAGGTTCCTCTATCTATTGATGTAATCGATGACATATTCTTCATCACTTTGATGAGTATTTGTTAGCTCCATCATGCTAACAATTCTTCGTGTGCTATAGAAACGGTTGAGGAATACTTTTTCCATTTGCCCCCAACTGTCAATGGAGTTAGCTTCCAAGTCGATATACCAATCGAAGATATTTCCTTTTAGAGATCAGACGAATTATCTCACCATGTGATCTCCGTAGATCCTCGCATCATTGAATGTCTCGACGAAGTGCGCCACATGTTGTCTTGGGTTGCCTTTGCCGTTGAATTGTTGAATTTGGGAGGATGGTAGTCAGTTGGCATCGTCAAGTTGTCAATCCTCTTTGTATATGGCTTGGCGTAGGTTGAAGAAGATTTGGAGCTCCCTTCAAACTTATCTTTTATCGTATTTATCACGATGTTCTTTAATTGGTTGATAGAAAGCGTTCCGTCAGCTGAAACTTTCACTTCTTCCTCAACTTGCTTCTTTTCAGGTGAATGTTGTTTTGTCGAGTCTTCCTCCTCGTGCTCATCCTCAACTTGTTTCTTATTTGCATGGTTTGTCTCCACATTATCCATTTTCTTCATAAGTTCGAAGATTTTTAAGTATTGAGCTTCCACGTGCTTGTTGAGTCCTTCAATGGCTTTCATCATACTTGCGAGTTGATCTTCAATGGTCATAGCACTCGTCGTCATCAATGCAGTTGCAGTTGAGGCATATGGTAAGTTTGGTGTGAAGCGAGGAGTTGAGTAGATAGAGTCATCTTCACCATCTTTGTCACCTTGCAATGGCTTATTGAGAGCAATCCCAATCACATGGTTTGTCTCTAAGGAGGCTTCAAACATACTTCTAGTAACGAGTTCAACATTTTCAATTTGCAACTCTGGAGGTGTTGATGCAGTTTGCCTTCGTATTGCAATCTTTAGCGGAGTCATAACTTGTGTCTTCACAACTTGTAGCTCTAAAGGCTTTGAGGTAGATGACCTTTTTATCACGATCTTAAGAGGAGTCATACTTTGTATCTTCGAGCTTGTTGAGAAAAGAGATGAAAGGTAGAGACTGTCCCACTGGGCGTGCCAAAATTTGTAACAACAAATTTTTGTATTTATGATGAAATAAATACAAGAGAATTACAATAATAATCCAGACGGATTAAACTTTAGAATTTATGAAACAATCTCAATCAATCCTCTGATTCTTCTCTCGAACCAATTTGGCCTTGACTTTGACTTGTTGACTTGACTTTGGCTGGAGTGTATATTGACTGTGTTAACAGCGTGTGTGTTGAGCTGGATCTTCAGATGAAGCTTGTCCGAGCTCGAGTGTGTAGTCTTGTAACATTGATCCGGAGGTGTTGAGCATTTGTTCGGATCACTGGAGAGCTTTCTGTGGAGAAAGTCGTTGACTGGAAGAACGTCGGATCAGAGGGGCTTGACACCTTGATCTCTGATCAGAGGTGGTTGGCTGGAAGAACGCCGGATCAGAGGGACTTGACATCTTTATCTCTGATTGGAGGAGGATGGCTGGAAGAATGCCGGATCGGAGAGGCCTGGCACCTTGATCTCTGATCGGAGGTTGTTCTTGACTTGAAGATGCTTGAAGATATCAAGGGAGCACTGCTCGTATTCTTGATCTCTTCAGAAGCATCTGTGTCTTCAGATGTTTTAGTGTGTGTGGAATGAATTTAGGAGGACTCCTTATATAGGTGAGGAGTGAGGATGCCCCATAAATAACTCGCAATTTGATTGGTCAATGGCTGATTTGGCTTGATTCTGCGGGCTTGGGCCTTTCCATGTATAACACATTTTGATTGGTTGATCCTTGATTTGACCTAATTCTGCGGGCTTGAGCTTATTTGACTGGATCTGTCCCAATTATCAATTATTCACTAATATATTTTAGGAATTTATTTATTTAAATCCCTTAATAAATAAATAATTAATTGATAATTATTGCATTAATTTGCCACATATTTTCCTTTAATAGGCAATAAAATTCAAGTGCCTACACACACGCTCACCCCTTTCACTCTAAACTCATTTCATGTTGAGGCTGCGACAGTGTACCTGGGGCGGATGCGTTGAATGAAAGCTTTTTTATTAATGCGCTGCGTCAAATATTTTCATATAATTTCTAATGATATACTTTTGTATATTTTCATTGTTTATGATATATTATTTTGTGGTTCACGCCCACATTGAAGGTTAATATTATCAAAGAATTGCGAATAAATCTCCCTTTCTATTTATTGAAAACTGGGGCGTGACAATAAGTTTCCCACATCATGTGGTAGGATCAAACTAGTTTTTTTTACATTTATAGTTTTCACATCCAGAGGAAAATATGTGAACATCCCAATTTACATATTGAAAAAGCTGTGTTTTCTGTATCCAATCAAAATATTCAGTGATATGCTACCATTGAATTTATATTATTAATATATTTAACAGCATTTGTAAAATAACATTGTGAATGTAAATTTGATTTTTGTGGAGAATTTCAAAATTAATATTGTTAATTTTGATCAGTTACTATTAAATAAAAGAAGTTTTGACATAACAATTTGAATTAATAAATGTCAAGAAATATTGACAATAAAGATGAAGATTTCCAAGCCAAATATTACAAAAAAATTTAGAATAATAGGTGAAAACAAGATGATCGCAACCCTTAATTACGGAGAATTTCAAAGAATGCAACTATTTTTTGATGGTAACAGCAGAAAGGAAAAAATATAGACACAATATTAATTCATGAATCCCGGAGTCCATCTCTAATTTTGTAAAAACTAAAAAAAATGGCAGGTAACTAGAATGGAGGTAGTAATGGTGGGTGGACATAAATGTCTCTTTTCATATATGAACACAGCACAATAATGAGTACAATACTCAAAACAATAGAAATAAGTTGGCTGAGAGATGAGATAAAATTGATACGTTATGGCTGAGAGAGTGATGAGATAAAATTGAGAATTTCGTTAACAAATGAGGGTTTACTACCTGCTGATCAATCACTCCTTGCACCTCTAGTCTTGTATTTCCATGGGATAATAACACATTAGAATTCTGATATATATATATATATATGTATATTAAAAATTGTATAAAAAATGTTTGATATGAATTTAATTTTATTGATTAAATTAGTTGATTTCTTATTACATTATTACCTTATTTATCTCGAATCAAATAATTTTCTTATTTACATTATTTTGGATTCCATTTTCTAATTAACTTCCATATTAATATTAGGATTTAGGAATTTTTAACGGACCTTTACCAATATAAACTCCATAAGTTAATTTATGATTTAACGAAGAAGAAAATATTTATTGTTTAACTTTCACTACAATATAATTAGCCTTAAATAACATTTTACACTTTAAATTTATTTAACGTAAAATGGTACCACTTTTTAAATTATTATGATATGTAACCCTTTTTATATAATAACACATATATGTAGATTTTTTTATTATGTAACATATGCGTATCACACTTATATATATATATATATATATATATATATATATATATATATATATATATATATATATATATAACACATTTATATAACCTTTTTATATATGTAACATTATCTATACAATACTTTTACAAATGTAACACTATATTATAACACTTATATAAAAGTGACATATCAAGTATTACTTCTAGATATATAATTTGTTCATATAATATTTTGATAGTATTTTTATTACTCTATATTTATATGATAAATATTAATTTAAAAAAATTAAAACTTTATTAAGATAAACAAAAAGATATGTCTATCAATGTTTATCAAATAAAAATCCCATGGCATCCCTATAATGTGATCTTGTTTTGGGAATCAAATTTAAAAAATGCTTGTTGAATGAGTTTGAGAATATTTGTATTCTCTCAGAATGAGTTAGCATCACAGGATGATACTCAAAATAATTCTCTAGACTTCGACAACCATCAGCTCAAGTTTAATATATATATATATATATAATTCCAGCAAATATTAATTAATATTAATAAAATAACATCTAAACTAAATTAAAACAATAAAGTAGAATGAGTGCAAAGAGATACTCACATTTTCAAATATGCAATTTGATTTAGAAGTCATTGCATATCAAAAGTTATTATGACATATCTTGCAAATAGGTTGCCTGTGATAAAAGAACATACAATAAAAGAATCCTTCTTTCTGGCACTCGCTAAGATCCTTCGGAAAGTTACACCACATATAGACACGTTTTCTTGATACATAATAAAATTCACGAATCCTAATATAGTGGAATCCCCAATAGAAGCACTTACCCTATGAAGATAGGTCGTACGTCCAATAATTGTCTTCACTATTTTACGGTAGGGCTATGTGTGTGAGGCTAGATATCCTTGTAAACGATATCTTTCCACACGTTTGAATCCAAAGTTATTTATATAATCTTTAAGGGTTCCACCACTATTCGTTTGACCTAACACAATATCAGGCTTAATTTCATCTATTTCTTGCTTGCATTCTGATAAACAAAAAAATGTTGGCATGATATGCTCATGCGCAATTGAAGGGCATACCTATGAGAGGTAACATTATTCTCAAGAAACTTGACCCCAACTCCAAGTATCACGTCTGTAAGTTTTCCATTCCGAATGGCAGTATTTAATGAGTATTTTATATTTATAGTTTACATATCCATGTGGAAAAAAGCTTGAACACCCCCAATTTAAATTTAAATATTAAAAAAACTATATTTTCTGTACATAATCAAAATATTTCGTTACATGCTAGCATTTGAATTTAAATCATGAATATATTTAAATGCATTTGTAAAATGACATTGTGAATTCAAATTTGATTTTCATAGAGTATTACAAGATTAATATTGATAATTTTGATATGTTACAATTAAAAAGAAAATGCTTTGATATAACAATTTGAATCTATAAATATCAAGAAATATTGACAATAAAGATGAATATTTTAAAGCTAAATATGATCAAAAGTTTTAGAACAGTAGGTGAATACAAGATGATCGCAACCCTCAACTACGGAGAATTTAAGAGAATGCAACTATTTTTGGATGGTAACAGCAGAAAAAACCTAAATAGACGAACAATATTAATTCACTAGTCTCGGAGTTCATCTCTAATTTCGTAAAAGTTAAAAAAAAGAGCAAGTGACCAGAATGGAGTAGGAAACTGTGGTGCACATAAAAGTCAATATCATATTTGAACAAACCATAATAATGACTCCAATACTAAAAAATAGTAGAAAGACACTGGCTAAGACAAATGAGATAAAATATATACAGTATGGCTAAGTGAGAGCTGAGATAAAATTTAGAATGTCTTTTACAGATAAGGGTTTACCTTCTTATTACATGCGCAATAACTCATTGCACTTATAGTCTTATATTTCCGTGGAGATAATAATACTTCATAATCCCATTATATATATAGGGAGTAAAAATTGAAAGAATTTCATTTCAAGACCTAATTTTTAGTTTAAGTCTCGCTTTAAGATCTGAATTTGAAGTTTTTCAATTTAAGGTTTTTTTTTTCTCAAATTAAGACCTAACTCTTTATTTTTAACTTTTTTTTTCTTATTTTAAGACTAGCAATAATTTTTTTTCATTTTTTGTTATAGAAAAAAATTAAAAATTTATTATATACCTTCAAATAAAAACATGACATTGAAAATATATTATTTTAATTATCATTCGATTATATATACTGAAATCGAAAAAAATAAAATTACGACAAACCTTAAGTTGAGAAAAAAATCAAATTTGAGCCTTAAAATGAGAAATTTCTAAAATTGTGCCCAAAATTGAGTCTTATGTTAAAAATTTGAACTTCCGATGATAATTTTCTAGTAAAATTGTATTAAAAGATGTTTGATATGAATATAATTTTCTTATTTATATTATTAATTTTTAATACATTATTAGCTTAATTAATTATTTTGAATCAAATAATTTCCTTATTAACATTATTTTAGTTTCCTTTTTAAATTAATTTTCACATTAATATAAGGGTTTAAGACTTTATTAAGTTGACCTTGAGCCTATATAAACTCCATACGTTAATCTAGGATTTAACGAAGAAGAAAATATCTATTATTTAACTTTCACTAAAATATAATTACCTTGAAATATCATTTTATAATAAAACTTTAAATTTATTTATTAAAAAATGGTACTCCTTTTTTAAATTTTTAAGATATGTAGCACTTTTTATATAAGTAACACATACATGTAAAATTTTTATAATATGTAACATATGCGTATAACACTTTATATATAACACATTTTATATAACTTTTTTATATAAATAACATTCTCTATGTAACATTTTTACAAGTGTAACACTATATTATAACACATATGAATAAGTATAAGTTTTAAGTAACACTTCTACATACATAACTTATTTATATAACACTAGCACATAACCCGCGTGGTACGCGGGATAATTTAATATTTATATAATAAAATTTAAATAAAATAGAGAAATATAAATTTTGTTATTATAATCATTTTATCAAATTATTATAAACAAAAGACTTGTATGAGATGATTTTACGTAAGTCTTTACGTGAGACGGATAAAAAGTGGTAACATCATTAATGAAAAATAATACTCAATCAGTGAAAAATGATAATAGTTCAGTGGAAATGATAATTAATTATAAAATTATCAAATGGTCTCATCAGACAATCTCACAGAAGACTTACCCAATATTTTTTTTTATTATTATTATTATTATGATTATTATATTGTACAATTATATATTTACAAAATTAATTTTCCATACATTGTAGTAGATGAATATATAATTTTGTCTTATAATTTTAGATATTACTCTTATATTGATTGATTCTCTTATATTACTCTTATTTTCCATACATCTCCTTTTTTTTTAGCAATTATTTTACCATAGGGATGAGTATAAACTTCGATGACACTTTATTAAATTGGAGAGAGGAGTTAGGTAATGGAGAAAAATAAAATAAAATTTGATATTCTAATATTTCATGATTAGCTAATTCACATGTATTTCCATTTCTTGATGCTGCGAAAATTTGCTCCAAGAGAAACTACTTCTACATATACTCTTATTCACTTTGCTATCAATCAATAAATATTTGCATCTACTTCTCCACATATTTCTATTCAATCAATGTGAATCTATCAACAAATAATGATGAATATTACAAATTTAAAGTAGGATAACAAAGTAAATTTAAAAAAAAAAGCCCAGAACTTTTCGTATTAGCTTGTCTATGTCACTCACTCACATCAAAGATATGGCTTCATTAAAGTTGTACTCACTTGTCCATGTTACTGTCATCTGAAAAATATTACTCAAATTAAGAATAATCAATATTTCCACATTGTTGAAACTCTCTAACATGAAATTTTTGTAAAACTAAATGAAAAAAATTCTATCATGCATACATCTTCAAAGGATAATTATTCAGATATGCAATATTATAACCATTGACATAACTCATAGAACATTAAATTTATAATCAAGATAAAAAGGAATTTTGATTCAAGAATCAAAACTATAAAAATACTTGCATGAAACTCTATGATTTTAATTATTCTGTAAGTTTTTTTGTTATAGAAGAATTAATTGTTAGATATAGGAATTATTGAAAAGAAGATAAATGTAACCTACGTCTAACATCCCACCTGCAAATAACACATACATTGGAGAAACATTCACGCTGATTAATAAATTGGAGTTTCACAAAAGCTTTCCTAGTCTCATATAAGTAGACACACATTTTGATCTGGATGCCCAGTTTCTTAATCTGATCCAATGCATACTCAATGTTACCAAGCATATGACACACATTACTTCCTAGAGCTATAACAACTTCCTGCTCCCTGGGTTAACTTCGACTGCAGTAATATGGAATAGACAGGAAAGACGCAATCTTGCTATTGTGAATAGTTAAAATCAAGAGCAACATTTCCTCATTAAGGTTTCAATGGCATTGGATTACAAACATTTACTCATAGCACCATTTAACAACACCATTAAGTGAATAGGGTAAAAGTATGGCCATAAGTAAAACTTTTCTTTAATCATAGTCAAATTATTCAATGACACTTCAGTATTATACCATTTTGAATTCCTACACTCCTTTAAACAGTGGTTAGCTCATGAATTTGCACAGAGAAGATTATATACAAATAGTGTGATTTCTAAAGGCAAACACATATACTATCATTAGTTGCATTACAATAACCACATGCCACAAGAAGAACATCACAATAATTAAGAGATTGTAAAGAATAATAGGTAAATATTGCACTAAAGTAGTACAAAATTCACAATTACCTGAAGTTTTTGCAACTCTTTCCCCATATTTAATGGGCACCAGCTGTTTAATAATATTTATCAAAGAAAATAACCAAGATATGCTCAATTACCATTGATTCTGCAATCCCGTAAAATTATGATACACATTGTGCTCTGCAATATATGGAAAAAATCAAAATAGGAAGACCACCTATGAAAAAACAATGCACGTAGGTCATCACTAATAACAACCATTATCTTAAAACACAAATGGAAGAAAAATTCATTAAGGAAATTTCTCATGCACCTGGAACGCATGTAAAAAAGCACCAAGAGTAAAATGTACTGCCATGTTAGCTTTAATTCTATTAGCATCACAACTTAGCTTAAAATTACTCCTAACATGACACCTAATGAAGTGAAAACTCTTGTTTAGTAATATAAAGATATAGTTGTTTAAGTTCAATAACATCATCCGGCAGAGGAATGCATACCACTGTATAAAATTAATCACAACTTTTTGAACTCACAAAATATATATCATTTTCAAGAGTTAACTAATATATTAAGAATTACCTGTATTCTAGCACTCTTGTAACAACATTTTTGGATATTAAGAAGAAAATCAATCAATTTAATTAATAAGCAATTATGAATATATATATATATATATATATAATAAACAACTTTCAATTTTTAATATCATTTCTACTCATATATATTATCGATGAATTAACGTGACTATTCAAAATAAAACACCTAAAAATTAAGTATTGTTGCTATTTAAACTCAAAATTTTGAAGAATATTATATCATATACAATTATTTTTGCACTTGAAAGGAAAAAAAAGTATATTACAATTTAAAATATTATTCCATATTTCTGCAAATTAATGTCATGTATATAGAATTTACCATAGCAAGAATTGGTCTGGAGAAGAATTTGTTTTCTGTCTCATCTGCCCTTGTAAGCCATATCTGATGCCTTTTTACAAATACTTTTCCAGGTAAGCTTAAAAAAAGCAACATTATTAGGGAATGAATGGTATGATGGAATGGGGTGGTAATTGAATCGTCATTCCTAATTCTCTTCTTATTCCTGCAATTGATATATTTTTATTAATGGGAATCCCGATTCCAAAGGAATGTGTATTCCCTTATTTGTGGGAATGAGCATTCCTCCCACCCCATATATATATATATATATATATGACACGACTCACCTTACATAACTTATAATTCACATACTAATTAACATAAACATCATCATTATAAAAAACCTGCATTTTTTTTTCACATAATATATTTATAATTAAAACCATCACACCAGTTCAACATACGTAATTGGTTTCTGACACCACATCAATTCACACAAACTTGCGAAAATACTTTATTATATTGCACAACCAAAACATCAGCGGAAACAAAATAAACCTAAGGTCTAGCCCAACAATTCGTCATCTATGTACATCCACTCGAAACCCTGTAGGAGCTCCACAGCTTGCACAACACACCACAAACTCAATCATCATCAGGCTCACCTAAAATGCATAAACTAGTGAGACAAAAATCTCAGTAAGTAGAAATCATGCATTTCAGTGCATGAAAATGCATTTAGTTTTCTATCGCTTATTTCCTAGTCTTTCTAGTTGGTCTCTTTTATTTTTAAAACTGTTCATGTTGCGGGATCCCCACGACACACTTATGATATGCACCCCAAATGAGCTCAAGAGACACACTTAGTATCGTATCAATTTTTCCGAACCCCGAATAAAGTACTGAGAACGATTTTTTCGAAGTGTCAGAAATGATTTTTCCGAACCCTGACAGAGATGTATATATACTGGTCGCACACACCATTAGTATCTTATTAATTTTGGAGAAAACACTTTTCATGTTTATGCATGGTATGCAACCAGGACAATTAAATATGCATCATAAACCATTTACCATATCAATATCAACATTTAATCACAAATAAAGCAACAACTAAACTTCGATTCACACAGATCCACTTCTGGAATAACAACTTCACCTTAATCACATTGAATAACAACTTGACCTTGGATCACACGGATCCCTTTTTAGAATAACAATCTCATCTTGAATCACACAGATCTTGTAAATAATATATTCTCAGATTATACAGATCTATATTCAACAGTTTTCGATCACACAGATCTATATAGGGTAATGATATTATCTCAAAACACATAAATCCACAACTTGTATCACAAATTAATCCCAAAGAATTCATAACGTAATTAAACTAATCACAAATAATTCATAATATAATTATCACATATTAATCACAAATAATTCACAAACAGTATGTTTATGCATTGTAGTTGGACTTCTACTTACCTAGACTCCGACAATAATAACACTATAGACCCGTGAAGAACTGTAACTACCTATCTCCCGTTCCGGCACGCTCCTCTTTTTCTCCTTTCTCTCCTCTCTCCTTCTCTCTCTCTACTCTTTTTTTTCTTTGAATTCAGTTCTGCGGCGTGAGGTAATAACCTCCCCACACCCATTTATATAGTACTTGTGAAGGGGTAAGTTGGCCAAGATTTGGCTATATCAAAACTCTTTCTCTTTTTTTTTTCTTTAACCGCCTACTTTCCTTCTCACACATAATTAACCCTTTTGGTTAAGAAGCATACACGTGTGATGGTTGGTGGTAAGTTACGTGACTTACCAATCATCATATCTAATTAATATTTATTATTATTATTATCCATTACGAATATACGTGCAATACTTTAATAGCTAAGACATTAATATATTTACAAATTAATACAAATACGTGTACATTTTTCCACCACTATTATTATTACGAGAACAAGTGTGATACTTAATAATTAAGAAATAATATATTTATACACATAAGATAATTTAATTATATATTTAAATTAATGCACGTAAATATTTATGCACACATATATTCACATATTACCACTATTTTTATCACGAATGTCTCAAATAAATTGTAAAGATAAATAAAATGTAGAAATAATTTATCACATAATTATCACAGTATTATCACATAATTATAAAATGCACATAACACAAATTAAATTATATTGACACATAAGTAGTGAGAAGCTCAGGTATCACATCCTCCCCACCTTATAAAAATTTCGTCCTCGAAATTTACTTACCTGAAGAGTTCTGGATAATCAGCCATCATCTCATCTTCTCTTTCCCAAGTGGCCTCCTCAACTAGTTGGTTCCTCCATAATACCTTCACTAATGGTATCTCTTTATTTCTGAGCTTCTTCACTTCTCGCCGCAAGATCTCAACAGGTATTTCTTCATAACTCAAATCTTCTTTCAACTCAACTGGTTCCTGTTTGAGAACATGAGATGGATTCGAAACATACTTCCTCAATACAGACACATGAAATACGTCATGTACTCTAGACATCGAAGCTGGTAACTCCAACATATAAGCAACGCTGCCAACTCTCTCAATGATGGTGAACGAACCAACGTATCTTGGACTGAGTTTCCATTTCCTTCCAAACCGCATTATTCCCTTCATTGGAGATACTTTCAAGAATACCTGATCACCCACTTTAAATTCCAATTCTCTCCTCCGTTTATCTGCATAAATTTTCTGCCGATCTTGGGCAACTTTCATCTTCTCTCGAATACGGGTAACAGCTTCTGACATTTCACAAATCAAGTCTTGATCCAAAAGTTTTCTTTCTCCAACTTCATCCCAATGTACTGGAAATCTACACTTTCTCCCGTACAATGCTTCATATGGAGCCATCCCGATAGTAGACTGGTAACTGTTGTTGTACGAGAACTCTATCAAAGGTAAAAATTTATTCCACTGACCTTGAAAATCCAACACACATGCTCTGAGCATATCCTCCAAAATCTGTATCGTACGCTCTGATTGCCCGTCTGTCTATGGATGGAATGTTGTGCTGAAAGATAACTGTATCCCCAATGTCTTATGCAAACTTTTCCAGAAAGCGGACAAGGATCTCGTATCTCTATCTGATACAATGGTAAGTGGTACTCCATGGAGTTTGACGATCTCTTGTATATATAGCTGGGAATAACGATCCATGGAATACGTAGAGCAAATAGGAAGAAAATGAGCTGACTTAGTAAGTCGGTCCACGATAACCCAAATGGCATCATGCCCTTTTATTGTCTTCGGTAGCCCAGTAACAAAATCTATAGTTATATTCTCCCACTTCCACTCTGGAATAAATAGAGGCTGCAAAGTTCCTGCTGGTCTCTGATGCTCAGCTTTGATTTGCTGACAAGTCAAACATTGCTCTACATATTAAGCGACATCTCTCTTCATCTCTGGCCACCAATAATGTGACTTCAAATCTCTATACATCTTAGTAGCTCCTGGATATACAGAGTACGGTGTCGAATGAGCTTCTGTCATCACTTCCTTCCTAATGTCATCCACTTCAGGTAGACATAATCGACCTCTATAACGAATCACACCATCATTTGTTAATTGAAATTCAGAAGACTTTCCAGAGTTGATATCATTTCTTATCTTGTCAAACAACTTATCCTCCTGTTGGCCCTGTCGAATCTTATACATCAAGGTTGGTCGAAGTGTCAGAGCTGCCATCTTTGCTTCTAATGATCCTTCCTGAATGATCTCCACACCCATTCTTTACAAGTCAAACAACTCTGGTTTCTGATTTAGGCTCGTAGTAGCTACACACTGTATGGCTTTTTGTCTCAATGCATCAGCAACGACATTGGCTTTACTCGGATAATAATTGATAACACAGTCCTAGTCTTTCACCAGTTCCAACCATCTTCTCTGCTTCATGTTCAACTCTTTCTGAGTGAAGAAGTACTTAAACTCATATGATCAGTATAGATCTCACAACGTTCCCCATATAGATAATGCTTCCAAATCTTGAGTGCAAACACCACTGCAGCTAACTCCAAATCATGAGTTGGGTAATTCTTCTCATACTCCCTTAAATGTCTGGATGCATACGCTATCACTGTCCTATTCTGCATCAGTACACACCCAACACCATTCTATGAAGCATCACTGTAAACCTTGAAGTTTCCTATCTCCATAGGAATAGTTAAGATAGGTGCTGATGTCAATCGTTTCTTCAATTCCTGAAAACTTTGTTCACATGCCTCCGTCCATGTGAACCTAACATTTTTCCTAGTCAACTGTGTTAATGGTGAAGCAATCTTAGAAAATCCTTCAACAAACCTTCGATAATATCCAACCAATCTAAGAAAGTTATGCACCTTAGTGGGATTTGAGGGTTTTGCAAATTCATGGATTGCTTTTACTTTACTTAGATCCAATGAAATTCCTTCTCCCGATACCATGTGGCCCAAGAAAATAACTTGGTCTAACCAAAATTCACACTTCTTGAACTTCGCATACAACTGCTTCTCCTTCAGAATCTCTAACACCTTTCTCAAGTGCAGAGCATGATCCTCCTTATTCTTAGAGTAAATCAGAATGTCATCGATAAACACAATCACGAACTTATCGATGAACTCTTGAAATACTCTATTCATCGAGTCCATAAATGCTGCTGGAGCATTTGTCAAACCAAACGGCATCACTAAGAACTCATAGTGTCCATACCTTGTACTGAATGCAGTCTTCGGAATATCCTCTTCCTTAATCTTCAACTGATGATACCCCGATCATAAATCAATCTTCGAAAAGATAGCTGCACCCCATAGTTGATCGAACAGATCATCAATGCGAGGCAACAGATACTTATTCTTGACTGTGACTTTATTGATCTCTCGGTAATCGATGCACATCCTTAACGTGTCATTCTTCTTTCGAACGAAAAGAACTGGTGCTCCCCAAGGTGAGAAACTAGGTTGGATGAATCCTTTGTCTAGCAACTCTTGCAATTCTATCTTCAATTCCTTCAGTTCAGCTGGTGCCATTCTGTATGGCGCTTTAGATATAGGAGCAGTTCCTGGTTGTAGCTCAATAACAAACTCTATTTTCCGGTCTGGTGACAAACCTAGAAGATCATCTGGAAATACCTCCGAGTATTCCCGAACTACTGGTACATCACCGAGGACTGGACACTGATGTCCTTCAACATTTATCACGCTCACTAAATAACTCTCACAACCACTTTCCAACAACCGTTGTGCTTTTGCTGCTGATATAAAAGGGAATCTGAAGTTCTTCTTGATCCCAACAAAAGTGAATGGTTCTCTCCTCAATGGCTGAAAAGTAATACTCTTCTTCTGACAATCTATTGTAGCACCGTATTTTGATAGCCAATCCATGCCCAATATGATATCATAATCATTCATACTTAACATAATCAAATCAGCGAGGAGTGGTCTTCCTTTTATAGGAATAACACAACCTCGAAGAAGTTGATTGGTTTGCTTTGATTCATCAGAAGGTATCATCACCTCATAATTAGCTTCTATCAAATTATATGTTCCACCCAGCATCCTCACATACTCAGTGGATACAAATGAATGTGTTGCTTCAGAATCAAATAGCACATGTGTAGAAGTGTCGAAAATAGAAAACTTACCCATGACAACTGAGGGATTCGCAGCTGCCTCCTCCCGTGTCAAAGTATACACCCTAGCTAGAGCTCTTCCTTGCTGTGCCTGCTTCCCTTTCTTAGGACAAATAGTAGTCACATGTCCTTTCTCCCCGCATGTGTAACACGTTCTCGGAGAAATTTGACACTCCCCACCATGTGATCTAAGATAATTAGGACATATGGGTAGTTGTGGCGCCGGTGGCAACTTACCCTGATCGAATTTGGGATGCTTGATTGGTTCTCATTATCTCTGTCCTTGCTCCACTTGAACATTTGATTTCGGCCTCTGAAATGGCATCGGCCTCCTATCAACTCTCCCAAACTGCTGCACTAGTTTCTGCTGAAATTGACGTCTGATAGCCTGCGCTTGTCTGATCCTCATCTTTGCTTGCTCAGTAATTTAGGCCTTTTCTGCAACTTGTGAGTATGTTGCTCCATGCAGTCCCGCCATACTCACATCTCGGTAAAGTCCAGGCCTTAAGCCTTCCACGAACCTCTTCACTTTCAGTGCCTCCATACTCACGATGTGTTCCTCAAACCTCGACAATTGCTCAAACTTACGAAGGTAGTCTGTAACGGACATACCTCCCTGCTTTAGCCATATAAACTCATTCATCTTCATGGCTCTCACTGGTGCTGTAAAGTACTTGTTCCTGAATAGCTCCTTAAACCTTTCCCATGTCATGGTCGTGACATCCTCAATACTTTTGATTGTATCCCATCAGTGGCTAGCACTCCCCCTAATATGAATGAAGCGCACAACACTCTGTCCCCATCTGGAATTCTACTGTATTAAAACATGTTTTCCACTGTGCGTAACCAATCCTCTGCATCTGTGGGGTCTTCTGCATTCTCAAATATTGGAGGACTCAGCTTTCGAAACCTCTCACAAACCATTTCCACGCGTTCTACTTGACGTCTATCTTGATTAACATTACCCTCTGGTTGCCCACCCATATCTCTCTGCTGAATCAATTGTTGTATCTGTTGGGACTGGCGCTCTACCAATTCCATCAGTTGAGTAATCACCGCATCACGATTATTTCCTTCAGTAGGTGCTGCTTGCTCAGCAGTCCTATCCCCTTCAGAACTCTCACCTGTAGCCCTTACCATTTATTAGTCCTACACCACATGGCCAATATAATTTATAAAACACATAACATCACATAATGAAGATAACATTTACATGCAAGACTGCGCTCCCAAGGAATGAGCTCATGTACATAGACAGTCTGCAGGACCCAAACCGTGCTCTAATACCACTCTGACACGACTCACCTTACATAACTTATAATTCACATACTAATTAACATAAACATCATCATTATAAAAAAACCTGTATTTTTTTCACATAATATATTTATAACCGAAACCATCACACTAGTTCAACATACATAACTGGTTTCTGACACCACATCAATTCACACAAACTTGCGACAATACTTTATTATATTACATAACCAAAATATCAGCGGAAATAAAATAAACCCACGGTCTAGCGCAACAGGTTGTTATCTATGTACATCCGCTCAAAACCCTGTAGGAGCTCCACAACTTACACAACATACCACATACTCAATCATCGTCAGGCTCACCTACAATGCATAAACTAGTAGGACAAAAAATCTCAGTAAGTAGAAATCATGCATTTCAGAGCATGAAAATACATTTAGTTTCTATCGCCTATTTCCTAGTCTTTCTAGTTGGGCTCTTTTATTTTTAAAACTGTTCACGTTGCGGGATCCCCACGACACACTTATGATATGCACCCCAAATGAGCTCAATAGACACACTTAGTGTCGGATCGATTCCGATCATAGAAAATAGTGTCGAGAACGATTTTTTCGAACCCTGGCAGAGTGTTGGGTATTATTTTTCCAAACCCCGAATAAAGTACTGAGAATAATTTTTCCGAACTCAGAATAAAGTGTTAGGAACGATTTTTTCAAACCCTGACAGAGATACATATGTAGTGGACGCACACACTATTAGTATCTTATTAATTTTGGGGAAAACACTTTTCATGTTTATGCATGGTATGCAACCAGGACAATTAAATATGCATCATAAATCATTTACAATATCAATATCAACATTTAATCACAAATAAAGTAACAACTTAACTTCGATTCACACATATCCACTTCTGGAATAACAACTTCACCTTAATCACATAGATCCATTTATATAATAACAATTTGACCTTGGATCACACAGATCCCTTTTTAGAATATCAACCTTATTTCGAATCACACAGATCTTGTAAACAATATCTTCTCAGATTATACATATCTATATTCAACAGTTTTCGATCACAGATCTATATAGGACAATAATATTATCTCAAATCACATAAATTCACAACTTGTATCACAAATTAATCCCAAATAATTCATAACATAATTAAACTAATCACAAATAATTCATAACATAATTATCACATATTAATCACAAATAATTCAGAAACAGCATGTTTATGCATTGTAGTTGGACTTCTACTTACCTGGACTCCAACAATAGTAACGCTATAGACCCGTGAAGAACTATAACTACCTATCTCCCGTTCTGACACGCTCCCCTTTTTCTCCTTTCTCTCCTCTCTCCTTCTCTCTCTCTCTCTGCTCTTTTTTTTCTTTGAATTCAGTTCTGGAGCGTGAGGTAATCACCTTCCCACACCCATTTATATAGTACTTGTGAAGGGGTAAGTCGGCCAAGATTTAGCTGTATCAAAACTCTTTCTCTTTTTTTTCTTTAACCGCCTACTTTCCTTCTCACACACAATTAACCCTTTTAGTTAAGAAGCATACACGTGTGATGGTTGGTGGTAAGGTACGTGACTTACCAATCCTCATATCTAATTAATATTTATTATTATTGTTATTATTATTAATATTATCCATTACGAATATACGTACAATACTTTAATAGCTAAGACATTAATATATGTACTAATTAATACACATACGTGTATATTTTTTCACCACTATTATTATTACGAGAACACGTGTGAGACTTAATAATTAAGAAATAATATATTTATACACATAAGACAATTTAATTATATATTTAAATTAATGCACGTAAATATTTATGCACACATATATTCACATATTACCACCATTTTTATCACGAATGTCTCAAATAAATTGTAAAGATAAATAAAATGTAGAAATAATTTGTCACATAATTATCACAGTATTATCACATAATTATAAAATGTACATAGCACAAATTAAATTATATTGGCACATGAGTAATGAGAAGCTCGGGTATCACAAAAAATATATATATATAATATTCATTTAATTTATACAACATCTGTTTATATAATTATAAAATTTATAAATATGTTAATATTTTTCTACTTAACATGTAATATTTATTTAAAACATTTGTATTAAATTATTTAATAAAAAATAAAATATTAAATCATTTAAAATCAAAGTCTAGCCATCCTATCCAACCTACTTAAACAAACTGCTTAAGGTGAATACTAAAATACATCATGAATTCATATACAAAGATGCTATCTGGATCTTGATTCTATCTGCAATGTAGTTCGGAGACAGCATCCTTGTGCCATGCTGAAGGGCATTCCTTTCCATCCATATGTGGTAGATCGTGGTAGCAAAAGTGATGAAAATGAGTCTTCTTGCCTTTTTGTTGATCCTCGTATCCTGGAGTATCTTCCTGAAGGCATCTGTGATTGAAGCTAGCCTTCGTCTTCTCCATCCAATCCATCTTCTGACTTGATCCCAAATATGAGTGGTGTAAGGGCAGTGGAAGAAGAGGTGTGATGTGGTTTCCTGATCGAAGCAAAAACCACATCGTTTGTCTTCTCCCATGCACCACACCCTATCCTATGTAGCAACTCTATCTCTATGCACCAGCCAAAGTCTGAAACTGTATTTCCTCACAATCCATTTGTGTCAAATCTGTTTATAGACAAAGCTCGAGTCCGCTGTGTATGTACTCCTCAGATGATCATACATGCGACTGGCTTTGAATACTCCACTGTCACAACACCTCTCCATAATATCAATCACTCCTTCACTCCCTTCCGATTCATTCTCAATGGTATTCCTAATGGCAATGAGCACTCTCCATAAGTATGTGGAATTATTACCGGGAGAGGTCACTGTCTATGAGGAAGATGAGAGGTAGACAGAATGAATCCATTTCACCCAAAGGGATGAAGCTTCCCTGTGTACATCCCACAGTGCTAAAGCCAAGAGCGCCTTATTCCATGTGGTGATGTCATTCAACCCTAGCCCCCCTGTATTCTTTAGTTGAAAGATGTCGTTCTAACTCACCGGGCTCACCTTTGTTCCCCACAAGAACCTGCCAACAATAGACTCCACCATCCTGACCACTACAGCTGGAATTTTAACAATGCCACACCAAAAGGAGAGAATACCATATATCCCAGAAGTGATCAATTCCAAACGACCCGTGAATGATAAAAGTTTAGAAGACCAAGCTTGTATCATGTTGTTAATGTCATTCAGAAGGGGTGTAAAATCCTCCACTCCTATTCTCTTGCTACAAATAGGGATGCCCAAGTATTTGAAATGAATGGTACCTGTAGTGAATGGAAGAATCTGAGCAATACAACGTCGGGTTCGAGTCGAGATTCCCGAGGTAATGAGATTAGATTTCTGAGGAATCGCATTTAACCCAGAAACTTTAGAAAACCCTTTCAAAATCCTGTCAATACATCTAGCAGTAGCCACATCTCCATAACCCACAATCAAGAGATCATCCGCAAAGATCAAGTGTGAAACATCTACACGTTTACAAATTCTAGAATGAAATTTGTATTCATGTAGATTTACTGCTCTACTCATCAATCTACTAAGATACTCTATGCAAATAACAAAGAGGAGCGAGAAAATCGGATCACCTTATCGAAGACCCCTCTTGCCTTTGAAGAAACCCTCTGGTTTGCCATTGATGAGTAAAGAGTAAGAAGGGGTAGTAACACACTGTTCAATCCCAGTACGAACGGTAGAGAGAAAACCTAGGCCTGTAAGCAATTCAAAGAGGTATTTCCAGCTAACAGGGTCATAAGCTTTAGAAATGTCCACTTTCACTGCCATCTTAGGGGAGATAGTCCCTACTCTCCTTCCATAACCCCTGAAGATCTCCTCTGCCAGCATCACACAGTCTCTCATTTTTCTGCCTTTAATAAATCTAAATTGGGATTGATTTATTAAAGAATGAAGACAAAGTCTGAGTCGAGCGGCTAAGATTTTAGAGATGATTTTGTACACTGTGTTGCAACAAGAAATGAGTCTAAAATCTTGGACTCTCAGCTCATGGCTCTTTTTGGGGATTAGGGAAACAAATGTAGAGTTCAACTGTTTTAGCAACTTCCCTTTCCGAAAGAATTCCTTCACTACTGCCACTATATCTCCTCCAACCAAATTCCATGCACTCTGAAAGAAAGCCGAGGTCTAGCCATCAGGTCCAGGTGATTTGTTTTTGTTGATTGACCATAGCGCTTCCTTAATCTCTGCCTCCTCAACCTGTGCTTCGAGCGTACTAGCATCCACAGAAGAAAGCTTCGGTCTTGTATCCAACACCTCCTTCTCTACTAGGTGATAAGTCGAGCCCTCGTTACCATGTATTGATTGATAGTAAGAGAGAAATGTATCAATCAATTCTTGGTATGAAGAGGTGGGTCCGTTCTCATTGTAAAGAGAATGAATACCATTCCTCGCTCCGTTGCTTCAAATAAGGGAATAGAAGTACTTTGTAGCTCGGTCCTGATTCTTAATGTGCTTGTGTTTGAGAACCTACATAAGAAAGTTAGCCTCACAATCTTCCAAGTGCTTCTTTTTTTTGAGCTCCTCACTAATCTCCTGATGCAGTTCGTGATTATTCAAACTTGACATAAAAAGAGTCTGGAGATAGTGCAGGTGTTCTTTCTCTCTAGCCACTCTTTCAGAAATATGGTGATAGTTATGCCTGTGCAACTCCTTCAGTGGTTTTTTTAAAACTTTCAGCTTCTGGCAAAGGATGAACTATCTTATGCCTGCTATGTGTACTGCCAATAAGAGGAAACAAGAGCAATAAAATTATCATGGTTAGTCCAAAATTTACAGAATCTGAAGGGTTTAATGAAGTGTGGGCTTGGGTTTTGGAAGGAAGTGATGGAAGGGCAATGATCAGAATGAGTGCCCTGAGAAAGAAAAATGGTTTGAAGAACCCAACACATACTCCTCCAAATCTTGCATGTCAAAACTCTATCTATTTTAGAGCAAGAAGCACCATTCGACCAAGTAAAGAAGCAACCTGTAGAATAAGTATCTTCCACTCCCAATATAGAACAAGTATCAAGCATTTCCCTAGTCCTCGTATTGTGAGAAGAGTTATTTCTTTCCCCATCATATCTTACACAGTTAAAGTCCCCTCCTAAAATCCATGGCAACGAATTCGAATGAAAAAGGGAGATGAAGTGCTGCCACAAACTTCACCTAGCAACATAGCGATTATGGGCATAAATAACTAACAGAGCAAACTCTTTCAAAGTTGTAAGACATCTAGCATTCATCGTGATTGATTGATCACTTAAGACAAAATTATCCAATTCTAGACGTAGTGGATTCCAAACAACCACAATCCTACCACCATTACAAACTTCAAAATTATGAATATGGTTCCATCCGGGAACCACCTTTTTAACAACATCTTCAATGTTATGCAGGGAAATTTTAGTTTCCAGCAAGCCCGCAATCGCTACGTCGTGATCACGCACAAGTTTTTTAGTGCGTTGGTTGGCGTGCGGCCCAATCCACACACATTCCAAATTAAGAGACTCATGAAGAGTATTCTGAGGAGGCAATACCTTCCTCTGCTATTTGCTTGCTAATCCAATCTCCATAGTCTTCAAAATTTTCATCATCCTTGTCATCTGATGCTTTGTTGGTTTCCAAGGATTTAGTTCTTCTATGTTTGTAGTTCCTACCAGTGGAATGTGATGATTCACCACTGTGTATAGGAACCCATTCTTTGTTGAGTTTGGTACCAGAAGAACTATCCTGGATGGAAAGTGGAGTTTCCAAAACTTGATCACGAATGGAGCAGAGATGGGGGAGAGAGATCCTCCGGTGTGGTAGTGTATTCTGACTGAGAGAGGGGAGCGAATTGGTTTGAGAAAATGGGTTGGAGAATGGAAGGGTTAAGATTGGGCTTAAGTTTTGGATTTTGGTTTGGGTTTGGGAGTAAGGTATCGGGGGGGAGGGAGGTTGAGGGATAGTTATTTAAGTTGTGATTGGGCTTGGATTTATAATATTGTTTAATGGGCTTGGGATCAGTTTTGGGTTTTGGTCTGGTGGCTGGGTTGAATTTGTTAGGGTTAGGGGCAGGGAAGTTGTTGTTTGGGCCGGGATTGGGATTGGGGTTACTATAATGGGTAGGCCTGGGTTAGGGATAAAGGGATTAGGCCCACACCTGTTGTTTCTGTTTCTGTTACGCTTCCTCTTCCCCGGCAGAAATGGCGCTCCATTCTGTCGTGCATCCAGTTGGTCTTCATCTTCTTCACGAGTGCAGAGGTGTGCATGGTGCCCTAGGGATGTGCAATTCGTGTAAAATTTGGGGTAGTACTCATATTCAACCCTTTGTCGAAAGCCTCCTCTTTTGTTTTTAATCCAAATTTCATCCGGCAAGACCTTGGATGCATTCACATGGATCAATACACGGGTATACGAGACATGTTCTTTATTGGTGGTGTAGTAGTCCATCATGATGGGCTTGCCTACCACCGACGCTATGATGCTGAGCCGATCGGAGGCCCAATATTTAAGGGAAAGCGATGGGAGTTTGATCTAAACCGGTACAATTGAGAGTCTCGATTCATCAAATTGGAAATCTTCCGGCATTCTTCTCAATATTAGGTACTTCAAATTCCCTTCATAGGGTCCATTTTGGATCACTTTATCAGCATCTTCTTCATTGTTGAGTTTGAAGATGATCCAGCCGCTGTCATGGCTAAAGACCTTCACCTTAACTCCCCACTTTTTGATTATATCTTTCACCGCTTGGAATCCCGGATATCGTCTCGCAAAACATCCAATTAGAGTGTAGTTCCATTCATCGTCTTCCTTGTCAATCAAATCATCAGGGATCACTGCAACACCGATTTCCAGATGGGGGATAAATTTCAAGGTATGAATCGGATTTGGGGTACGATTATGAGGAGCAGATTGTTGATGATGAAGGTTTGAATGGTCAGATGGAGGATTGGCACAGGAGGATGATTGGTTTTGGCAATGCTATGTAGCTTGAGCATGTGGGGAACAGGGCAGCTGTGTGTTAAGTGATAAAGGAGGAAAAGAAGAGGGTTGGTTTTGGCGAAGCTGTGTAGTTTACGTATGAGGTGAGCAGGGCTGCTGTATGTTTTAAGATGGAGGGGAAATGGACAGGGGGTTGGATAGATAGGATTGTGGAGGATCAGGGACCGAGTGCAAGAGTAGGAGAGGGTGAGAAGATGAAGCCCCAGGGTTGCTGTGATCTGGATTAGAGAGGAGGGGGGCCGGAGGGAGGGGCAACGATGGTTGGATTTTTGAGGGAGGTGGATACCAGCCTTGTATTGGTTGGGGGCGCGGCCAGAAAGCTGGATGGAGGTGGTGGTGTTGGGTTAGCAGGCTGCATGGATGGGGATCTAGGGCGGGTGTTTTGATGCTGGGAGAGAGATGGGAGGAGTGGATGCAGAGCCCAACAACTTATCCTTAAAAGTGCATGAAGTGGCAGGAGGGATGGGGGGTCAGAGGGATAAGAGAGAGAATTAGGGAAAATATTTAACTTTTTAGGACAAGGGGGAAGTGTCGTGTTACTTTTTAGAGTGGTTGGTAAGACAGATGGGGTTTTGAAAGGAGAACCAACCACTATCTTTTTTCTGATTTTTCTGCTTTTTTACATCGGAGACAGCATCCAATGCAGACAAAATAAGAGAATTTAAACTTTTACGAGATCTCATCTCCATCAAATCTGATATTTTTTCCACTGGAGCTGCTGCTTTTCCGGTGATGTGAGGAGGCGTCGGATCTTCAGCAGCTGGTAGCGTCTGCCTCATACCATCACGATTGGAAGGGAACAGCTCAACAGGGATGAATTCCTCGACAGCTAACGCCGGAGGAATATCTAAAATGGAGGGTTGGCTGTTCAGTTTGCACTCCACACGAGAGGGGAAGCGATTCTTCATCTTCGAAACTCCATTAAAAATGATCTTCTTATTTCTCAGCAGAATGCCAGATTTCTTCACATCTCCAGAAGGAGATGACGGAGCAGATACCATTCGACGGTGTTTCATAGTCACCGGAGAGGAGGAAGCGCATCAACACTCGATGGAAACTACACGGGTGTAGCCAGTTCACTGGCCGCCATCGAGTTTGTTGGGAGGGGAACCTACGCACAGTTAGAGAGAAGGAGGAGAAAACTTTTTTAGAGTTAGAAAGGTTGGGTTTTTTAGATTACCCAATATACATACTTCTTAATTTGATAAGAAAATAGTACAATTTCAATGCGCTAACTGTAGGAAAGGTGTTGTTTATTTATATAATGTGAGGAGTATTATTTATCTAAAAAAATTAATATAATAAAAATGTTCAAAATTTAATTAATTACATAAACATTCAAAATTCTCTCTCTATTTATTTATTTATGAAAGATTATATTTAAGTACATATTGATAGAAGATCCTCTCGATTAAAAAAATAAAAAAATCCGATAACTTAGTCATAAAAATTGGAACATATTTGTTCTTCCTCAATAGTTACTGAAGCTAAATTTCACATATGCTTATAATTACCAGCTAATAAAAAAATAATGAAATTTAAATTAGCACAAATTACACCCTGTTTGTATTTTTTAATACAAAGTTGAAAGAAGCAACTCAACAGTCTTGTACAATGCCACCTCTTTCACCAACAATGCTACATTCTAATCTATCATCTACTTTATTGATATTACGTACCTAATTCATCTATCAAAACATAGAATATTTCAATTTTGACTAAAGTGATAATCTTTACTCAAGACGTTCTGATAGATATCCTTCAAAAAAACCCAAAAGGCTAGCTCTAAAAAATAACTACATAAAAGCAAGTTTCATAGCATAATTATATTTACACCACCCAAAATGCATATTTGCATTACATTTGTAATGCCGAATTAATAGACACTCTTAATTGCTTCTATGGTCCAAATGCTTGCTTACGAAACTCGGCTTCCACTAAGAGAACATCTCTGCATGCAAACACACTTGAATTGCAACAAAGATTTTAGTTTATATATAAAAATTTTCACAGGATATGAACCTAAATTATTCATAGGGAAAAGTTAGCAAATAGATGGTTGTTGTGTATATTTTCAACCCTGAGATTTTTAACCCTTTATAGATTATAGACTAAGCATCTAATGAGCCATTAAATCAAAAGTAAATGTAAATTCATGAGTGTAATGATTCTTTAATGGAGGCCATTACGGATTAATCACATTTTTCATCAAGTATGAACTAACCTTAGAAGAAATGTATGTGTTTTTTCCGGATGAATCACATTTTTCAGGATCAAAATGAAAATGTCAGATTGCATAACATCATGTCCTCTTCTTTTAATAAGGGCATCAGCAGGTTTATATCTTCTTCTGAGATTTTCAAATGTTCATGCATGAAGGAGATCAATTGGAGATTGAATCTTTCTTGTAAGACGGGTTTCCCATTCTGGCTTCAGATTTCCCTACTCATCTGTCCAAGTAGAAGTGTTACCCTGGTAGTCGAATGAATGTTTTAAAAAAGTGATTAATTAAAAGAAAAATAAAAAATTAAGCCTCTAATTTGGTAATCAAGAGCTATAGGTAGCTATAATACATCTTACCCTCTTCATTGGTGTGATGTTGAGCATTGATGTGGGTGATGAAAAGGAGACTGCATATCAAGAAAGCGTTCGCCGACTAATTATATGTTTTAACACTACAACCAAACAATGAGGAAAGTTACATACAAATGATCAAACATGAAATCCAAGTTCAAAGTATGGATGTCAGGGTACTCGCAATTAAAAAAGGGCGGAAAATGAAACAATATATAATCAACCACATATCCTATTCGAAATAGTCCATGAAGTCAGATATATATAATGGATCAAAGAACTTACGCGAATCTCCTAAACAGAGGATGCGAGTAGAGAAATCTGATGCATGTCCAAAGTTGCATTCTCACAGTGGAATAAAGAGGAAAGGGTGGCCAGAACATAAACTTAGGTTTACAAAAGAATTATGAAATAGCTATTAGTTCCCTAAACATTAGTAATATATCCAAGTTTGCACCGATATTTCAAAGAAAAAAAATATAGAAAATATAAGAAAATTACACCTAAGCCTAAAAACACTCTCCAATCAACACGTAGGCAAGGAGAAACATTCCTTTAGTTATTACTAGTACTAGTATGGATCCCGTGTATTACACGGGTTTTACAGTTACAATTTTAAAAAGTACTTCATAATTCAAATTTAATATAACTATTTATTCAACAATTTTAAAAATATAATTCAAGTTTAATATAATTATCTATTCAATTATAATCTAATATAATTTAAATTGAAAAGTTAAATTCAATTTATATACTCTCAAATATGAATTTGCTTTCGTAGGTAAAAGTTAATTTCGTTGTCAATTTGATTTACTAAAAAAATAAAAAATAATAAATTGATTATTGAAGAAAATTTTAAAATATGTTAATTAAATATGTTAATTTCAGAACTTTAATAGAACTTGAAGAAAATTTTTATTCTTTAAGTATATATAATGAATGAAAAAAGAGTTTTATTTATAGGTGCAGAGTATATTACTTGCACAAAAATTCACATGAAAAAATCTAAAAAAACAAAAATCAATAAAAAAATTTAAATGAAAATAAAAAAATAATTAAAAGAGAATTTAAAAATATAAAAAAAAAACAACAAAATAATCAATAAAAATAATAACAAAAGAAATAAAAAACTTTCTTTAGAAAGTAAAGATAATTTTTGTTCGTCTTGATAAATAATTTATGCGAACTAATTAATAAAGAGTTTTATTATATAGGTGGAGAGAAATATTTTTTTAAAAATTCTTTTTATGTTTATAAATAAGATTTGATTTGATTTATTTTTATTTGATCTAATAATATAAATATTAGAATTTTAAGGAAATTTATATATTTATCACAAAATATTAATTAGTAATTATTAAAAATTTAAATTAATCCAGGTGACGAACATTATTAGAATTAAAATTTTTTTGTAAATTTAATCATGAAAAAAATTTTATAACGTTAAAAAATCAAAGATTAAAAATTACGGCTAATTCTTGTATAACCTTGATAATATATGATCAAATATATAATATCCGTTAGATTAAGAATTGCCGTTTGATATAAATAATATTACTAAAAAAACTAATTATCTACTCAGTAGCAAGTCACTTCCATCTATTTTGTTTAATAAAATAGATGTAGATTGTGATATTAATATATGATCCAACTAAAATAATTTAAAAATCAAATTTTTTATTTTTTAAATACAATATAATTATTTTAAAAATACTTATAAGATTTGAATTAATCACTTACTCCTATATCTTTTTTAAAATATTTTTCATATTTTGAATACATTTTATTTTAATTTAAATTTTCTTTAAAATGTAAATAAATTAAAGAAATCAAAATAAAACATATATAAAAATATTATTTTATTAAAATTAAATATTAATATGAATCGATATATAAACTGAAAGATTCTCTACTTATTTTTAAATAAGTATGAAATATAAATATTAATCTATTCAAATAAGATTAAAAAAAAAATATTGTTTTTTAAGACAAATATCAAATATATTAAGGGTTAATTCCTAAAAAATTCACCACCTTATTGGGGATTTTCAAGTATATCACAACCTTTTATTTTTACCAATTCAATACACAATCTATTTAATATTTTCAATTCTATCATAACCTTTTTATTTTTGACAATTCAATACACGATCTATTTAATATTTTCAATTATATCACAACTTTTATTTTTACAATTTAATAAACTACTTATTTCATATTTTCAATTCAATTTATTATTATTATTATTATTATTATATTATATTAATTTTTTCTATATATAAAAAAATTATATTTTTAAGAACTCTAAAATAATAATAATAATAATAAATATAAAACAAGTGGAGAATTCTTTGATAATAGCTATTGTGAATCTGTGATGGTTTTACTGTTAAAAAAATTATATTCTTACAAAAAAAAATGAAACAAAATTTTTAATTTACTCCCTCATTAATTTCTCAATTTTTATTTATATCCATTTTATAATTTATATATATACAACTTTGTTATAAAAAATAAATTAAAAAAAGAAGAAGAAGTAAAGTTGTACCAAGAACGAAGCGAAGATCGGTATAATAATATATTGTACCATTTGTTATAAAAAAAAGACTGAATCCAAATCCAAATAATTTAAATAATAATAATAATAATAATAATAAGGAATTGAATTGAAAATATAAAATAAGTGGTGCATCAAGTTACAAAATAAAAGTTGTGATAGAAGTGAAAATATTAAATAGATCAAGTATTGAATTGACAAAAATAAAATATTGTGATATAATTAAAAACATTAAGTAGATTGTGTATTAAATTGACAAAAATAAAAGGCCGAGATAGATTTGAAAACACCTAATAAGGTGGTGATTTTTTTTTTAAATTAGCCCATATATTAAAGACTTATCTTTTATAAAAGATTTTATGTTTTTAAATTTAAAATAAATGATAAAATTAAAATAATATATAATTAAATTAAATTAAATTAACCAAAATTGACGCATGATAGCTGATAAGACTTTTTTTTAATAAAGAGAATTCTGAATTCCACACATTATTTTAAAATTATTTTAATATGAAAAATATTTTTTAAATTAGGAGACGTGGACATAATGTGATAAGAGAACAATAAATAAAATAAAATAAAATTATATGGAACTGATAACAACGGTTTGGATAATACATGACATAGATTACGAAAGTAATCCCCTTAAATTAATAATAAAAATCCGAATTACAAAAAAGTAAATAGAAAAAATAACTAAAGGGAACTCATAAAAAATTTAATTTAAAAAATAATAAAACTAACCAAGAAAAAAAATTACATACTAATAATAAAAAATTTAAAACAACAGAAAATTAAAATAATAGTAATAATAAAAAACAAAAGTTAATCAAAAAGAATTTAAAAAATATAAAAAATAGCAAAAATTAAAAAAAAATCACATCCATATTCAATCTTAAAAGGTGTACTCCACCATTAGGGGTCCCCACCGCCCCTACCCTGGGATTGGTGAAGGAGGTAAATCGCATGATGTGGCTCAAGTGGCTTATAGAGAGAGCTCACAGTTTAACTTGTGCTTACAATTGGCCAAATCCATGCCAAAGCAGGATTCGAACCTGATGCGCGTTTTCTTTGCACGCAAAATTAATCTCCAAGTATTAACGATATCAGTTGCAGTTTAAACAAGCAACCAAGTTAAATTATCGAACTCAAAGGACGACGTATTATCAATTTAATTATTAACTAAATTAATTAAAACAAGATGGCAATTAAGTTTGACGTTTGAATTATTAATCTACTAACAAAAATATAAAATAACAATTAAAATAAAATAGACACTAGAAGAATTACGAAAGTGGATCAAGTAGGAGAATAGATAGATCTAGGATAATCCAGTTTCACTCATTAATCTCCCTTTCATGTATCTCTGCCTTGTGGAATATGAACGCATCACTAAACATCTACTCTATAGACACAAGTATATATGTGTGTAACACGTGTGAATAACCTTGCAGCAAGAGATATAATTTCACCCCCCTTTCTTTCTAGGTACTACCAGTATCAATTATTTTCCCCTAGGATTGGTACTCTAACCCGATATGATCTCTCTTTATAAGTACTATAAAATTACTCTCTTTATCCTACTTATTAACCCGAATTCGATTCAATTAATAAGTATTTATATAAGATAGTTCCAATGAAGCATTGGAGTCCCTCACTTAGAATCATAACATGGAATCCTGCTCAGTAGTGAACGCACTCAATCAATAACCAATATATGTATTCAGACTCTACATAACAGTTAATGATGCACAAAACGACTCTGGGTATGAATTAAAATAAATATGTTCATGATGATTCTATATATATATATATATATATATATATATATATATATATATATATATTCATGATGATTCTCCTTATTCATAATTATTTGTTGCTCCATTATGTAGATGGAGAACTAGGGTTTATAATTATGAGATTGGGGTGTGTATAGAAATTTCTTGGGGTAAGTATGGTAAT